>CM038468.1:594497-1174168 GCA_021464415.1 Lonicera japonica | reverse complement strand
CATTGCCACCACCGGCCACCTCTATCTCTCCACCATTGCCACCTCCTCCCACCACCACAATAACGATGACACCCAACATCACTATCTATTTCTCCTCCTCTTTAAAACCCTCACCTTTTCTTTCTCACACACACAAGATCTAGATGATCTAGGTTCACAGATCTAAGATTGTAAGAAAGAGAGTGAGATTCACAAACCAATGTTCTTGTTGGTGTGTGTTGTCGAATATTGAGGAGAGAAAGATTTGTTATGGGTGCCAGTCGTGGCAGTGCGTGGTGGTGGGGTGGCAGTGGCGGTGGCGGTGGGTGGTTGATGTGCGTGGGTGGTGCGGCATGGCGTGGTATGGGTGGTTGAGGAGAGATATTAGTTCTCGTTATGGCAATCGTGGGTAGATGATGTGGGTGGAAGAAGACAATATGAGGTTTTAGAGAGATAAACATATTGTAATTGTGATGGCAATGCCGTGTCTGTGGAGTAGGTCCGGAGGTGGAGGTGGCAATGGCTTGTGGTGTATGTATGATATGTATATGTGTGTGTATGTGTATGAGAGAAGAAATTTGGGTTTCTTAAATTTAGTGGTGGTAATGGAGGTATAAGGGTGGTGGTGGTGGAGATATAAGGATGATGGTGATGGATTTAAAAAAACCAAACTTTTAGAGATCCAAAAAAGCTTTAAACCATGTCAAAAAAAATCAAACCGGTTTTTTTACTTGAACCAACTTAAAAAAATATCTAACTAAAATATTTTTAATTAAAATAACAAAAATGTCCCTTATTTCCGTCCAATTTAACGAAAATTGTGGACGGAAGGGCAACATGAAACTCGCTAATAGTTCAAGGGCCAAAGTGGCGCGTTTTTTAGTTTAGGGGCCAAAGTGACACTAACCCAATAGTTCAAGGGCCATTAGGGTAGTTTACTCCTTTAAATTTCTGAAATGCAGCATACTCAGTAGCAGGTACAGTCATAGTCCCAGGTGTATCCCCAGAGGATCGATATTGTGAAATGTTGCGACCTTAGGCGGATAGCCATGAAGCTTGTAGCAACGATCTATTGTATGGCCCTGATTATTGCAATGAGTACATTTGGGGCGAGTTCGACCTCGTTGCCCGCCTTTACTATCCCGTCGAGGAGTCACTTGAGAGACTAGTATAGCAGAATCAGTAGAAGCGGTAGAATTGCTTGGGATGCTTAGAGGTGCGGAAATACGAATCAACTGCTCAAAGATCGTATCCATAGTAGACCCCAGGATTCGCCATAATTTGATTGCGAACTGAATCAAGTTCAGTGGGCAACCCTGCTAGTGCAAGAACCATAAAAAACTTTCACGAACTGTTTCTTGTTGCGTAACATTAGTTGACGGGCATCAACTCATAAATTCCTATTGAAGAGTCTCAATTTGGCCTAGATATTGTTGCATATCATGATCCTGTTTCTTAATCGTTTTCATATGGGAGACAACAGTATAAAGACGATTAATGTCATTTGAATAAAGTTTCTTAGCCTTTTGCCCAGTGTTTTGATAGCGTAAGTTCGCGCGCAACGTAGCGCGCTATAGCGCAGATTTTCACCCCAACGCTACGTAGCGGGCTCAGAATTGCGTATGGAACAAAAAGCGTAGGTATTTGGCTGATGTGGCACGCTATAGCGTGAATAGCGTACGCTATTCACGTTTTTGGAGAAAACGTACGCTATTTGAGAAAGGGAAAAGGTAGGTCAAATACATTTGAGAAAACGTACGTTATTTTCTCCTCCAGCCGTCGACTCTCCTAGGCACGTCGTCTCTCCTCTGTTCTCTCTCCGACGTCTCACAGCCTCCGTCGACGCTGCTCTGCACGTCGTCTCTCCTCTCTGTCGTTCTTCGTTGCTGCTTCTCCATCTCTGTTCGTCGTCTCTCCTCTGTTCGTGTCGTCTCTCTCTCCTATGTTCGTGTCGTCTCTCCTCCCAGACATAGTCTTCTCTGTTGTGTTTGTTTCGACTCTCCATAAAAAGGTTTTTCTTGAGCCCTAGGCTCGCTTTATTAGTAGGTTGGTTTTATTTGTGGTTGAGCCCTAGGCTTGTTTTATTTGTGGCTGAGCCCTAGGCTTGTTTTATTTGGTGGCTGAGCCCTAAACTTTAGAACTGAGGCCAGGCTGTTTTATTTGTGGCTGAGCCCTAAGCTTATTTTATTTGATGGCTGAGTCCTAAACTTTAGACCTTGATGTGTTTGAATTTTAATTTTAGTGTTATTGTTATTTGAAGTGTTTTAATGAATTTTTACTAATATTCTTTAGTATATTATTATTTTTTATTTTTTTAATTATTACGCTATTGGAGTTCCGAATAGCTTACGCTATACGCTACGCTATTTGCGCTACGCGCTTCTGGAACCAAAACGCTATTACTCGCGCTATCCCTATTTAAACATTGCTTTTGCCACACCTCATAACAAGTGCGATAAGGACGGTATTGGCCAACAAGACTTTAATCAATAGATTGCCATAGAACATTGCACAAAAAAGCATCAATTTGTTTCCATTGCGGCTGTTCTTTTTCAACAATATCGGTAACACGTTTTACTAAGTGTTCTTCATAACCCTGGCCCATAAACCATAATTCAACGGAGGCAGACCATGACATATAATTATTGGGACCCTTTAATTTTTCAGAACATATGATAGGAGTGGTCGCAAAACTTAGGAAATATTTGTTAGGCAACATATTAGTTGGATTATTCATTAAGAATGAACACAAGTAAGGATGTAAAGGGCAAAAAATACCAAAAAAATACTGAAAACAGTAGGATTCGAGCCAAAAGGGAATCTGGAAATTTTGGAGGAGAGTCGACTGTTCACGCGCCTACATGCGCGTCTGGAAGCGGTGGCCCGTGGATCTTACGCGCAGGACAACAGTGGCGCGTGGGAGTGCGTGAAATAGAATTTTTCGGTGATTTTTCCGGCGTGGGCTCGTCTGGGATTTTCGACCACCTTTGTGTGGGTGGTGTGATGTGAAAGAGGTAGGATACACGCGAAACAACTAGGGTTTGGATGACTCCTTGGTTGTTGGCGGCTAGGGTTTGGTGAGATGTATGCTGGAACAAAAACACAGCAGACACAAGATTATAATAGGGTTTTTTCACTATTCCTCTAATACCATGTGAGAGAATAAGAAGAAATTGTTATATTGATTTACAATAATGAGAACATCTATTTATACAAGAGGAATTGCTATTAAACTAGGAAACTATCTCACTTAGGAAACTATCTAACTTAGGAATCTATACAGCTAATATAAACCTATACATAATATTTAACAATGTCCAATTCCATGCTGCAACTCCTTCTAATGGCAAATTGAATAAAGCTCTGTTTGAGTGCCCAAAACTCAATGTAAATGAAGCTCTTAATTGGGCTAATATGACTGAGGATGATCCAATTCAGTCTAGGGAAGCCTTAGCTGATGCACAGTTTGAGGCAGCTATTGCTAGGCACTCCAACAATGATGGTTGCATTAACTTATTCCTTCATTCAGAATCTCACCATGAAAACAACCTTCATTCAAAATCTCACCATCACCCTTCCTCCACCTCTCAGCCATCTTCAAATGTTAACAATAATTCAGGATCTAATGCTTCTGAACACATTCCTTTCCCCATTAAGACCAGAGCTCAAAGGAAAAAAGGTGCAACAACAGTTTTGCCTTTGCACAAACAAAAGAAAATGTTAAAAGCAGCAAAAAGAAAAGCCAATGCTATTTCTAGGCTTTTCAAACTTAGCACTACCATTTCTAGACATGATCCAGATGAGTACCAATGGCAGGTACTATTGGCTGATCAAAAGAAAAGAAAAGAAATTGCTACTACCAATGTTGCATTGAAAAATCCCCTTGAAATGAGAGAAGTTGTTGCAGACCCCACTGAAGCACAATCTAAAACATGGAAAGTGTGTGTGTATGCTCAACATCAAATGGACAAACAACCAGCCACAACAAAGGCAACTGCTACAGCTCCTTCTACTGCTGAAGTCAGCCAGGATCAATCACTCAGTATTTAGCTTATTTATGCAGCTTGGTTTTGGGGTTTCTGCCTTTAATTCTTGGTGTGGTTACTGAGCAGTTTGCTGCTCTTTTTGCTGAAGCTCAGGATTGTGTTTTTTGGCAGGTTGTTGTTGCCCTTCAGACCTGTTCTTGACAGCTTTTTTTTTTCCTGTATTTTCTGGCTAGTTTGCTTCCTCTCTTGCCTTCCTGTTTTGGCATTTTCTTATTCTTTATGGTGGCCTTTTTGTTTAGTCTTTGGCTGCTTTTTTTTGAATTGTTTAGTGGACTTTAAAGCTTAGTTTTAGTCCATTAGTCAATTTAGGTAATTTCTTTGTGTTGGCCTTGGAGATGGCCTTTGTTGTATCTCCCCCTCTTTTTTTGTTATTTATGCTATCACTCTTTTGCCCTTAATTGGACAAAGAGGACTTCATAAAAAAAAAAAAAGTTGGCGTAAGTTATTAATGAGATTTGAAGGTTTAATATGCTATAGGCTTAAAGGCTATGAAATGTTGTCTACCCAGGCAAAACAAGCAGCAGGCTGTGGTACTCAACAACATGCTGTTTGGGGGCCAACAGTAGGCTGTTCTGCCCTGGCAGTTTGGGTTAAGTGTTTTTCCTCCCAAAATTTTCTAGAACGGTCATATTTTCTCTCAACTGGCTATAATTTGTTAATCTTTTTTTGGGGTATTTATAAACTTGAAAAACACTTTCAAATCATCTCATTCATCTAGAAATCAATCTTGAACTTCATCTTGATCTTAACCATCATTTTCATTGATTTCAAAGTGCAAAACTTGTCTATTTGATTTGAGCAATTTATTTCTCTATTCTTTGATCAAATCTCTTTAACTCGAGAAGTGAGTTTCATCATTGTATCTTTACAAAACACTTTAATAGAGTTAGTAAACATCATTGGTGTGTGTCACCATTCAATCTTATTATTTATTTGAGAGGGTTTTCCCATTGTTTACGCAAGAATGTTTTCGTGAGAAGTGTAGTGAGAAGAATTACACTTTGTATGAAGGTTTTATTTTCACCCGTAAAAAAATTAATTAGTGGAATTTCTCAAGGGAACTACTCGAGCGCGGATGTATGGCCTAAACAATCGAACTGCATAAACAAAACATCGTTGGCTCATTCGGTTTTATCATTATAAACTCAAGCTCTCTAATTATCATAGTTCATATTTGTTCTTATTATTTCTTGATTACTTTGTATGTTTCCTTGATATATAGTTTTGTATTTGCTTTTTATACAATATCTTAAAAACTTTTTAAATCATCAATTAGTGTTTAAAACCCTATTAACCCCCCCCCCTCCTAGGGTTGTTTTCCGACCAACAGGACCATTTGAAAATTTGTCGTTGAGGCTGAATACTATTAAAGGCATTGTCGAAATCTTGCATCGGGCCTACGTAATCATCGTCTTTCTACCCTTCTTCTCTATGTGGTAGCTTATCATCAAACATTCACTTTTATTTCTGTATAGTAGAACCCAATTCACCTAAGCCGCATTTCAAACTACTTAGTGCACCTAAAGTCCTCTTTCAATTTGTGAACTTCGCAGTTGTGAATAGCAACAAATAGAGGAACTTTAATCATAATAGAGTTAGAATAAGAAGAAAAATATAATAATTATATCATAACTTAAATATAGAAAAGGTAGTTTCACCTTAACCTTGGAACCACCAGTCATGTCATTTATATCACTCTCTGTTGAATAGGTCTTCCGTTTCTCATTATGGCGAGCTTTTACTGGCATTTCTGTACTCTCTCTTTTTTCAACTTTGTCATGGTGAGCAACACAAATGTCATCCACATCCATAATGTGCGGCCCACTTGAAGAATCGAACAAGCCAATCTTTTGGCATCCATTACCGTCTTTCTGCTTCGGAGATTCATTATTACCACATGAATCTGAGAAGCCAGAAATTCTATCAGATTCTCTGTTTTCAATAACCTTTTCACCAGTAGACTTCATAATGCAATAACTTCTATCAGATTTACCCCTGCTTATAGTAACCTCTTTGTCACAAGGGTTGTCTATCTTCTGAGAGCTGTTGTTGACCAGTCCCACCTCTGAATTTTGCGTACTATCGGAGAACAGTTGCTTGGTTTCACTAACTTCTTTGTGAGACATATTCTCTGTCCACTGAGAGCCCTTGGTATCTACGTTATTTTCCAATGTAGAACTCCGGTTTTGCAAACTTTTCGAAAGCACCATTCTGCAACATTTAATAATCCAGCATGTAAGACAAACATGACAAACTAGAGTGCATTGTTTCTGAACCACAAATAGATGGTTTCTGAAACATAAATAGACAGCAATACTTAAGTGAGATTCAGTGAGCGAAGCGACTGTAAGCACCGAGAGAGAGAGAGAGAGATGTGTTGGACTTGGTAAACTTATACTTTATCATATAACAGTAAATAGCATAACAATTTGACATGATAGAAACTAGAAAAACAACTGCGATACAAAGATTCATTGATTCTATAGAAGATAAGACCGGGAAGAGAGGAAATTGGCGGTGCTACATTCCATATATTGTTATTTATAGAAGAAAACAGGAGTGCTTACATAAATCCATAGAACAAGAAAATATATGATTTGAGAATAATGCATATTAGACAAAAGGTGCCAAATGAAATAGTATAATAGATGGAGATGAATGTACCTCGAAAACCAGTCTGACATAATCCCAGCATATGGAAGCGCATTAAAATGCTCAACGACATCTGACACCAACCAATGTCCATCAATCGTTTTGAGCAAAGGTCCTCGCATGCTACAGATAGCAAAATAAAAATGCTTGATCAGAACAAAAGAAAGCAAAGTCCACAGTAATAATTTTTTAGCTATCATAAAACTAAATATCTGAAGTGACTTATGAAAGCTACTTGAGATCAAACGCACATTCAGCTTCACACCTGCAGTTTGCTGCGCGTTTAATAACTTATTTAGGTCTTAAAAGAAGTGAAATCGGGTTATTTATAATCAGTCATCCAGTATATGATGCAAATAATAGGATTTGAATTGCACAATAAAAGAGAGTAAACACAAATGTATTGAGATAAGCTTTTCAATTGAATCATGATACAGAATCAGATATATATTAAAGACTTAAGGATGAGTAAAGATTCAATAGTCAAATTGACATTTATATTGGTCCTTGTGTCAGTGTCCAAAATTTGCCTCTTTCATGTGCTTAGCAAAAGAATCGGAAGTAATAAGAACCAACCAACCTCTTAATAGCATCTTTTAAAGGGAATTGGCATTCTCTCTTGAATGATTTTGATTCGGTCCATTGCACTATAAAAAAGCGTGAAGCTGTTTTCTCTTTAGTTAGAGAATATGTTGTATGGCTCTCCATAACCATAAGGTCAGCTCGATCAATTCCTGTTTCAAATTTAATAATCATATCCAAGCATCAGCAAGCTCTCGTAATAAAAGGAGGAATTGGGGGGGGGGGGGGGGGGGGGAACAGGGGTAGAAGATCACGACATTAGCGATTCAGTAGATTCAGATGTTTCCCTGTATGATAAATATAAGATCCATATGTATAGATATCATCATCTACATCCAGAAAGCTGTATGCTTTGGAAGAAGATTGTACAGTTTGGGAAGGGGGGGTTTCATTGATCAAAAAGAAGAATCTACTTCAACCAATATGCCCTTAGGCACAGCCACGGTGTATTATGGAGCACTCCCACTACAAGAGCTACAAGTTTTGAAGCAAATGATGGCCCAGGAACAGATGGACTGATGTCTAGTGATGGCTTATGAATTTAGTTTGCACAATCTTCTACATTGCCCAATTATGATGGGCATATATAATAGAGAGGTGAAGCAGTTGATTGTTCACAATTCACTCACACAATCTTTTGGGACAGGAGTATACATAAAGGGACTTGACAAAGTGTATTTTTTCCGAAAAACTTAAAGGGGACAAATTTAACTAGTAAGCCCAAAAAGAATTTCTCCAAAATTAAAGAGGAGCAAATGCCAAATGCTCTCCATGTAAACATCTGCTAATGAGTTGTTGGTACAAAATTTAAAAGTAGAACATCAGAATTTCATGCATTACATTTTGGGTAACCCTATTGTCAAAGCAATTAATTTTGCCAGAACATAGTATTGCTTTGAGAAGTTGTATTGTATGCTTCTAATGTTGTACATTGCTTTGGCAATAGTACCACCCTACATTCTCTGCAAAAAGTTTTCTCAGGTTACCAAAGATAACATACCTGCTGCCTCCTTAACAGCTAAAAAAGCAACCTCCTGAAGGCCAGTTTCATCAGCATCCATCTCCTCCCTCGATGTTTTTCTTGTAATTCTTTTCTTTTTGCTAATATGTTTGCCCACCTCTTCACTTTCCGAACTGATATTGGAGAAATCAACATCTTTTTCAATGACCGACCACACCCCCTGGGTGATAGAACCAAATTGCATGAAGCAATTCTCTTTGCTCGAGTCAACTAATAAAACTGCAACCTTGGAAATTGGCCACTTCTCTGTGTATGGAGAATCTTTAGAAGCATCTAGAGCCAAAGATACATTACATGCATGAACGATTGTTTTCTTTGTTAGTGAGAGTTCATTTACCGGGCCATCTGGCTCTTTATTATCAGGCAGATCCATGATTTTCATGTATGGCTTCAAACTCGGTCTCAAAGTTACAACCAAATTGCAAAATATCTCGGAATTTACAAACTCTGATTCTGGATTTAGTTTTCTCTGGTAGTAGTTGTAGAGTAAAACGACAGCGTACATCTGAAGGAAATCAGCAGTAGAACCAAAACAAGCATTTAAAACAGTAGGCTGTAATCATCTTCTGTTGCATTAGTGTATAAAATGTAGTTATGTACTGTTCACATAATAGTATTAATTTATTGTTCGCTACGTTGAAAACTGAGATGGGACTGACACAAACAGGAGAATCCCGTCCGGCGGACAAGATCGGTCGCCCATAGCAGAAGAGGAGGATCTTTTAAAGAAAGCTTTGATACCAAGTTGAATTGTATATGAGACAATAAATGAAGAGGAAAGTAGAATGAAAGTTATATTGATGATCGTCTGATTACAAAGACTCCCAAAATGGATATATATAGGACACAAACTAAATCCTGAGATAAAACAAATAAAAGAAAAGTAAAGGAAATAAATAACTAAGGAAATATTCCATAAGTAAAATATCTATATATGGTACGTTTTGACCAAAACAAATAAACAATACCATAACTAATATAAATACCATAAATAAAAGAGTAAACAACCCAAAGGGTCACTAAACTTTTTATCTAGTACTATTATGACCGTCAAACTTTAAAATGAACCACTTTGGTCATTAACTTCGGAGTGAGTACCACTTTGACCATTTCGTCCAATTTGGCAGTTAAATTTAATGCATTTGCGTGGCACATGACTTTGTGTAAGGTCATTTTGGTCATATTGCAAAAAACGGTATTTTCCTCCGTTAATTTCAGCCAAAATTAAACACACACTGTGTTTAAAACATATAAATATTTTCAACAAACATCACTGTTGAAGAGCATGATATATATTGTTGGCCCACTACCTAACAGCTTAAGCTTTTGGGTGAGATGGTTTCTAACATGGTATCAGAGCTCCCATTAACACAACGGCTTTGTCTGTTTGAGATCATGCTATACATTGTTGGTCTGCTACCTAACAGTTTAAGCTGTTGGGAGAAATGGCTTATAACATGGTGTCAGAGCTCTGGTTTATGCAAGGTCCAGTAAATTGCATGGGGTGACGTTCTTCAGTTAGTTGTTCAGTTACGGTTAAAGAAGAACCATGGGGAAATTTTAGAGATTTCTACGGGAATAAGGCAAGTGGATCCTCTTTCCCCTTTCCCATTTGTTCTAGTGGCAAGACACTTTGAGTATATTAATGGGGACGAGTTTAGATTAAAAAATAAATTGAGGGTTTTGGAAATGGCAGAGACTATACAATTTCTCATATAAAATTTGCAGGTGACACTTTTTTGTGACCTGTGAGAAAATTAAATTTAGGGATTTAATCCAAGTAGTGGAGCCTTTTGAGTAAGTTTCCAGGTCTTAGAGCCACTTTGGCAAGTCTTTTAATGGTTAATTTTAAGAGGACTTCTTTAGCTACAAGGGTGGGGATAATAGCTTTATCTGTCTCAGTGTAATGCATATGTCAAAAGAGGAATCAGATAATTTTCAGTCACAAGATTAAAACTAAGCATCGAGTGATTCAAAGGATTGAATCTCATGTAGAGCTAGAGTTTGGCGTTGGACTTCTAAGAGGACCTATGCCAATTGGTTAACTTGTAAGAACTGAGGCATAGATAGATGAAAGAATATTATTGGTGTAATCCCCCTGAGGTGAGCCCTTCGTAATCTGTATGTGTTCTGTTTCTCTATAAAACTGACTTGTTACCAAAAAAGGTGGATTTATTAGATATTATTGCTATTGCCAGAGCAGTGTACGCATACATATGCTTGTACGTTATGCTTTAAGCACCACACATTGCTCTGGCACTAGCAATTCCCTAAATGATATCGATTCATTCAATGATATTTCCATTTCTCTGTTCCCTTTGTTCTCATTCACAGTCGACAAAACTTTATTATCATGAAGAACATATCAAATAAATAAACATGCCTAAATCTTCAAAATTCTAGTTTCTAATTAGTACCAAAAGCTTTTACATGACAAAAAGCATTAGAAAATAACTCCAACTTCCCTTTTGCCAACCAAAATGTGGGTGACATACAATTGTAGCTATAATTTAAAGCTGACACAAATAATTATAAGTAAAAGGGGAAAGCACATTCCTATAGTGTGTACAAAGAACTATAAGAACTCGATCTACTTAAAAATCTCGAACACAACATTAATCTAGGCATGGCTAGTAGCACTCCAATATAATTTTAAGTGATACGTTTCTACTTTTTTGAGGGACACTTTATTTACAATAGAACACGTGACACACGTGATGCACATGCAATATATAAATGTTACCAGGTAATCCATAATATTGCTTAAAGACTTTAAACACTTTAAAAACATGTTATATAGTGTTTGGTTGAGTGGAAAAATTCATACCATAGGTTTCAAATCCCAAATCTAGTAATAACTTTTTATTTTCTTTTATAAAACATGAAGGGTATTCCGGTAATTTAATAGACACACCAAATGCCCTGATGTGTTTAATAATATATATAGCAGATTGGTGATGTATTTTGGATTGCAGACTTATTTGGAGTGCCAATAGCCATTCTCTATTTATATAATCTCCAAGGTTTAAGAATTTAACAAATTCAAATTATACTTCTTCTAAACAGCATATATCCCCGATAAAAATCTGGTTACATAGGAGAGCTGTGGATTCAAGCTGCGTTTGCTGTCAACCATTCCATAAACAATTATTGATGGGGAAAGGAGTAAATCTAAAAACACAGGGCAAGTATAGAATATAAGTCACATTAAATCAATTAGTTCAAAGTTAGGCTTGAACAGCTACATAAGCAAAAAGCAGCACCTGTTTTGCGACGTTTTGCTGTTTAACAATCAAAGGAGCTTCCTCTACCATATAGGAAGGTAACAATGGATCAATGAGGTATTCCACAAATGTGCTAACTACGTCCTCAATTTTAACCACCACATTCGAAGGTGGTGCATCCATTTCAGGTGAATCCATTTCCTTGGCCTCTGAAATAATCAGTTTGAAAACACACGTGAGATTAGAAATTTAGAATCTTGTAGTTCATGGAAGACCGTAAGTGCCCGTTTGATAAAAAAGTTGGAAAATGAATGAAAACAATGCTAATTTTGATGATAAGTTGAAAAATAAGTGAGTGATTTCATGAAATGTTCTCATCTTTTCCTTTTTTTCCATGGAAATTTTTTCTTACCCAGCGTTCAAAGAATTTTATTCCATGGGAAATCCAAATCTTAATAGAACATTTAACTAAATCACTTTATCTCTTTTTCAAACTTCTCATAAAAATTGGTAGTGTTTGCAATCATTCTCCGACAAAGCACCCAAAGTGTAAAAAGTCAAGATAAATTGTTTCTTACTTTTAAAAATTATAGAGAAATTGTTTCTTACTTTTAAAATTTAGTATTGTTAAATTGTGGCAATCTTTCAAGAATCAATTTCCCTGTACAACTTAAATTAGCCAAATTTTGTCTGTCCCTTATGTTTTTTTTTTCCCAAGAAAAAGTTTTCCATATAAAAAGAATTTGAAGGAATTCAATTATTTTCCATCTAGACCAATCAAAGGCACCAAAAAGAAACTAGAAAAATTGTGTTTCCAAAAAGAGAATCTTCCCTTTCCTCATGCAACTTAATATTGTAAAGAAAATTTGTGGTTTTCTTCACAAATATCTCTCAACAATCTTTCAAATTTCAGTTTCCAGACATTTTTCCTGATCAAACCAAAGAGGTTAATTCGATATATAAAAAACAAAAATTAGGATCCGGACCCAAAGTTCTGACATTTTTGGATGTGGTCCCTAAACTTATTCAGTTTAACAAAAGAATGCAGTCCTTGGAAACAAAAACAGTTGGTGATGCCGCGCAACTTGAAACATATACCGACATATACTATTTAATAGAGTACTCACCAGAAAGATACACCTGTTGGAAATTTAGTTTATTAATGGGTTTACACATTTAACCAATTATATTATGGGCTATCTAATGCATCTAATTGGTATGGGCTTTGTAATGTGTAGAGACTTAATACTAGTCATACTAGGATTGATGGGCGTCTATTTGAGCTAGTATATAAAGACACCTAGAGTTATAGTCCCATGTTGAATCATAATATGCTCTACTCCTCTTCCCCATCTTAGAGAGATCTTCCCCATCTTAGAGAGAGAACCCATTAAGCACTCCCGGATTCAGATGTTGGAAGGCTACAAACCACAAACCTACACAAGTTTCCGCGCTCTACGGCATCATAAATTAAGGTTCACTTTCTAAAGATCAGCTTCTTAAGAATTAGACATGATTATGATCCAAGATTAAAGTTCCTACAACACCGTGATAGATGGATAAATAGTAAAATAGATACCATGTAACCTGAGACAGAAACTAGGAGTTGCAGGTGTAAAACTAGAACCGAAATTGTATGAAAACCAATTGGACAACATACATTTAATATTTATTTAGTTCGAATTTTTATTCGTTTATATAATCTTAAATTAATAAATTCACGCCAGAAGTATCTTAAGAGAAACTTCAAACTTTTCATGTGATTATTTTAGATTCTACAAATGAACAAAAACTCTAACAAATTACGAAAAAGGGAAAAAAATTGAAAACACAGAAAGATAATCAAAGCAAATGCAAGAAAATAAACCGATCAAACATATATGTACTTACTTAGCTTTCTTCTAGTTCCGCCTATCTACAAAGAGATGCAGCAGCTAGATGCAGAGTCAGACATTTCCCCTCTTTCTCTCTCTACACTCTCTCTCTCTCTATATATATATATATATCTGTAATCTGTGTGTGGGGAGTTACTGAAATGGGGATTTGTGCAGACAGGTAGGAATGCACTTTAACGCGCCACTTTCTAAAAATCTTATTATACGAATTTTGTATTTGGATAATAATAATGTGTAATATTATTCTAGATAAAAAAAAAAAATTATACAATTTTGTATTTGGACAGTGTGTAATGTTAGATTAGGAATTTTTTTTTTTTTTTTTTTTTTTTGTAGAAATTTTGTATTTAGACAGTTGTAGTATTATACAGAATAATTTTTTATAAACTTTTTGTGGTATTCTTCTCAATTTACTTTAGGACATTTAAAATATGTGTTCAACATGAGGATATTTTCATGCAAAACAGAAAATATTAGGATATCTTGTTTTATTTAATCGATTAATTATTATTATTATTAAAAAAATATTCTTTTTTATTTATTGTGATCGCCAAAGGTTCATCGCAGTTGTTAGGGGTGTCAATGCCGATCTGAAAATTAATCAAGCAGGCCAAACTAATTCAGACTGATCCGTAAAATCTCAAACTGAAAAAAACTGAAATCGGAAATGAGAAAACCTAACTAAAACCGAATAATTTGATTCGGATTTAGGGCTAATTAGTCCAAAGCCAAACTAAACTGAACTGAATTATGTATAAGAAAATAAAATCTATTAATATATACTCTAAAGAGATGTGTCAAGTAAAAAATCTAGTAATTATAAAAGCCAAGTAAGTGTTGATTGTTATGACACCAAATTTTATGTTTCCTATTTTTGCTCCTATTATTGTTTTAATTCTAATAAAAAAATATGCATAATTTGAACCTACGAGACTTTTAACGAATGAGAATAACTTATACCACCAAGATAACATCCTTTGTTTTTAGTTTTTTTTGTTTTAAATTTAATAATCTGTAATCATATAAAAAAATGTGCACACACATTGTGTGTATACACATCACGTATATTTCAGATCTAGTATTAAATGTATTATTAGGTTAGTCACTATTTGCACTTCACAAAACACTTGGTAGTACTCTACTTTTCATTCACCCGATGACAAGTAAATAAATATATTTTACTAGCCCGATAACAAACGATTATAAGCTTACATATTATGTGCTTATGAGCCAAGTAAGGCATTTTCAACCTTATAATCTGCCCTAACATATAAGACTACATACTCGGTACAACCTTATAATATAATCTAACATATAAGCCTACGTACTCGATACTTATGACTAAACTAAGACATTTTCAAGCTTACACTCCACCCTAACATATACTTACTCGCTTGTCACACACGAATAAAAAGTAAGACAATTTTGACATTTTCAAACTTATACTCTACCCTAATATATACTTACTCACTTTTACTCACTTATCATCATGCAAATAAAAAATAGGGCGTTACCGGGTAAAAAAGTGGGGTGCAAATAGTTGCTAACATTATTAAGCAGTTGTTTTTTTCTCTTCTAGAGATTCATAGATGATGTCAGTGTGGATCCTTTGCCAATGGTGAATCCAATATGCCATAACTCAAGAATGGATAAACTGACAAAAGATGTGAATAGATCCAAAATCGCCCTATTGATACGGGTTGTCCACCCGAATAAGGACAACCCGAATAAGTAGATATGGAATGCATCGCCTCAAAGGGTTGATTCTAAAGTGTTTTATGTTCGCATCACAACATATTATATCTTAGAATAAGTAGTGTTCAAGTGAACCTAATGCGAGAGATTTCTGGTAGTGCTACATAAATGTATAATATGGCAGAAGATTTCCGGAGAAAGAACACTTCTAGAGGCACATATTATCAGCATATAAAAAGGAAAAGTGCGAGCCATTTTCTTGGCGAGAAAGTTCATTTTATATTTGGTTCTTTAACAGGTTCCCTTATAACCCGTGTTGAAATAAACAAATATTTGATCATCCAGAAAAGAAGATTCATCCAAAATAAGTTAGAATTAAATGTTGCTCCATACATTTATCACCCAAAATAGAGAAGGCAAAAATAAAGGAGGTTAAAAGACAATATTCTGACCAGAAGTTAAACACCTGAATCATATCCTGACTAGAAGTTAAATATCCTGAACCATAGGCAAACTCACAAGCCTGCACTAATTGATAAATAAAATACAACAGCTAAACCGTGCTCTTACGCCAGTTCCAATAATTTACTCTCATGGGATCCACTCGTTCTAAAACAGAACAGACTGTTTTCGCAAAATCTGAATCGGGTGGATCAGACTCTGAAATATGAGCATCTACGGCATTTTTCAGATCTTGGCTTGGTTGGAAGCCATGGGACACAAGATCTAAAAGCATGCTCAGAGCAAATCTATGGTTGCATTTGTCATTCAAAATTTTCAAACATATTGAAGAGATCTGAGGATCGCTTATCAAAGATTTCGGGTCATCTTTGTAGAGGCCTCTAAGGTATCTCCATGGGCTTTCGTTCTCGGGTTTGGCTGTAATGGCTTCAACTGCGTAGCTTACTTCTGATTTTCTCATGGCCTCTAGGCCACCCAGTAGAGGGGATCTTGTTATGACAAAGTATCTCTGTAAACAAATGAAAATTTTTAATTAAGAAATTTTACTTGATAATAATTCCTTTTTGGGGACTGATTAACATGCAAAATCTTCTTAATATGTTAGTGAATTATGCAATGGGAATTAAACACGAGAAACATCTGATCTGCAGCTTGGATATATATTTAGATTCAGATATTGAGATAGTAAAAATCAAGCATGAAAAAAAAAAGCAAAAAAAATTGGGATTCTCTGTGATAAAAAAATAGAATTATGAAATAGAAAACTAGTTTTCATTTCAGGCAAGGTTAGAGTTCAAGTCAGGTTACAGTTCAGAAGCCAGGAGCGAGGAAGAAATTCATCAATTAAGCAACTTCATAGTAATTCTAGATTCAGAAGCTATCAGGCAATTATCAGATCATAGGTTACTTTTTCAGATTATTTTGCTCAATGTTTTAACTGTACGCATTTTCTGAATTTTGGGTGGAAAAGTCAGATGCTGATAAAAAAATATTGTCACGTTCATTTCGTGAACGAGTAACAGTACACAATTTATGACTTTTAATGAACCGAACAAATTTTTTTAACTTATGAAGTTTCTAATGTAATATGTCAAAGAATGAGAAAGCACCACAGGAACAAAACCACATCGTGCAATTAACATTGACTAGTATTCCGACGGGTACAGAAACTTTTGCCTATACCTGATTCCAAGCAGAATTGTTGAAAATATCCTCTTCAAGGAGTTTATGGCAATAGGCAAGTTCATTTTCCCAACCTCCTAGAGCCTGAAGAACCCACTGCATAAAAAGCACCAAAAATAGACTGTTCTCAATTTGCCAATGTTAATTGAAAAACTCATAAAAGCTAAACAAA
Organism: Lonicera japonica; assembly: GCA_021464415.1. Classification (NCBI taxonomy): domain Eukaryota; kingdom Viridiplantae; phylum Streptophyta; class Magnoliopsida; order Dipsacales; family Caprifoliaceae; genus Lonicera; species Lonicera japonica. Next base: position 1,157,258 of record CM038468.1, on the reverse strand, counting down.
GATGGTAGTATGATACTCAAAATACACGAGGGCTTTTAGGATTCTGTCCCTAAGACAGAAACATTTTAGGATGCCGGTCCCGGTAGATACAGATACTATAGTATTTGCCTATGCCTCTAGCTAGGACTCCGATATGTGGATAGTGGTATTTCTCGGTCACAGAAACTAATGTTCCCGGCACAGATATTATATCTTTGACCAAGAAAATTAGTATCTATCACCGAGAAATACCAAAAAAAGTTATCTGCATGGACCGCATAAAAAGTTTCTATCTCAAGAACCGGATCCTAATTTTTTCAAAACACACATATATATACAGCCCAGCTCTGATTCTTTATGCGGACAAGGCTTTTAGCAACGGGATTTCGACTCCTATTGTGCTTCTCAATGCACTGAACCCGAAATTCCATCTCTAAAGCATGAGAGCCGGTATATATATAGGTCTCTATGTCAATACAGAAAAGTGTTACTCCCTCTGTCCCATATTAAAAGTGCTATTTCAATTTTCAACATAATCATTAGTTAAGAGTAAGACTTGCTCATCGTGACATTTGGTTCATTGATTATGTCCAAAAAGGGGAACTGGACTCTTGAACTTGGAACGGCCAGAAAAGGAATACTGGACTCGTTATTTGGGATGGAGATAGTACATTGTATTTCATACATTGGGAAACTTAAAGTTGAAATAATGGAATGAATAGACGTACCTGCCTATGAGACCAGGCATGATAATTTTTAGCATCATTGGAGAAAATCTTCTTAGTGAACTCAAGCTCACCAATAATAGCTTCAGATCCCAGTTTCTCAGCAACCCACCGCCTATGATGCCTACAAAAATACATCATTAAGAACACTGAATCAAATCAAAAGATGCTCTGCATGGCCCGGGGGGGGGGGGGGGGGGGGGGGGGGGGGGAAGTTAAAGAAAAATGAAATAAAAGGGAACTGCACCAAACGGGACCTAACCCAGTTGAATCGTACTGTAATATATTAAAACTACTGCACATGCGCACGAGCGCACATATATATATGTTTTTTTAAGAAACTAATTAAATATAAGAAGTTAACTGCCCTTCTTGGGTTAATGTTCAAATCCCATTGCTGATATTATTTCTTTTGAGTAAAATGTCTAACTCAATCTTAGAAGAACAAAATAAAATAACAAAACTTGGAAGCTGAGCTTAACCAAAGCCAGATCAATATGAGAATCAAAGGGTTTGTTATGTTCTAGTCTTGTAGAGACCAAGGTTCACTATCATTTTCAAAATCAAAGAACCCAGAAACCTCAGTTTGGTCCTAGATTAGCTACAGAACTGATTTGAGTCAGACCATGAACAACCTTAATTAGAGATGAATAGTCATAATGACATCCAAAAAAAGACAAAACATCTTCCAATTTGGTAGTAAATGTTCTTAATCCCGTATTAACCATGAATAAATGTCAACAATCACTCACCAAATCTGATAGTTTTTAGAGTTATCGGAGGCAATGTGATCAACAAAATCCAATTCCTTGTGCAAGTCAGCATTGAGTGCCTCAAGTATTAGACGCCTAAATTGCCATACCTGTTAAAGAACAATAGAAGTTCAGTCAAACGTCCTTAAACAATGAAATGAATCCTAAATATAAATTTCTTTTAAATAAAAGGGTCATTCAGAAATTTGCTAGCATCACTAGAAGGATCTGAACCTTAACACTTGCATGAATATGCTCAAGTCATAACTTCCTGCTTTCTCAAAGTATCATATTTGAAAAATGAAAGCAAATTATGCTAGTTTATTAAAGCATGAGAAGAAAATGGAACCACAATATATATTTTTATACATGCCCAAGTAATATACTTGTAAGTCTATATAACAAGGAACTCATTTCAGGTAAAATATTCAAGAAATAGCATATTTATTCTTAAAAAGATATGTATATATTAGCAAAGATAATTTAAACAATGTTTTAGTAATTAAAAGGTAAGTGCCAGAATGAAATTAATGAAGTTTGTGTTCAAATATGTATAAATGCTATTCCCTCTTTAGAATTCCAGCTTCAGTAGTCAGTAGCCAAAAGCATTGAAATTTTTTTGAGGGTTTTCCTATGGGTGGGGTTTGAAGGGGGGAAAAGGGAACATTCAGTGGGTTGGGAGAAGGTGAGCCGTAGCAAAAAGGCAGGAGGGTTGGGAATCAGGAATTTGATCAAAAGAAATGAAGCTCTGTTAGGAAAGTGGCTATGGCGTTTTCCGGAAGAACAAAATGCTTTTGGCAGTCTATTATTAGAAGCAAATATGGAGTTCAGGAAAGTGGATAGGCTTCTAATGCGGTGACCAGGGGGACATATCGCAACCCTTGGAAGGCAATTTCTGGCAGATTAAGGAAATTCGTTGGAAATATTCAATATAAGGTAGGAAACAGCTCAAAAGATTCGGTTTTGGAGAGATGAGTGGGTGGGTGAAGTGGCTTTGGCAGTTAAATTCCCCAGTATTTTCAGATTGGCTGTCCATCCACAGGCGTCTGTTGCATCTAATATTTGTTGGGGTTCAAACATTGATTTTGTGTGGGATATTCGTATTCGCAGAAATCTCTCTGTCGAAGAGGAAAATGAGTTTGTGGAGCTTATAGGGTTAATTGGAAATTGTAATGTTTCTAGAGATGGGTGGGATGCTAGAGTGTGGGAAGGAGATAAATCTGGGCAATTCTAGACGAAGTCATACTTTGAGGTTATTACAAGATCCAATGAAGCAGGTAATTTTGAGGCATACGACATGATTTGGAAGAATGGAGTTCCAACAAAAGTGAAAGCGCTGGCTTGGTTAGCAGCGCTGAAAAGGGTGAGTACGGTAGATTTGCTGCAGATCAGAAGGCCTTACCTACTTTTATCTCCGTCGCGGTGTGCTATGTGCAAAAGGAGTGGGGAATGTTTAGATCACTTGCTATTGCATTGCTCTTTTGTTCACTACGTTTGGTGCAATATTCGGAGAGAATTAGATTTGGTTTCTGCTATTCCAAGTTCATGGCATGATCTGCTTATTGAGATGTGGTATTTTAGGGGAAATAAGAAGAAATCTAAAATTTTGTGAAGAAGTAGCTGTATGGCTGTTTTGTGGTGTGTGTGGAGAGAGATAAATTCCAGAATCTTCGAAAACAAACAGGAAAGTGAGGAGGAGATTTGGCACAAAGTCAAGGCTACGGCATCTTTGTGGGCTTGTTCTTCAAGTGTGTTTGGCAGTCTTTATGTGTCTGATTTAGCTAGAGATTGGAAAGCAGCTCTAATGTAGTGGATAGTACTTTTTTAGCCTGGTCATATAGTTAATGATGTTGGTAGGACTTATAGTGCAGGTTGGGGCAGCTGTTTTTTGTTGCTTGGTCAGGTGGTGGATGTCTTAATTGTTTAGGGCTGGCTTTGGACCTCTCGTCCAATCGCAGTCTCTAATTTGCTTGTATTTGATTTATCGTATCAATATAAACTTCGTTTCTGATAAAAAAAAAATATGTATAAATGCTATTGGAGGGGATTATTTGCAAGACAAATTAAAAACTGTGTTTGGTTGTCGCAGCAAATGAAAACTGTTTTACTTCTACACTAATTTAAACAATCTGGCGCAAATCTCCATTTTGTGTTCTCTAGGGCAAAATTGTTAGACAGAAAGAGAGGGAGGGAGTTACGGTGTAATTGCCGGGATTGAAGCCGATGGCTTCGGCAGTGAGGAGAAGAGCACGAGGGGAACGCTCATCTGCTAAGTAAACGGCTCGGAAGTAGTCCATAGTCTCCGCGAACTCTACCGTGTACGATATCGGCACCACCGGGTTCGGACCGTCGTTTTGCGGGACGGGAGTGACGTCCGACCACTCCGATCTTTGACTGATGGGTATCCTCCTCTGTTGTTGTTCATCTTCATCCGACGAGTCCATTCTCAGTCAAAATCTATCTGAAAAAACAGATCTATTTGGAGATCTTTCTCTCTGATAATTGAATTCTTTCAAATCAATGTAGAAACTAGAAAGTAGTACACTTGAGCAAGAATATCGCTAAAAGAGAAACTTCAGGGCTGAGGCAACACTTTATGAAGTTAGGCCCATACACTCTCCCTGTATCCCAATTAAGCCATTTATGTGGCGTTTGATAAAAAAAGATTAAAAAAATATATTTATTTAATTATAAAAATTGTATTTAAAAAAATATTATTTATTTGAATATGATATATTAAAAAATTAAATTTTTTTAGTATGATAATTTTGCTTTAATTAAAAAGGTGCTAACATGGTATTTACATTTGTGTAATTTATTTAAATGTAAAAGGGTAAAATAGGTATTTTACACTATTTAAAATTAAGTTTTTAGTTTTAAGTTGAAAATTTATCACTTAAAATTTTAAATGAAAATTTTCAGTTTTAATTAGAGAAAACTAAGTTATGACTAATTTTTATTTTTTTTAACATATAACTTTAAAACCATCTATATAATAAGGATTTTTTTTTTTTTTGATTAAAGAGCTTTTAAAATTCTACCTAACTAAAGATTTTGATTTAGTTTGATAAATTTACTTTTCCTTATACACATTTTAGATCTTAAGATGTGGTTTATCTCCAAGAAGCACTCTTCACCTTAGATTTGCTTATTTCTACTCACTTTGCACCTTTAGATTAAAGTATTCCACCCATTAATATACTTCACCTACACACAATCAAAACTAAGGCTGGCCACGGTTCGATTACCGAACCGATTTGGTCGGTTACAAAACCGAACCGACATGGTCGGTTAATGCACCACAGAAACCGCTACCGAACCGCTAGACTCGGTAAACCGACTGTCGGTTTTATCGAAATTGTCGGTCGGTTCGGTTAACAATTGGTAAAAACCGACTATATATCAAGCAGCAAACAACATCAAAATAGCACTTCAGCAGAGTACTGTGCATAGTGTAAAGCAACAATTTAAGCAGCAACAGTAGCCAAAAATCCAAGCAAATTAAGAGGCAAATGATTTACCTCTTCTCTTCTAGATTATGCATAGCCATACACGGATTTGATTTGTGACCCACTGACCTGTGAGAGAGGGACAGCGGAGAGTGACGGAAAGAGAGGAATGGACGGAGTCGGAGAGTGAGGGACTACGAAATCGAAGAGTACGTGGCGGAGAGAGAGGGATGGACGGAGTCGAGAGTGAGGCACGACGGAATCGAAGAGTGACGGAGAGAGAGGGATGGACTGAGAGTGAAGGCTGTGCCACTGTTAGGGGTGGGGCTTGGAGAGAGACGAGACAAGGAGTGGAGCATGAAGATGGCGTTGTTTTTGAGTACTGACTACTGAGAGTGAAAGTGAGATAAGGTATTGAGATTGAGATATTAAATAGGAGGTGAGTTTACTTGGTTATATTTTCAATTAGGTAAATTTTACTAAACTAAATAAATCAGTGAGGTACGAACTGTGCTACTAATTACTAAACTAAATAAATTAATTACCTAATTAAAATTTTAAAATTATTATTTTTTTGGTAATGATCGGTCGGTCGGTAAAAACCGAACCTATGCGGATATTAAACCATTACCGTTACCGACCAAATAATGGTTGGTTCGGTTACCAACCACAAATGGTCAGTTCGGTCGGTTAGCAGTCGGTTTTCGGTTTTCGGCATGAAATTGCCACCCCTAATCAAAACGAACCCAATTTTTCTCTCCTTTTTTCTTTTAACTTAAAAATATAATATCTTTCAATCAAATTATATATTTTTAATAAAAAATATATATTTGAAACCTAGAACACCTATAAAATAAGATCCATTATTATTGTAAAATTATGTAAAAAAAATATTTATTTTGTTACCTATATAAGTTAACATTTTGGTGATTTTAAATTTATGTTACTTTCATATTATGATTTAAGTAGAAACTTCTTAAAAAAAGAATTCTCACTTTCATAACAAATAAATTATTTTAGAATTTCGTTTTATTTTATATAATTTTTAAATTAAAAGTTTTTTTTTCTTTTGAGGTGTAATCAATATACCTCACAACAATACTTATCCATTATCTAACTTTACATTTTCACTTATTGTTAAATTAATTATGTATTTGCCAGAGTACAATATAGTTTTGATAATAATACCACCCATTACCTAACTTAGATTATGTTAATAGATATAATTAGCACTAAATGTCAAATTCAATACATTTATTAAAAGACAACAATTCACAAACTATCGTTATTATCTTCCTTTTTTAAAAAAAAAATGGTATTCTCTAAAATAATAAAAAAAACAAAAGTATTATTTTAAAAATATATATTTTTTTGTTAGATTATTAACGTTTTATACTTTTTATTGAAGATATTTGTATTACAAAAAATATGGTATTTTGATTTAATTTAGACCAAATAGGAACGGTCATATATATATATATATATATATTTCCTATAAACTATATCGTCCGTCTAATACTTTTAAATGAAAATATTAGTTATTTAAACTTTTTCATAATTTCGTTTGTAAATAATTTATTAAGTTAACTTTTCTTTTATTCTATATATATATATAAGAACTCAAGTTATTTTTATTAGACAAGAAATAAATTAGCTCTGAAAGTTAAATCTAAAAAGTTTTACAACCAATTTTTATGATACAACTTGATTTAGTAAATTTGTCAGTTTCACTTTAAATTTATTGAAAACATTAGTGATTTTAGGTGTTAATTATATGGTGTACATAGTTTTAAGGATTATCAATCTCTCTCCATGATGGTGGTAAGGTTGGGTGTCATCCTTTGTATAACAAAAATTTGTTTTTATGTTCATGTTTCGGTACGTAGTGTTTACACAAATTAAAATGTAGTGCCATTGGCACGGGCATACCCTAGTTTAAATCTAAAAATAAGTTTTCATATTTTAGTGTTGTTATCAAACAACATCTTAGTTAATTAAGCACCTATAGTATCGAAATTTGTTTCAACCAAATGAACCCCCCTCAATTTAGACTTGGTAAAGTCGAATACGACATGATAACAAGACACGAATCGACACAAAATTATAACTTAATAAGTAAACCGTTATCGAACCCTATTGGGTGGACACGACGAGACACATTTAATAACGAATTGTGTTCGGTTTTACTAGTCAAATTCGCTAAGCCCCGTTAAAAGGAAGACCTGTTAGATATGTTAAGACCCACTAGGACCCATTAAGAACCCCTTTGAAGCATATTATATTATTTTCAAATTAATCTTGCCGGGTTATTAGATTTACTCGGACTAACCTATTACTTTAACGGGTGAAACAAGTCATTTCATATTACTCGATAAGGTAATGGATAGTGTTCATGTATGATCTTTTTTCAGTACGTTTTTAATAAGTTATCACCCGAAAACTACTAAGACGCGACACGACTTGTTGCCAGGTCTATCTCCGTTCAATTTTGAACGCCTAACTAAACTGAAAGTGGCATGTATGAACGTTGGCATTTTAGTTATTTTTTGGAATTTTAGAAAACAGTAAGGCATATAAATGTAACAAAAAGTTTTGTGGATTTTTTTGTAAGTCTTCAAAATTTAGGGATTAGCTTTTTTTTTCTTTATTTTTTTTTTCAATTTCATTCAGGAATGCTACATATGCGAGTGTATTGAAAGAGAACGTGCACTACATCAAAATCACCTATTTAAGGCTTCGTTTCTATATCAAGGGTTGGCATTATGCAAGCTCAACTTTGTAGTTTATTGAATATAGTGTTTACAATGAAGCGATAAAGCATTCTTGCCCATCGAGGTCAATAAGGTTGCTTCCCTTTTTGCAAATTTGAATTTTATTTTTCAAAATGAGAAAAAATTTTGAAAAACAACTAAGGTTTGGTTAGATCGGCTAAGAATTGAACTGTGTTCTTGATGTTCACAAATGGCAGTGATATCATAATATTACTCTTAAAACACAGTTGCCATATCACATGACAAATATAACTGACACTACAAAATTTTTATGCCTAACACTATATCTCAAAAAAAAAAAAAAATTATCTAAAGTCTAAATAGGCATCTATAATATTATACAAAATCAAAATGAATATTAGTTTTAGTGTGAAATTGAGTCAAAATTTTAAATTTCTTATGATAGACTTATCATTATAGCATTTATTATTTTGGTTCAAATTACGTATATTCAAGTTGTATATGCATCACAAATATTATTTTATTTTTTTGTTAAAATCACATATACTTTTTTTTTGGACAAAAAATTACACATACTTGAATTACGCATAATGTTTTACTCCTACAAAATTTGACCGAAATACTGTGTCACCACTTTAGATTTGGTTCTCCCAAAATTTTAAGTGAAAGTGTGTGAAAGTTAACCTGAACACTTAGTTAATAACCCTCGAAAAAATAAAAAAGAAAAAAAAGTTGAACCAAAATAACAAGGGTGGTGATATTGACACCCCTACAATCTCTTGGTAACAGCCCCACTAAAAAAATAGCTCAAATTGTTATTTTCATCTCACTTTTTTTTTAATTTAACCCAAAGTTAATTAACTCACTAATCATCTAATTATCTCTTATGTATCTAGTAACAAATCTTGATTGCAGCAAAACAAAAAATAAAACATCCATTAATGCAATCTAAGTTTGAAAAGAATGGTTGAAAGAAAACCTCCATTGATGCAAAATTTTAAATTTGTGAAGAATCGTAACAAAAAGAGAAATTTTGGCATAAGGGAAGGAAAACAAGTAAGAAATAGTTAATGAAAGAGAGCATATATGTTTTTATTTTGTTTCATTTTTTACATTATTTTCATAACATACATATCAAATATTTAAATAAAAAATTTAATTTTTTGTTTAAAGCACGAAGAAAGTTTACTTGGTTCTTCGTAACCGAGTTGTAGGGTTATACACTCGGTTGCTCTCAACCAAGTATGCAATCTTATAAAATGTCAAATTGATATGCTTTCGGGATCTTTATTTTGTTGAGAGTAATCGAGTATGATTAGTGTTCCTCGGTTGCTCACAGCCAAACATAATATAGCAATACTCGGCTGCTTTCAACCGAATGAAGGTCCCGAGAATATATCAATTTGACATTTTATGAAATTTCATACTCGGTTGAAAGCAGTCAAGTGTACAAGCTTACAATTCGGTTACGGAGAACTGAGTAAACATTCTTCGTACTTTAAACAGAACATTGTGTTTTTTGTTTATATATATGTTATGAAAATAATATAAATAACAAAACAAAATAAAAACATGTATGTTTCTCTTTCATTAACTATTTCTTACTTATTTTCATTTCCTTATTCTTAAATTTCTCTTCTTTTTTTTTTACAATTCTTCTCAACGTTAGACTTTTGCATCAATGGTGAAAGTTTTCTTGTATCAATAATGGAAGTTTTCTTGACTGTTTTGGTGCAACTGAACTTTGTTTTTAAACTCATTCGAAGATAGTAAAGATGCTAGGGAAATTTTGGGATTAGTTTAGAATAGTTTATTTTATATTATTATATAGTTAATTACTTAATAATTTTGTTAATTAATTAAATAAGAAATTTGTTTCCAAAAATAAACAAGAGTGGTCGGAGTGATAAATTTAAAATAAATATATTATTAAAATAGAAATATAAAAATAAAAGCGTTAATAAGATCAGAAATATTAGCAAATGAATTCTGAGCGCCGACATCACCACCCGACAATTGAATCGGACTTTACGGAAAATTGATCAAATAATTTTTTGAAGCAAAAATTATTTGTCAATTTTTTTTTTTTTCATTTGGAATCTTTCGTCCCAAACGCAGGGTTTGAATAGCTCGGCGAAGACGAAGACCAGACACAGTAATTCCAATTGATTTTGCAGAAAGAACGCCATAGCCAGAGAGAGAGAGAGGGGTATTATTATGACAGTGGCTGCAGGGATTGGGTACGCACTGCTAGCCCTAGGCCCTTCTCTTTCCCTCTTCGTCACTCTCATCTCCAGTAAGCCTTTCTTGATCCTCATCCTTCTCTCCAGGTACTAATCACAACCCTAGATTATTTGTTTCCTTCAACTCTCCTTTTAAATCTCTAAAAGTTTCACAATATCAGTGTTGTCTAGTTCTTGAAATTGTTAAAAAAATTATTAAGGAAAATCAATTCAGCTACACAACTGGGTAGCCCTCCCCTAACAACCGTACTCGAATGCATTTTTGAAATGGCCATTGGCGGCCGAATAATGGACAGTGATACCATGTGAGCTATATAGCTTATGGGTAAAATGGGTTTGTTTCACCTATCTCCAATGGATTGATTAATTTAACTGCCGTGGTGGGTTCGAACCCTGCCTACTCGTGTGAGAGGCGGTAGTGATACCATTTGAGTTAGAGCTTATTGGTAACGTTATATTTAGGTATTATTTATGCAGCATTTGAATTCTATTATTTAGGGTTTTGTTGGATTAGATTCTAATTCTGTTTGTGTAATTGATGTGTACTCTCATTTGGATCTTGTAAGACTAATCAATTTTATGTTCAGATATTGTTTATGCTGCTTTTTTATTATATTATTTAGGTTTTTTTTCTTGTTGGATTTGATTATAAGAGTGTTCGTGTGAATTGATGTGTCCTTTTAATTTGAATCTCTTAACATTTCTTAAATCAATTTTATGTTTAGGTATTGTTTATGCAGGTCTTAGTTCTATTGTTTCGGGTTTTTTCGTTCGATTAGGTTCTAATAGTGTTTTATGTATTGACTTATGTAGTACATTGCTGTGGCTGATCAGTCTGATTGTACTCTCGGGAGTTTGGAGGCCTTTCCTTCCCCTAAAAACAACAGCATGGTGGCCGTATGCGATTCTGATACTTACTTCTGTTGCTTTTCAAGAAGGGCTGCGCATTCTCTTATGGAGAGCTTACAAGTATTTTCTCTTTCTTCTTCTTTCCAAAATCTATGTTCCATTTCTCTTGCTACTGCCCCTTTTTATTGTAAGTCGTTATTGTGTTGGGTTTGATTGGGACTGTGTTATTGAAAGAACAATGTATTTGCATTTATCAGTCTCTAGTTTAGGCTACCATGTGAATTTAGCAAGCCTTTTATTTGAATCCAAGAATATCTTTAGATGATCTTGGCTTGCAAGTTCAATATGACTTTAAAATGCTTCAGTGGTTTGTGCATTTTGCCAGTGTATAATGGATTTGAATTTTCACTTGCAAATTGAAACTGGAAATGTAAACCTTCAGACTTAGCAAACCAGCAGCAGTGCAGCACATGTGGCAATTGAATTCGTGTGCGTATTAACATTTTAGGTTATGTTTTCTCCAGTTATCTTATACAGATGTAGTTGAACTTGAAACAGTTTCCTCAAATTGAACAAATGGGGGGGAAAAGATCATTAATATGAAAATGAACCCAAAAAAAAATAAAAATACAACATTAGAAGAACAAAACTTCTCCAAACTTGTTTCCACCTAATGGTCCTTCCTTTTCGCACTCAGTGCTGCCATTTTGGTACTTCTTGTTGCTGCCTTGCTGTCATTGCTCGTATTCCTACTCCCACGTTTGAGATGTGCTTTATGCAGGAGTAGGTCTTTTTTTTTTCTTAACTCTCAAATCTGGACAGATCCCTTTGTTCAATTTGGTATGCATCCTGCACATTCTGAAACTGTGCAAGGTAGCATAAAACAATACGAACGAAAAGTAAAGAAAATTGTTGGAAATAGAGTGTGCTAAATATACCGCATCCTTTAGCGTTTTTCCACTCCCCATTCTATCTGGTCCATCTAAATGCCTATGAAATTTGGTAATGCATTTCGGGTGAGAAAGCATTAGGCTTGATGGGATTGGGGTGGCCTCAGTCCGGAATTGCTGTGCCTAGTTTTGAATATGAGGTGCTACGTGCTCTAGTTCTCAGAACCATATTCTCATTTGGTTCATGCTAATTGCAACATTTCCACAACTGCTAACCAAGCACAACAAAGTGATAATTGTTGACTATGAGTTTCTTTTTAGCATGGGCCTCAGAAATCTTTCTTGCATACACGTGATGATGTTCATCTTGTATCACCTTTCTTTATTAATACAATATATTTTCTCATAGAAAAGTGCGATATAAAATTTAGAGAATGCGAGTGAAGGAAAAGAAAGAATTGCATATGAAAGAGTTGTGAAACTTATGCAATAATTTAGAGAGGAAGTAAACTAGCCATCAAAAATAGCTGACAACAGTTGGGTGTGAAGGACAAGCGAGACAAGTGATTTGCTGTTCGGTGCATGAACAAGGTTAAAGTTTGGGAAAATAACGGCAAACTTCATTAAATCTTGTTTGGTTTGTGACAGTTTTAGTTTTGGCGAATTATGGAGGAGCGTTAGTGGTGGAAATATTGGACCTGTCTTGTTGATTGAGCTGCAATGGGTGGTGTTGTTTTTAGATTTTTTGTTCAGGTTTTCCTATTACATGTTTAGATTTCCTATTCCTTTCTACTACCAATCTTTCTTCTACTAATGTAGTGTCTACCGACTGGATCTTGAACACCATTGGATAAGCTGTATAGAAATATAATTCAATTAGCCGTACTGGGAAAGGGCAGAAGATCCTTTGGATATCATATATATGGTTTCAAGATAATTTATATAGGACTCATGAGAATCTCTGAATGGTCAGGCGTTCCATCAGTATTACATTGGATGGATAATTTACCTTTATCAATAGAGACATTGGATTTATAGGAAGATAAGGCAATTATTATTCTTAGTGTTGATATTAGGGATGTGGCACGAGTAAATGAGGTCTTGAAACTACTACTTGCCAAGTGCCATCTCACCTCCAAGTATTGACATTACAAAAAGCTAGCCCTACCCTACATTAATGTTACCACAATCGCTCATTCGCTCTTTACTGCACCTCTCTGCCATCAGTTTTAGCTACAACTTCGTACTTTTACTATTAATGCCAGCGTGTGTTTTAATAGTCAAATGTGTAGATTAATAATAATTTATCAATTACATTTACACACATAATTCCTTGGGTAGCAGACTTTGGTGAAGGCTCCGTCACACTTCCTGCAAGAGTTTGAGACATGCTGACAAACCAGTAGCCCAATATCAGTAGAGATAAATGGGTACATAGTGTATAGAGTATAGACTGATGCTGTACCTGAATTCTAAATGCATTTGGAGTTCAAAAAGAGAAATTTAACTGTGGAGCTTGGATGAGTTGTATAAGGGAACACTCAGGTTCATTAAATCAAGTAGGGCCCTGTATGGTTTGTTTAACCAACCTGGTGTGTTTCTACAATCTGACCCGGCCAAGCTGGTTTTCCCTCTAGGAAAACCAAGATCCCAAGCAAGAGCGCACGCAGCAGTTGCTTCTGGATGGAATTAGTTTTGGGTTTTCTCTACAACCAAATTGGGTTTTTGAAATCATATAGAAGAGATGTTGGACAGTAGAAAAACTGAACATTACAAATCCAAATCACAGAACACGAGAAGAGATTGCAGATGTCCATGACTTATCCACACAATATGAGAATGGATTTTGCCTTTCTTGCTGAAGTGAGCTGACCCTAGTCCCACCCACACCAGCCCATATGACTTTTGACTTACATACGGTACTTCAGTAGGTGAATCTCCCTCCCAAAGAGGGGTTTTTACCTAAGATTGAAAACTTTCTCAGGCCTATCTCTAAATGTAGAATTGTAGGTAAATAGATGTATATGTGCACAAAAGGCAAAAGGACATATACATATAAAATTATAAACAAATATCGGGCACAATTACTTGCAATTTGATGGATGCTCTCAGTGATGAGGCTCCTTTCAAGAGAAATGAAATTGTCCCCATGTGGGAGAGAATCAATGAAGTCTAGAGAGAGTGTGACTAAGAAGCCTGAGAACCAAGTACGAGATACTAGGCACGCAAATTGTGAAACTTGTAATATCTTGTGGGTTTTAATCTTCTTGTTGGCCTGTACGGGACCAATGACGCTTTCATGTAATTAGAATGCCTTGTTAAATGTTCAATATGATATGATGCAAATCAGTACCACTCCTCGAGCTGCTTTTGCACTTAACCAGTATGCCTCATCGTTGCAATTATTAGATGATTTGTACTCAGTTAACCTTGCTGATTTTTTTTTAAGATGTTGTGCCCTTAATTAGCTTAACTTGTTGAAATAAAGTACTCTACATTATTTGGGGTCTTCAAATCTTCTGATAGGTTGTGTGCTACTTTTCTCTGGGTTTGAGCTGTTTATTTGCTTGCCTTCCAGAAGTAGACCCATTATTGAAGAAGTAGAGACCCCCATCCTGTTTAGCAACCCCAATCGTCTTCCCTGAATTTGAATCCTGAAATTCACAATGAGAAGACCAAAAGTTAACTTGACAATTGAGATCAAGAGCTAATTTGCTGACAGATATAAGATTATACGATAAATTAGGGACATGTAAGACATCTGTAAGAGTGAGAGACGGGGAGACGATTATGGTTCCTTTGCCAGCAACCGCAGCGAATGAACCATCAGCAATTTTAACCTTTTGATTCCCTGCACACGGAGTATATGACGAAAAAAATTCTGAGATACCGGTCATGTGGTCAGTGGCCCCTGAATCTAATATCCAGTTGCTATGGGATTTGATACAGGCAATTGTAGCGGTAAACTTATTACCTGACTGAGCTATGGAACAGGAGGAGTCAGAGTTTCCTAAAGAATGGGCTTGAACCATTTTACACAGATGCTCAAATTGTTCCTTTGTGAATGGAAGTGGTTCTGAGGAAGATGGTTGCACTGAATCTGCATTGCTTGCTTGGAATGCTCGAGTTCCTCCCCTCGTTTTGTTATCACGCTTCTTCCAATTTGCTGGTTTACCATGAAGCTTCCAGCAACTATCCCTAGTATGACCTGACCACTTGCAATGATCACACCACAATTTCTGTTTGCCTCCCCTCTTATCACTGTCTACGGCTTTATCAAAGGCTACCAGTGCAGAACTCTCACCATCTGTACGGGGCTCCCGTTCGTCTTTCAACATCACAGATCGTCGAGCCTCTTCTCTTCGTACCTCTGAAAACACCTCTCTGATAGTGGGCAAAGGTATTCTGCCTAAAATACGACCCCGAACTTCGTCCAGGTCCTTGTTTAGTCCAGCCAAGAAGACAAATACCCGACCACGCTCAACCTTCTTCTTGTAACGAGCACTATCATTCGGGTTTTCCCACTCTTCAGTTTCAAACAAATCCAACTCTTGCCATATGGCCATCATGTTATGGTAGTAGACTGTAACCTCACGATCTCCTTGTTGCATCTTCCACAACTGGTTATTGAGTTCGAACATCTGAGAATATTTGTCTAGATCTGAGTACGTTTCCTTAACCGCGTGCCAGATATCTCGAGCAGTCGGCAGGAACATATAGGGTTTACCGAGACCAGCCTCCATGGAATTGATCAACCACGAGGTGACCATCGAATTTTCCTCGCGCCATGACTTAAAGCCCGGGTCGTTAGATGGGGGTGGTACCACTTCACCATTCACATAACCTAATTTTCTTTTGCCGTCAATAAACAGCCTCATTGATTGTGCCCATTCGAGGTAATTCCTTCCATTCAATTTGTGACTAATATTGGCCACAGGATTTTCACTCACCGAATAAATAGTAGCAAATTGTGACATAGTATCTGTGAACGTGGAAGACGAGCTTGTGGTGGAACTACTAGAAGATTCTGTGAGACCCGGACTACTAGCACCCACCATTGCAAGTTTATAGTTCATATGGTAAGAGATTCAAACTACCCAAACCAAGCAATCAACTAATGAACAGTACCAAAATATCAAAAAAAATACCAAACCGGAACCGTACGGAATAACTATGATGAACAGTACCAAAATTGGACCAAAACAGTACCAGAAGTAGCGTCGGAACAGTGAAACGACGGAGACTGGAAAGTTTGGTGGTGATCTGAGCTGCCACGCGCCTCCACGCGCGGTGGAAGTAGACGGCGCGTGAGATCCACGCGCAGGCAGGGGTGGCGCGTGTGGGCGCGTGAGAGGTCGGTTTCCGGCGAGGCTTTCGGGGTTCTGCTCGTCTTGAGATTCCGACCACTGCTGCGTGGTTTATTCCGGGAAGGCACACCTATTACGCATGCCAGTGAGCAATCAACAGTGGCGGCGGCTAGGGTTTTGGGTGTGGCTAGGGTTTTAGGCGTGGCTAGGGTTTTAGTTGGACTTAGGCGGCATATGGAATTCCTAACCAACCCTCTGATACCATGATAATTTAGAGAGAACAATTCTTTTATTCCATATCATAACGAATGAATACTAGGTACATTATATAGAGAGTAACATCCTAACTTACCTAAAATACCAAACAAGGTGGGACTCTACCCACAAATAAAATAACATAAATAAATAACTAAACTAAATAATATTGAATTATCAATAGTTTTCATGTAGCTACATTTTCTAAATAATCTTTATTTCTTTTACTCATAGGAGGCTGGAAGATATGTTGGATTCTTTTGCTGACAGAGTATCTAAACCCCGCCTCTATCTGACAGATAAGATGCAAATCGCTCTTGGTATGTTTTAAATAGCTCTTTACTTTCTTGTCGTGGCAGTCAACCATTTTTTTTATTTTATTTCTTGTTGGTTTTTAGGATAAACGATCCTGATAACTTTTTTCTCCCCAAATACCTGTTAATGTAGCCACATATTTGACTAGAACAATGAACAAGTTTTGATTACCTTTTGGGGATTCATTTTTAGAGATTTTTATCCATGTTCTAGATTAGTTTAAGGGTCGAAGTGTATTCTCATGTGCTAAAATGTTATTTTCTCTTGTTTAAGAGTCTGCAGAAAATGTTATTTTCTCTGAAGTTGAATATTGTTTATACTTGTTTTGAGAACCTGTGATTGTTTTCTGTACTTGGTTCCCTATTTTTCCTCTTCTACTTCATCTCCTTGTTTACTCTTCTATATCTTCTCCTAATGTCTTTACAGTTAGGGCTACTTGCTGTCTGCTTACTCTAACCGTATGTCCGTACTCAAACCTTTAATCAACCCTTACAAACCCTAGTTTCCTGTCCAAAAAGGAAAGAGAAAAATGACATATAAACAAATCCAGAAGGAGATTACCAAAAATAAAGTGCTCCACAAAACTAGCCGAAGCGCAAGGGACAAATAACTGCAGACTAATTGATGCAGAATATGGGAAAGTTCCATGTGTATTTGTGTTTTATTTTGATGCATTTGTATTTTTGGAGAATTATTTAGTATTTCTATTTGTTTTGGTAATTAGGATTATTGTTTTATATAGCGTAATTAGGATTATATTAAGTAATTATCTTATTAAGCTTATTTTTGTATTTTATATTACATTAAAGTTTTCCAGGATTTCCTAAGCAGATTATGAATAAGCTTGTAATCATTATTTTTAGAGTTGAAATGTTGAATATCCTTCGATTAAGCATGTGTGCTTAGGGCTTTTGAGCCACCAACTGTGGGCATCTTCTTCTTCCCCGTTTCCTCGTCCTATTATTTTCTATTGTTCTGGATTTGGGCTCCTCTCCAATCTTGAACATCTTATGGTTTGGGGGGAGAGAGAGAGATTAGCCTTTTATTTTCATACTTTTCAGCCCTATAGCAGTTGTAGTTCGGTGTTACTGAACTCCTGGTGTATGTTCCACTCCCTTTCAGGAGTTTACCATGCACACCATCAGAATTGATTTCCGGTAATTTTATGTTTAATCTTCTGTTATTTAGAGTTAACCAACAGTTAGGATTAGTTTAATTGAAGGTTTAGAGCTCATTGCTCTAAGGTATTCGGTATTAAGTGTGTTTTCATCTTCTCTTGAATGTAGTGAATATTGATTTTTAAGTTGCCCTTTTGGTACTCTCACCCCCTCTCTCTCTCTCATGCTTCATATCTCTCCTCTCTTATTTGTATATCTCTTCTCCTAAATCTTATAATTGTAGAAGTCGAAAAGTAGATTGCTACATTTTACCAATCTCAGTTTTTTATCTTGGTTTCTATTGAGATACAATGGTCTATTACGCCCAATCTAAAAAATATTATCTCGTAGATGGACAAAAACATGTATTTTTATGCAGATATGAATTCACATGTCGTATATTGTCATGTCCAAATAGTTGACAGAGATCACTCTATTTGAAGACTTCAGTAGAGGTTATATTTTGGATAACTGAGTATAAATCTTCACGATGCTGTAGACGTGAGAATTGAGATGAAACTATACTTAGAAAAAATGAATGTTGGGCATATTGTTTCTTTTTTCTTTTATACATTCTCCAAACATTCACACCACCAATTTCCGTGTGCCAACTACGTCTGCACAAATGAATTGAGCTTGATTGCATTTTGGAGCTCAACGTGTTAATGAGCTCAACCCATTAAGCTACTGAAACTTGGCTTGGCTAAAAGCTCAGTTGAGCTCCGTTAGAGAGCTAAACACGCCAGCCTTGAACAACTCACTGTTCGGCTTGGCTAGACTCATTGACGGTCCTAAACACTAGTTCTTTATGCTTCCTCGCTCTTTTTTTTTTGTTAAGGTATGTATCCTCAATTACTAATTTTTGAGGAATGGCGTATATACTTGGGTATTTGAGGAAAAAAAACATCAATAATTTTGTTGCGAGCTGTACCTCCCCGTATTTACTGATGATCATATTTACTTTAATTCTTGTATGCAGCTGGTGGTTTGGGTCATGGTGTGGCACATGCTGTCTTTTTCTGCCTTAGCCTCTTAACCCCAGCTTTTGGTCCAGCTACTTATTATGTGGACAAGTGCTCGCAAATGCCATTCTTTCTTGTCTCTTGTGAGTTAAAACCTTTCTTACAAGTTCATCATATTATTTATACCTGAACCGACAAATTGTTCGAAAGTTCATATGGTTCAACCACTATTCTATAATCTATTTCACAATCAAAAACTAATTTTGTACTGTTCAATTAATGTGAAATCATGGTTTTTTTTTTTTTTTGGTTTGAGGGTGTTTGTGTTGTAACTTGCAGCAGTTATCGCTCTCGCATTTGTCACAATCCACACGTTCTCGATGGTCATTGCATTCAATGGATATGCAGAACATACTAAAGTGGACCAATTGTTCGTTCCCATAGTTCACCTGGTTTCGGGATTGTTGGTGAGTAATGCTCCCCTTTCTTCAATCAAGTTTTGTGTTCTCTATCTCATTTACATATAGACACGTATAAAGAGGACGGTCCACTCTTTAAGAAAAGTACCCTTCATTTTGAGGGGTAAATGGATGATTTTTTTTGTAAATTTTGGTAGAGATAATCTCTATGATGAGTAGACTCTCCACCAAATCTCTTCAAAAGATTAAAATTAGAAGTGGGCGAGATGATCATAAAATTTAACAGCCAAAAATGAACATATGTATTAATATTTCATTACACCGGCCAAAACTTCACTCATTTACCTCTCAAAATTGACGGTCCTTTTTCTTGAAGAGAAGTCCGACCTTTTAGACACACGTCTAACCCTAAAGTGGAGGTGTAATTCACAAAACGTATATGCGTGTGTGTCTACATCTGTAATAGTTCCAATTATGAAGTGGCCACACAACTTTATGTCTATCATTTTTGCAAAGAATAGACCTTAAAACTGGATATCCCGGAGATTTAACTAGTCTTAGGCCCCATTTGGTTTGAGTTGAATATTTTTCTCTTGGGTGGAACGGAATTACTTTTTCTGGTTAATTTCAAGTTGAAACTCTCCCCCCCCCCCCCATGTGAAAAGCATATTCCACTTTAACCAAACAGTGCCTTAGAAAAGCCTAGAAAAAAAAAAGGATAAACGAAATTTAGAGAAGTGAAATATTTTCATATTTGAGTAATTCGTCATAATATAAGTTCTCCGATTATTATTTTCTTTTGCAGACACTAACAAATCTTGTATCTGGAGGGTGTGTTATCGGAATCCCACTTCTGTATTTCATGGCGATCGTGACCTTATTACACTGTGGGAAGATGGTTTGGAGGAGATTAACTGAAAACCAAAGCAGGCTGTCGACTACCACCGGTACCAGCTCACTAGTATTGTAAAAAGCCTTTTCAAGTCAAAAAACAATTGAATACTTTGCTTTGGTTGTCAACATTTTTGCGGATCGTAGATATAAATGCTTATTCTGTTAACCATTTCTCGTGTAATCACTAGACAAACATAGTATGTTCTAACTTCTAATGAAGCATATATACAAGTCCGGTTAGAACGATAAGGACCCTTATTCAAAGATGATGGCATATAGAAGGATTCATGTATGATTGTATTGGATCGACACATACTCTTGCTAGGATCAGGTGCGGATTGTCCGTGTGTAAACCACAACTTTATTGATGACTTTTTGTTGCTGTAAACACCTCCCACAGGTTTGATAGCAAAAAATCGTCGATTAAAAGCTGGTCTATAGACGGACAGCCTGTACGATAACCTGACCATATATACCCTCAGGAGGGCTTTAGAGATATGTGGGCGTTTTTGTTGTATTGTATACCACTCGTCGCGTAGAAGTTGGTCTTAGAAGTGGGTCTATATACGGGCAGTCCGTACCAGAACTTGACCATATGTACTCTCAGAGGGCTTTGGAGATATGTGGGTGTTTTTGTCGAATCGTCTTCCCCTCTTTTCTCGACTGGCGGTATAGCCAGATTTTGTTTTTTTGACGTTCTCAAGAAAGTTATTTTATTTTAACAAAATAACGTTTTAATGCCCCGGTTTTCTGGGGGCTTGAACTGCTGTTGCTTCTTCAAAAAAAAAAAAAATTCAAGAAAAAAACAATGAACTGCCAGCTAATTTGAATAGAAGGAATTCAAATTCGTTACATAAGCAAATAACCTCATTTGTTACGCTTACATTTCAGCAGTCAACTACAATTGTCAAATATAGTTATTTTAAATAAATTCTTTCTTTAATATATTTAATACTGCTGGTTCTTTCATATTTATCTTTATTTATTATTTATTTATTGAAGAGCCTCCAACTCAACTATATTTTGAATTGACCTATTAATTATGGGTCGTTTGGTTAATTTATAATTTTTATTTTATTTAAATTTGGTTACTGAAATTGAAAAAATATAAATATGATGATTAAAGTTGATTTATAATAAAACTCAAGTTAAATTTTTTTAAGTAAAATTTGAAATTGCGTAATTTTAGAACTACTAAATGCACTATAACTGTATACATTGGGAGATTTACTATACATTTGCATCAGAAAAAAATTAAATAACAAATATAATCCATCAATTACATGTGAACTCAATTTAAATTTACATAACTAAACGGAATCTATATGAATTAATAAATTGGAGCCCTCAAAATCAAACTATGTCTTTTTCCTATTTTTTCCTCTCAACTAATTGGTGATTTGTTGTTTCTCTTTTATAGGTAGAAAATATTGTATTTAGACTTTTTTTTTTAATAGTCGAATTTGGACTTAAAAAAAGTCGGTGTTTTCATACTCGTAATAATTAAATTATAATTTAAATGATATATGCAAATTATAATTTTAAATGATGGACCAAGAATTCTTGCTAGCCATGTAAAACCTGACTATATATATTTTTTTAACAATCATTTTCAATCCGTAGACCAAAAAAAACATTAAAAAATTCCAATCCTTCTACCTCGTTCTAGCAAACGCCAACCATTAGTTTTGACTTGACTCATTTTCATTATTCCAATCCACACAAAAAAAATTTAACGTGATTTATTTCAAGTGTTAAACAAATAAAATTTTCTTTGATAGTTGGTAAAGACGGTCTGTGTAATGAGTAAATCACTTTTACAAAATTTTACTACAAGATTCAATTTAGAAGTTTAAGAAAATGATCATCTAAAATTTTAATGGACGAAAATGAACATGTATATCAAATTTCTATTATACCCACTTCTGATTTGAATTTTTTGTTGAAATTTTATAGATATGATTTACTTATTATAAAAATCATTTTAATCAAGTTCCATGAAAAAGTTAATATGTTTAGCTCTCAAAATAGACATGGCGAATAGAATAATGGTGAGGATCCAAATTTTTTTTTATTGAACAAAGATGGTTTATGTTTTGTTTGTTGGGAGAGTCAACTGGACCACTTGATTACGAGGCTAAGACTATTATTAATTTTAAATGATATCACTAGAGATAAGTTTTGTTGACAATACCATTAATTTAAGGTACTTCAAATTTATTTATTTATTTTTAATATCAATAAAACCATACAAGATGCCAAGAGTATGTTTGTTAGGAAAACAACTATGTTGAACTTCAAATTTTTTTTGGTTGCAAAAGTACCTTGGACCTAAGTTTGTACTTGACAAAGATAAAAGTAATCTTAATAAAGAATAATCGCACAAAACACAAAATATAAAGCATAATTGCACAAGACACAAAATATAAAGCGTAATCACACAGATCGCACAAGACACAAAATATAAAGCGTGATCGCACAAGACACAAAATATAGGGTAGGTCACGTTGCCCTAATATCATGGCAAAAAACAGTGAAATCTATCTTATTTTTCTCTGAAAAATCAATTACAATTACAAATTCATCAACTCCTTTCATAAATCTTTTCATGACCTAGTTCTATTACTAATTGAATTCCTCCAACTTTAGGATTCCAAGAAAATATAGACCAACAAGCTTAAACTTACAAGGACTACCAAAATAAATATGCATAAATCAACAATGAATTGAAGACATAATTAATCCAACCTCCCCCTCTACCATTTTGTTCTCTATAGATCGAACTGCTAGGAGACCTATTCATCAAATAAGTCTAGCCCGAAATTATTTTCGCCAAACCAGTACTAGAGAGCATACATCACGTCCTCTCTCATAGAGAGCCCTATTTATCCATACCATGTGGTTCCACACAATACTCTCATTCTTCCGGTCAGTGGCGTATGCAGGAATTTAAGTCAGGAAAGTGTTTGTTGAGAGGAGGGGGGGTCGGTTTATAGGTTTTCAAAAAATTTAAAGTAGAAAAATGACGACAAAATTGAAGTATTATATCTATATAAATAAATACTTGATATTTTGTGGCATTCTCTCTGATCTTGTATTAGGGAGGTCACAGGTTCGAAACCCATGGACGTAGTTTCGAACTTAATAAAAGGTGGTATATCCACCCTTGTGGTAATAAAGTGGTTGTCCACCCTTTGTGTGTGGTAATAAAGTGTTTGTCCATCCTTTGTGGGTGGTTGGTAGTATTTCCACTTTTTATGGTGGTGGTTGATGGTTCGTGCGGTTGGTGACGTAGAAGAAAGCTAAAATTGCTCTCTCGGTTGGGAGACTCTTAGGAGGGTAACGCGAAGTGAAGCTTGCTTATTCATCTCTTTAATCAGCGAATTATATAGTTCATAATAGCTCTAGAGCGACAAATATTCTATGTCCGACTTCATGTAATTACCTTTGATATGAATGATATTATGAATCTCCTTAAAAATAATAAAAAAAAATACTTGATGTTTTACGTAGCAAAAACACTCAAATCATAACATATTAATTACAATAATCTTCTTCAAGACTTCATATTTGGAATATGCTAGATTATAGAAGAAACGTATATTTGTCATTGTGTTGATCCCATGAACACTGTAACCTTTTGCTTTGGATCCTGTAAAAGAAGGTGTAAGGGGTAAAATGCAAAACAATGTTAATTAAGGGGAATTTTACTGTCTCTTATTTAACCTAAGTTTAAAAATTACATGGACAACCCCTTTAGTTATTAAAGCTTACACAAAGAACCCTAATATTATGAAATTTTCTAAAACCTGGAAAGGGTGCGTTTGACCCCCCTTCACCTTATAGTGTGTCCGTCCTTGCTTTCGGTATAATATATGTCCTCAAGCGTTTGATCTATTTTCTAGTATGCTTTTTGACTAATGTCTTGCATTACTGGAACCTCATAAAAACATCATCATTACAAGACATTGGTCAAGAAGCAGTCGGACAAGGATCTTAAAAATTAGAATGAATATTAACCATAGTTCTCATGGTCCTATGAATGTTGGTACTAAACTTTACACGACACTATTTTTGGAAGACATAATACTCACAAAAGTCCAACTTTCATGTTTTATAACCATTAAGCAAACCCAATTTAGAATTGTCACCCCTCTTTTGCTCTTACGCCCAAAACACATATGCCACAACATGGTGGTGCCTAAATTTGTTATTGACACTGATGTTGCACCAGTAAATGTTTTACCCTGCAGCATGTACAAACCATTATGTTTCACTCCTTTCATTAATATAAGAACACCTTTAGAAACTCGAATAACTCCATATCCTGCCCAATAATAAAAACCATTGACGTTAAGTGTTCATAAGGAAATCAAGTTCTTAAACTTTGGAACATGCTTAACGTTTGATAAATTCCTCACAATACCATCATATATATTAACTCGAATTGTTCCTATCCTAACTATCTTATAGATATTGTTTTCCATGAGAAAGTTCACCACCATTAATAGGTTGATAAGTGGCAAACCAACCCTTATTGGGACACATATGACAAATACATCTTGAATGAATAATCTACTCATATTTGGAAAAACTTGTAAAAATTGCAAGTAACTTGCCATTGTCATTGTCCCATCCATTGTTGCATTAGGTCATTCTTTTTCTATTTTCCATTCCACATAAATTCTAGACAATCTTTCCTAATGTGCCTTAATGTTGATAATAATAAGTTTTCTTAAACTTTAATTGAGATCTAAACTAATATCTTAACTATGAATCCACATATCCACAACTAGTTAACCACCATAACAAAGGTGGACATATAACCACCACAATAACGGTGGATCAACGGGGTTTGACAACCACGTCCATGTGGGTCAAACTTAGGACCTCCATGTTACGAGGACATGGAGGATGCCAACGGGCTACAAGCCCGTTGGCCATATACCTTTTTCTTTAACACCTTTCAGTTTAAGGCGAATTTAACTTTCTTAATAGGAAACGCATATTTTTGATTCATTAAAGTTCAACGAAATTTTCATACAAGGGTAGTAAAGAATAAACCAAAAATATATATAGCTTGATTTTCTTCATCAATTTTAATACCAACATTGTTTAATTCTAAAAGAATATATACAATCAAATTCATTAAGAGTAAAAGGAATTGGCGTGCCTTCAGGCATTTGTAGGGTGTACAATTGTTTTTTAAAATACTAATGGTTCATAAGATATTTTGTCATGTTTCTTGTTTCCAATCTCGTCTGCAATTGATCAGTGGGGTTTGAACCACCAACTTCTTACAATACTTTATTCTCAAGTGATAATGTAATAACACTTTGCCCCTTCTTCATGATCTTTGCATTTTTTCTCTCGATAATCACAACCATCCCTCTAAAACTTATTTATGGTGATTGATCTTCGACCGAAGTATAAAATCGACAAAGACAAAGCAATCCTATGAAAGAAAGGAATTGCACGAGGTACAACATGTACGTGGGTAGGTTAGGTCAATCTAGACCCACCGGCAAAAACAATGAATTATATATTATTTCTTTGAAGAATCGATTACAATTACGAATACATCAACTCCTTTTATAGAACCAGTGGCGGAGACGGTTATTGAGTTGCTTGCCAGATGGATCATTGGCAATGGTTTTTATGTTAAATTATGGTGCTTTAATTGGCTTGGGGATACCCTTCTGTGTACCCTATAGATTGAGGATGAAAGGAATTTCTCTGCACATGTCTGACTTCATAACCGATGAGAGCTAGGATATTTTAGCAAAGTTTTTGGAGGCTTTCCTTGATATTGCAAACAAATTAGAAAGGTTCTTTTTCGATTCGAGATGTTGAGGATACTCTTATTTGGCCATACTCCTTTACAAGTAACCTGTCTTTCAGAGATGCTTATTAGTTTTTCCAACTATCTATTCCAATTTTTTGGGCTAGTCACTTATGGGGCCCGCACATCCTTCCATGTATTTTCAGTTTTGCTTGGTGGTTATTGCATGGGCATCTGTCTACTCAAGACCTTTTACAATTATATAGTTGTTCTATTGCTAATATGTGTCATATATATGAGAGTAACTTGGAGTTTGTAGCGCATTTGTTTCTTTCTTGCCCCTTTTGTGGTGGAGGCTTAGTGAGCTGTTGGTAGGTTCTTTGTGGTTCCATTTTGAACATTTGGCACAATTATGGATATGTGATTATTTTTTCTCGCCGATCATTTTGTCATCAAATTTTACAGTTATGGAAGACTGCGGTGTTATACACATAGTATTTCATTTGACAGGCTCGTAATATGCGAGCTTTCTAAGAGTGGCAATTCACCTTTCACTTTTCACCATTACCTAACCTACTTGATGGGATGGTTACAGAGGGTTTTAGTCATTGCCAAAGGTCACATTGGTTATGCTGCATTGGATCTTTTGATTCTTTGTGGTCTATGTGTGCAGGGCAGGACTCGTCATGCCCCCTTATTAATCTCAGTCTACTAGCTTCCTCTTCAAATTGACTAGGTGAAGTTAAATAAGGACGTAACGGCTTAAGGTGCCCCGGGTCTGCGGTTGGGGGCGTTTTTAGATACCACATTGGGGTTGTATCGGTGTATATTGTTTTGATGTTGGGGTTGGTACGACCTTCCTTGTGAAAATTTTGGCTCTTATTCAAGGTATTGAGTATGCTTATAAGCGTAGTTGGCGCGAGCTTTGGATTAAGCTCGATTCAATGGCGGTTTTTTAGTGCTTGCAGTCCTCATTTTATTGACATTCTTAGCATGTTGCTATGAGGTGGGACAACTACAAGTAGCTTCTCTCTAGCATGCGATTCTATTGCTCTCATATCTACAAGGAGGGCAATATTGTGGCAGATCATACTGCTTGTATGGGGCTGGATCGTGAGACCTCTTTTTGGTGGGATTCGACTCCCACACAGACAATCACTTCAGTGGGAAGGGACATGTCCTCACTCTCTAATTATAGATTTAGATTCTATTAACTATGCTCTTAAGGAGTGTTTGGAAACCTCAATTCCATACTATGGAATTGGAATTGGAATTGAGGCATGGTTTTGGAATTCTATTGTTTGGAAAATACATTAATATCTAGATTTAGAATTCAATTAGAATTCTAAAACTATTAATTCTAAAGGATTGAATTATATATCTAGAGCAAAGTTTTCCAATTCCATTTATCATTGAATTTGAAAAAAAAAATACTTTGAATTACCATCCCACATTCCTATATATCCAACCCCACCCACCCCCTTGCTTGGCCCCTTTTCCCAAGTACTGTTGTACATACCCCCCCCCCCCCCCCTCTCCGAACCGACCCACCCGCGCACACACAAAATCAACCAACCACCAATGCAGCTTTTTGTTCCTATGTGTATAAACTCTACCTAGCTAGCTCCCTCGACCCAACCCTCCACCACCAGTAACACACACAAACACTCTCCCCTTCCCTCAACACATTGTAAATGTACACCCAATAAATATAAGTATGTGTGTATATATATTTTATATATTTATATAGCGTATATACATATTATAAAAAATTGCACAATTGTCGACACCACCAATCACTGCCGGAGCTCAAGCCGGGGCGGCAATAGTGGAGTTTTTTTAAATTCATTGTCTCTTTAAAATTTCAAATGACTTCTACAAATTAGCCAAACAAACAAATATAGAATTCTGATGGAATTATAAATGAAAATCCAAACAACGGTATTATAATTTTAAGGCATTGCCACTTCAAGAATTGCAATTCTATTGAATTACAATTCTAATAAAATTCTAAAATCATATACCCAAATGCACCCTTATTGTATTATATATTTCTTTTGCTACCAGTCTCTTTTGAACTGGTTTACTTAGTTTTGCCGTGCTCGTCTATAAAGCCTATTGGATTCGTTTAGTTTATGCTTTTGCAGCTTTCTCAGGGAGATTTGACTTCATGTCCCCCTGCTTTTTTGTTGCGCGCCATGGACTTTTCAAACTCACTTTGTTTCTTTCTTTTAATAAAATAATGCTCTAACTCCCCGAATTCTCGGGAGCTTAAGCTTCTTTTTTTTTAAAAAAATTGAAGTTTGAAAGGACTACCCGAACAAGTAAGCCTAAACCATCAATGAATTGAAGAAATAACTAATCCAACATTGTTTAATGCCGTGTCATTGTTTGTTAGATGAAAATTTTGACAATTAAATTTCTTAAGAGAATTTATTAATGTTATCTCCTACTTCAGATCCTATATATACGCCATTATGATCTTCAAACTTTAGCATCCAAAATTTATCTTCTCTTGAAGTACATTAATGATAAAAAGACGAAAAATGCTGGTTAAGGTTCCTGATTTCCCAGAGAATTTCTACTTTGGAACAGCTTCATCAGCTTTTCAGGTAGCTCTATTTTCTCTTTTCTTTTTCTAATGTTATAAATTATAGCAAATTTCGTTGACACATAAATTTAGTGCATGCTAGTTTGATAAATATTATGAAAAAATTGATTTTTTAGAAATATTTTACAAGGCAGTGAATTTTTTTAGTGAATACACCTGTCGTATTACAAACTTTCTAACCTAGAAATTATAATCATTGAAAATTTACTTGCTGTAAATCTTGAAACATAAGCAAAATTAACTAGAAATTAGGTAGAAGGACTTATTATACATTGATTTTTACCAAAAATCCAATGAATAATATTTTTTTGAATGAAGGGCCTATTTTTAATTGGTAATTTGAATAAAGGACCTATTTTTAATTGGTAATTAGTGTAAGAGGCCTATTTTGTTTTATATTTTAAATGAATGTATTTGAATAAATTTAAATATTATTTAATTAATAAAAACATGTTATGTATTACCTAAATTACCCCTTTTTATGAAATTTTCACAAAAAATATGGACGGCAAAGTTCATATTGCAATAAAATATGAACTGCAAAGTTCATATTGCAGTGAAATATGTACTGCAATATGAACTTTGCACTAAAAATATGGACTGCAAAGTTCACATTGCAGTAAAATATGGACTGCAATATGAACTTTGCACTAAAAATATGGACTGCAAAGTTCACATTGCAGTGAAATATGGACTGCAAAGTTCACATTGCAGTGAAATATGGACTGCAAAGTTCATATTGCAGTGAAATATAGACTGCAAAGTTCATATTGCAGTCCATATTTTAATGCATATTGATATTTTTTTAGTTTATTTTAAGGGTTGGGATGTCATTTTATAATAAAAAAAAAGATACATGTCATATTATCAATAAAATAAAAAATAGGCCCTTTATTTAAAAAAAAATTATTCCTTGGCCTTAGTGTGAAAATCTTTCTCTAGTAAGCCCTTTTTTTTAATTGCCCCCAAAATTAATTGGTCTAGTTACCCCTTTTATTGTTTAGTAATGAGTTAATTGTAAATTTCCTCAAACATAAATGGTATCTGTGATTTGTGTATATATATGCAATTTCCTTATATGGTTCTTCTTAATTAATTGTAGAGAAAATGGGAGAAAAATCTCTTATATAATTAGATTTCACAAAAGGTTCATGATAAAATATTTTAATACCATAACTAATGGCAAGGAAAAAAATTAAAATTAATTCTACTATAACATATATATATATATTGTATATTCAAAATATTTTTTAACAAGAATTGTTTATTAATTTGCTAATTATATTCCTTATGTCTATTGTTTCCTAATTTGCATTTCTTCTTATTTAACATAATTTATTGGATTCATTGGGAAATACCAAAATTTTGTGCAAAATTAAAATTATTTTTTGAAAATTAGTTACAAAACTTTAATTAAAATTTTGAAAGTTGCACTGTATATTTTTAAGAAAATTTTATGTGAAATTTGCAATTTAACAGTAAAAATATAAATTATAGTGAAATTTAAATGTTTCACTATAAACTTGAAGTGAAGTTTACCAATTTTACTGTAAATTTGCAAGAAAATTTGGTGTGAAAATTTACAAATTTAACGAAGAAAATATGAATTGTAGTGAAATTCACAAGTTTAACTACGAAAATATGAATTTATGAAAATATTGCAAACGATTGTTTCCCAATTTGCATTTCTAATTATTTTTATTGTAAATTTCCAACTTTATAAATATTCTGAAAATGAATAGCTTGTAGTATTTAAAGTAAGTTTTATTCTTGTTTTACTAGAAATGAGGTGAATGTTACCTTATTGGATTTTAAATTTTGACAATTGAAAATAATAATAAAGGGCCATTTTTGTCCATAAAAATGTGGAGTTGGCAAAAAAAAAAAAATTGATTGAAAAAAATTGTATCATGTCATTATCGTCTAAATTCATACATATAAAAGATTTATCACCAAGTGACCGTTAATTTTATACATTATTAACTTTTAAGTAACCTCTCATTTTCTTTTCTCCAGTCTGAAGGTGCAACAAATGAAGGTGGCAGAGGCCCTAGCATATGAGATGCTTTCACCCAAAGACATTCTGGTCGTCTCTCTCTCTCTCTACATATATATAGCGAAAATTTGATGTAGATTGTCCGTATATGGATACACCTTTAGTGACACTAAAAATATTTCTCAATGTTTTGATAACAAAAACTAGTTATTAAAGGGCGGGTCCATAGACGGACAATCAGTACCCAATCCATACCCGATATTTTTCTTTCATAAACAAATTAAGAATTAATTTTAACTGAATGAATGATTACTACTATCAAAAGCGCGCAGTAAGATGAATAATTAATGCTAAAATATGTAATAAACACTCTTTTCGTCTAAAATTAAGTTCATATTCACACTTTCGTCACGTCCCTTAATTAATAAATTTGTCGCGCTTTTGCAATTTTCAGAGAAAAAAAAAAGAATTCATATTCGCACTTTTGTATAAATTTGTGAGAGTGATGAACTTACTACTAAACCATAAATTAATGTGAAGTTTTCAATAATTTCTTAATTTTTTTTTGAAGTATAATAAGTGCTTGAATTAAGAATATATGGCTACATCATATTTTCTTATTTACAAAATTAAGAATTATTATTCTTACTACGTGGCAGGTAAGGTGAAGGATATATGGCAGTAACGCTTACGTGGCTAATGGTTCTTATCATCACTACAAGGTACATAAATTAATTATTACCGTTTAAATGAGTAAATGGATGAATTATTTTTTAAAATTTTGTATAGTTAATTTATATTTTAAATAAATTATTTCTATTAAATTTTATTAAAATTTCAACTTAGAATTAGGTTAAATGATTATCAAAAATTTCAACGATCGAAAACGCTCATATATATTAATTTTTCAATATAAGGCTGAGTTTTTTTATAAAATTTCGTGGAAGTGATTTACTTACTATATAAATCATCTTTACAAAATTTCAAAGAAACAAAATAAATTTCATCTACTTAGCCTCCAAATGAGTATTCATTCTTTTAGCTAACTATATATATAGCCCAACTATATATATATATATATATATGAGCCAGGCTTTAGAGAGTGCTTCTTTCTCTTAATTAAAGAATTGATTTCTAAAGGGGTAAATGATTGGTAAGGATGATTTCCATGATGAGTAGATTAATTCCACTAAATTTTATCAAAAAATTCAATCAAGATGTAAGTGAATTAAAGATTGATATATATATATATAGTTGCATTTGGACCGTCGAAATTTTAGACTTTTAGATCACCTACTTCCCGGTTAAGTTTTTTTAATAAGATTTGGTGGAGCTGATCTACTAATCATGGAGATCATCCCCACCAAATTTTATCAAAAAATTCAATCATTTACCCTCTTAAAATGAGAAGTTCATTCTTCAGTTAAAAGAATGAAGCCCTTTATGGAGTTTGGCTGTATAAATTAAAGTCTAGCTATCTTATAAATATTATTAACTTTTAATTATGTATCTAATTTAATTTAAATAGGTAACTTTTTTCATTAACAATCAACGTATGGTCTTACATTAACAGGAAGATGTGCAAATGATGAAACGAATGGGTCTTACCGCGTACAATTCATGGTCTAGAATACTGCCATGTAAGTATTAATTAGACGCAAATCAGTTACATTTTTACTTAATTATTTCAATTTTCGCTTCTAATATCGTAATAATCATCAGGTGGTAAGCTAGTTGGGGGTGTGAATGGCGAAGGAATCAAGTACTATAATAATCTCATAAACGAGCTAATTGCTAATGGTTATGCTTCGAACCCTACATAATTATATTACAATAAAATTATTGACATTTTATAGACAATGTGTTTCTTGTTAATCTTAATGATGATTGATATATTTTTAAATAACAGATATAGAACCTTTCTGTACTTTATTTCACTGAGATCTTCCTCTGGCTTTACAAGACGAGTACGATGGTTTTTTTAAGCGCTGATATCATGTAAGATGCAACTTTTCATTAAATCAAGATTCATGTTGATAGAGACTCTCATAACGATTGGGTTATATGAGTCGTACTTGGCTAGCTTGTTCACGTTTACTCAAGCTCAAACTTAACTCGAATCGAAGTTTAGTACACCTAAAATCTCTCATAAATTCATAAAAGATATTCATATTACTCAGCGAAATTTAAACTCAATTAGACTCGCCCTTAAAATAAACGGGCTGAATGGGCGAACTTTGGACTTACTCGACCCACCCCACTTTAGATGCCTAATTATATCACTACAATTTGATTTATAAAGAAATTGGTTTATCCACTAACTTTCGAAGATGCTTCTAAATTAAACAGTTTATTTTGTGTTTCGTTTGCTGAAGAAAATGCTAATTTTACAACTTGAGAATTAAAATTTTCATTAACTTTAATTTAGTTTTTTCTTAAAAGTAGGATGTAGTTTTTATGATAAAAGGATCCATTTCACAAATATATAAAAGATATTCGTAAAGATAATCAAATTAATGTCACTAAAAATGATGTCAGAATGTTAAAGTATTTAATTAATTTTTAGTACTAATAACTAATTTTAAGTTTCAAATTGTAATCTATTAAAATCTCTCTAAGATGTTTCAAATGATTAAATAAAAATAACTATTTCTTTTTGTTGAAATTGCGTGTCCAAATTAAAGGATGAGATAGGGAAATTAATCACATCATAACATCTTAATTAAGTTATTTTAATTAGTGTTTTTTATTTTATGATTTTTTTTTTTTTACAAATTCAATGGCCAGGGAAAACTTAACAGTTTCATACCATATTCGTACTAGAATCATGATAATATATCTACTTCTTAATTAACTAGAGCTAATTTTCACGACTACGCCGAGCTTTGCTTTTGGGAATTTGGAGACCGAGTGAAACATTGGATCACATTGCATGATCCATGGAGCTATTGCGTCCAGGGCTATGTTACGGGCGTTTTTCCACCTAATCGAGGAGCTTCTTCGTATTCGGCAATAAAAACTTTGGATTCGAACAACAACAATGGTGATCCAGGAACAAAACCGTACAAAGTAGCACGCAACATGCTTTTAGCTCATGCATCTGTGTACAACCTGTACAAACAAAACTTCAAGGTTCTTTTACTCAAACACTCTTGATTCGACTCTTTTATAGTGACAAAAATCGCTCTAAAATAGAGTACGTAGTAATATATATAGAGTATTGATTTAAAACATAGATGGCTCCTAGATTCACGAAAGTAAATTTTGCCTCCGGCGATGCCTCGTTTTTAAATAAAAACTAATGTCAAAATCTAAGCCATCAAATTTTAAATGAATTGTCCAAATTTTATTTTAACTCTATTCTATAGTAATTTCCATCACTATAGAAGAGTCCGACACAATTTTGTTTTGGTTCTCATAAAAAAAATGTGCCTTGGTCATTATACATGTCTATATAATAGGGGACAATATTAATTTTTTTGAATCTTAAAAATGTATAAGCAAAAAAGAATAGTGTTACTCAGAAGTAAGATATGTTTTCAATGGTTGATAGTACATTTGACACAAGTTACAATCGAATAAAAGTATATGTTATCAAATTTACATAGTCCCAAAAAACTCAAAGAATAATTAATTTATCTAGCCCATTTCATTTCAACATTAAAACATAGTAATTAAATAATCTAATAGTTAGGGACAATCAATCAAATGATTTATTGATATTGAAATCAAATTAAATTGCATAGATTTCATAAAAAGAATTGGTTAATTAATTAATTAATTATTATGCTGAATTTATGTGTATAGGAAAGCCAAAAGGGTGAGGTAGGGATATATAGCCCTTCAGTCATGGTGGATGCAACCTTTGGTTGAATGCAAGAGAGAAGACCTTGAAGCTAAAACGAGCCCTAGATTTCATGCTTGGATGGTGAGTCTTTTATCTAACTTTTAAATTCAACGCGGATTGTTGAATGTTTAATGCTGAATAAAACATAAAAATATTGTATTTGGTTTTGCAAATACTGAATAAATGTCATTTTACAATGAATACACCTGCACCATTAGATTTTTATTTTTCACTAAAGCTAAATTAAGCATTTAAGCACACGAAATCGACTTGTCTTTTAATGCTGAATGCTTAATTAATTCGAATCCGGCCAATTTAACATTAATTAAAAGACATGGAAACAAACACAATTTTTACCTCTTAGCTGAATACACTTTCACTTAGTATTAAGATGTAAAATCAATTAAGCACCACCTTTATATATATATATATATATATGTGCTTTACTGTTGAACCATAAACAATTGATGCCTATGTAACTTCTTTAAAGTATGATGTACGTACGTACAATATTTCAATACATTATTTACCGGTAAAAACCAAACCAATTTTGATAACAGAGTCCCATAAAACCTATACTATATACACGCCATATTACAAGTATGAGGAGGAGTTTTGGTAAATTTTTTAAAATTACAAATTTACCCTTCACACTCAGAAAATTATAACATAAATATTTCTTAAACGCGAAAAATTATTAGATATTGTGTTGCACGCACGGGCATCGCATGTGTTACTAATTCTGGTTTTTCTCTTCTTTTTTTTTTTTGTTATACATATATATATATATATATTTCAGGTTTATGGGTCCATTGGTGAAGGGTGAATACCCAAAGTCAATGACTGATAATGTGGAGAGCAGCAGACTAGTTAGGTTACATGCTGAAGAAAGGGAAATGTTGAAAGGATCATATGATTTTATTGGTCTTAACTACTTTACTGCCAGATTTGTTACCAGGGCCAAAAATTGTGGTACTACTACTTCTACTAAGAAAAGTTACTCTACTGATTCACGTGTTGAGTTTTCAAGTAAGTGCAAAATCTAATTATTCAATTTATTATAATTTATTTCAAGAGATAAATGGAAGATTTTTTTAATAAAATTTAGTGAAGATGATCTCTATAACGAGTAGATCATCTTTACCAAATTTTATCAAAAAAATTAACCGCGTAGTGGGTTAACCAAAAAATTAACGATGTTGTTTTTTTTCCTTGTAGCTAAGAAGAATGGAAATGACATTGGTCCAAAGGCAAGACCCAACATTTACCCACTTTATTATTTATGCTTTTTATTTTATTATTATTATTATTACTATTATTTTATAAACACATTGAAACATCTACACTGTCATATTTAAAGTTATTTCCTTAATAATTTTTATACAAAATTTCTAGTCTACTTTTTTTTTCTTGCATTTCGTTACTATATAAGCATGCCATAATCTATCTTTACTATATATAAAGCGTTAGCAAAACTTATAGTAGGCTTATAAGATTACAAAATTACAATAAAAATAATGCTTACATGGTCACTCGAACTCATGACCCTTAAACCTACATAACTCATGTTTTTACCATTGCTGAGACTATAAATCCAGTATTGGAAAATTAAGTCTTCCTAAAGCAATATACACCTATTGTTTATTGATTTCAAGTTGGATATTTCGAACTCTAATAACCACTACACTACACTACACTAACGGTACTGAATCATGTACTTGAAACTACTAGATACTTCACTCGTAGGAGAAAGTTATTTCCTTCAAAAAATTCTAGTATAATTTAACAATTTTGTAGTATATTTTAGCCAGTTTCTTGAATTTCTTTAATTAAGCATGCCATAATTATTATTAATGCATTAGAGCATTAAATTTCTATTTATATTAATGCATTAGTGATTTTATATTATTTAATGATATATATATTATATATTGAATAATGGCAGGGTGGTTCAGAATGGCTGTATTCTTATGCAAAAGGAATTGAAGAGCTCTTGAAATATATAAAGAAAGAGTACAGGAACCCTCCTATTTACATCACTGAGAATGGTAATTAATTAGTTAATTAATTATTTTTAAACCTTAATTTTCTCTTTATATATATGATATGATCAAGGGTAATTAATTAAATTATTTTTGTAACATTGGAAAATTGTTGAACTAAAAACACCTCGTTTCCAAAAATTGTATTTTTTTTATTTTTACAAGGTTTGATGACAAGGACAATCACTCGCACCGTTGTGATGATAAGAGAAAAATTGATTATCACAAAGACCATCTCTTATACCTTTGGAATGTAATCAAGTAAGTTTCAATGAATGATCTATGTATATTGGCGCAAAACCAGAATTTAAACTTGAGCATATATATCAATTCAAAAAAAATAAATAAACACATAAATAAATAAATTTGAGCATATATGATATTTGGCAATTTAATATATAGTTGAATTAAGTATATAAATAACTTTTGACATGAATATTTATGTAGGCAAATCTTCTTTTTCAACAAATGTATTCTAGAATTTGCATTTTTTTTTTGGGTAATCGACCTTTTAATTTTTAAAGTTTATCTGTTTTCTCACTTTGAATTTTAGTTTTTCATTTCTTACATTTTTGTCTTCAAAGTTTGAGATATATTGCACTTTCATCCAAAATGGATGCTCCATCCATATCCAAGAAAAAATTGACGAGTCGTCCGATTTTGGACTAAAGTGCAATTAAGTCCAAATTTCGAGTACTAAAATATTAAAGAGTAAAATCTTAATGATCAAAGTAAGGTA
Source organism: Lonicera japonica (assembly GCA_021464415.1). NCBI lineage: Eukaryota > Viridiplantae > Streptophyta > Magnoliopsida > Dipsacales > Caprifoliaceae > Lonicera > Lonicera japonica. Next base: position 1,120,313 of record CM038468.1, on the reverse strand, counting down.
ATAAATAAACTTTAAAGACGTAACTTTGTATTTTCAAGTATCAAACAAAGATCTGAAGATAACTCTTTTCTTTTCTTTCATTTCTATTTTCTTTTTTAATTTGATTAATTCCTTTACTTATTCGAGCTTTTTTTTCTAATTGAAAAAAAAATACAAAGTAATTTAATTTCACTTTTACCCTTGGCAAGTTGCAATCCTTTTTTGAAAACTAAAAGTCACTTATTATTATACCCGTTTTAGTTAAGAGTCTAAGTTTGACTTTCAAAGTTAATCAATAGTTCGAAACAAAAAAATATATTTCTTAACATGACTTTTGATACGCTGATTATATTTTGAAGAGGAAAATTGACTCTTAGTTTATGACATCTCAAAAAAAAAAAATACTAGACTTATTGTTAAGGATAGTGAAAGTATTATTATTATTTTTTTCATATATCTGAGTTACATATGCATTACCAGTAATGAAAGCTAAGTATGTTTTTGCAGTGACGAGAATGTTAATGTGAAGGGTTACTTTGCAAGGTCTTTATTAGACAGTTTCGAATGGACCAATGGCTATACTGTTCGTTTCGGATTCGTCCATGTTGATTTCAAGAGTGGATTGACAAGATTCCCAAAACGATCAGCCACATGGCTAATGAAGTATCTCCATGACGTTCAGAAATGAAATTTACCAGAATAATAATAAGAAGGAATTGAAATAATAAAAGAGTGCTCGATCTACTTATTTATTTAATTAGTCAAGTTTATTTATGTATTTTAATATATTAATATGTGTGTTATTAGGGGAGGACTATTATATATGTCCCTCTTGGCCATAAATAAAAGAGTGTGTAACTTTGGATCTCTATCCATCATATTTGTATGTTTATGTTTGTTGATTACAATATTCCCTATTATTAAATTTGTCCTGCTATATTTATTTGTTTTACTTTAAAAAATTTGTGGTATTATAAATTGTCAAAGTAATTATAATTATTGTCAAAATAAGATATAATATTAAAAACAAAAATTACGTCATCTCAATGCAGTATTATATTATAACAAAAGTATAATTATTTTAACAATAAAAATACCCAAAAAAATATGTACCTATTGGTCTTATTTCAAAATTATCTTCTGCACTTACTTCATTCTCCATGTAGTGATGATGATATAAATTAGAGTTTTTCAATATTAACTAGATAATACACACAGTGGTATACCTAGAAATTTCATTTCGGAGTATTAGTTTTTATTTATTTTAGTCAGGGACATCATGTGAATAGAAAAAAAAAATCATTTTGGAGTCTACTTTTTTTATGTTTTTCAATTAAATAACTTTTGCAGTTCACAACCGCCACGGAAATAATACGTAGGCTTTGTCGCCACAAAAAAGCAGTATATTTCAATTTACCTTAGTCACTGTTTTTAGCAATGACAAAGTAAGAAATCCTTCTAAACTTTAACAGTGTTACTCGGGAGCATAAACCGTGACAATATTTATCAAGAACAAAATCCGTGACTATTTTGAACCCTTTCATTATATATATATATATATTTATTTATTTCCAATGGAGACTATAGCACGTATATACTCGGCACCATATAAATGAGCTGCATTACATTTTTTTATTCCTTTTTTATTGCGTTGTTACGTTGAAATTTGGCTTGATGGAAATGAACGAATAAAATTACATTAGTTGAGCGAACTACAATTGTTAAGTATAATATTTAAAAGGGGCAATTAAAAAAAAGGGCTTATTAGAGAAAGATTTTCACATTAAGGCCAAGGAATATTTTTTTTTTAAATAAAGGGCCTATTTTTTATTTTATTGATAATATGACATGTGTCTTTTTTTTTCATTATAAAATGACATCCCAACCCTTAAAATAAACTAAAAAAATATCAATATGCATTAAAATATGAACTGCAATATGAACTTTGCAGTCTATATTTCACTGCAATATGAACTTTGCAGTCCATATTTCACTGCAATGTGAACTTTGCAGTCGATATTTTTAGTGCAAAGTTCATATTGCAGTCCATATTTTACTGCAATGTGAACTTTGCAGTCCATATTTTTAGTGCAAAGTTCATATTGCAGTACATATTTCACTGCAATATGAACTTTGCAGTTCATATTTTATTGCAATATGAACTTTGCAGTCCATATTTTTTGTGAAAATTTCATTAAAAGGGGTAATTTAGGTAATACATAACATGTTTTTATTAATTAAATGATATTTAAATTTATTCAAATACATTCATTTAAAATATAAAACAAAATAGGCATCTTACACTAATTACCAATTAAAAATAGGCCCTTCATTCAAATTACCAATTAAAAATAGGTCCTTCATTCAAAAAAATATTATTCATTGGATTTTTGGTAAAAATCAATGTATAATAAGCCCTTCTACCTAATTTCTAGTATTTAAAAATGACTTTAACATATATAACTACTTGTTCTTTTATTTTATTTAATTTAATTTGTTTTATTTCTATCTTTCTATTTTAGTATTAATAAAAGATGACAAGAGAAGTCGTGGGTTGGTTCACGTAATTTGTTTAATTATATTATATATATTTTGTCTCTATCAACTACTTGAGTTATTTCTACATGTAATTTTGTCACGCTTGACCGGCCACGATTAAAGATGTCTCCCTCTTAATTATAGACCTACAAAGAGCCTTCCTTACACTTCATATATACTGTGGATTTCAAGGCCATTTGTTTATCCGTCAAATTGTAATTTAGAAATACAATTTTTACATTTATTTGTGTTTATGCTAATTCAAGTTATTGATTCACAAAAATTTAAATTTATTTATTTTAAGTAAAATATATTTTTAGTATATAATTCTAGAATTAGGCAATTCCCTATAACTAAAAAGTAATATGTAGGACTTCAAAACATATTTTTAACATTCGGAAATTTTCATTTAAGTCTTTAAAATGCTTTATGAATTATTTATAAATGAAATAATTTTTAACTAAATTTAAAACAAACAATCTTGGACCTCTATATAAATTATTATATATAAATTGGAGCCCTCCAAGTCAAACTCTCTTTTCCTCATTTTAATACTCTCAACTTGTGGCTCATTTTCAATACCTAAAAATAGTTGCATTTAAATTAAGTTAAGTCCTTTGTGACAGTCTATTATCTTTTAATTTTTTTTTTTTTATTCTAAGCATGAATCATAACAATTTCAGACTATGATCCTAATTAGATTTGTATAAATTTAGATTTAGATATCTAGTTTTTCAAAAAATTGGCACTATTTTTACTTTCTTCCTTTTATTATAATAATAACAAAAATCTCTTATTCCAAATGAAAGTCGAATTCAAAATCTCAATCTCCTGAATAATTACTTATTAATTTTTTCCTAATGGCCGATATTTTGTGCATCTTTTGTGATATTTAAAAAAAAAATGAAAGGTCGATGTCCTGTGCATTGGTCATGCACAACCGATGCACAATTTATCGGTTATAGTAAATAGTTGTCTACTATTAAATATAACAATCACTTATCATTTTAAATACAAAATTATAATATATTTACCATTTCTCTATATCGATAGAGATGATCTAACAAAAATATATTTGAAGTGTAGAATTCTTTTGTAAACAGAGTTCAATAATTTTTAATTGTATACCACTTCCAGGCAAGTGCGTAGCGCTATTTTTTATTAAACAATAGTAAATATTTGTTTTGTATGGAAAAGTCAACTTGATCATGAGGCAATGTCTATTATTAATTATGGAACTCCACACCCTCTTTTTTATTATTCAAACCACACAAGACTCCAAGTTTATGTTTGTTAAGAGAAAATATTGGAACTTGAGAATTTATTTTCTTTTTTCTTATTCATTATCACGATGCATCTTCATCTATATGTAAGAATTAATTAATTAATTCTTATGTGTCCATATAATTGGCTTATTTTATTATTTAATAATTTATTAAGATGATAAATAAATAATGAGAAATTAATCAAGTTTTGTATTCTACGATTTTTTGTTGAGGATAGTTGCCTTGAGATGGAACTAATCTCTACTCATAAAATTGGATATTCTTGACCACAAATGTTTTCAGCGATAATTGAACTTTTACAATACAAGAATGATTCATTCACCCGAAACACATATTACCGCATGTGCTGCAACTTGTTTGAGAATTTATTATCCATCAAACAAACACATATAACAAGCCAAATCTTAGGTAGTTAGGTTAATTGTTTAAGAGAAATAAAGTTGACAATTTGCTAAGAGAATGTGTATCTCTCTGTATATATACACTTTTAGATCCCTATATAAAGTCATTCTAAGCTTCACACTTTAGCATTCAATCGAAATAAATTTTTAAGAACAATATTTTCCATAAAAAGGCCAAAAAAAAAAAATCATCACTACGTTAATTATGGAGCGCTCTCACGGTAAACCTACACTTAGGATAATGCGCCAGAATTTTCCACAAAATTTTTGCTTTGGATCAGCCTCATCAGCTTATCAGGTACGTACACATACATACATACATATATATATATATATATATTACATTTGTCATACAGATTAATTGGTTTGTACAAACTGAAACTTTTAACAACAATTTTCTGTTACTAATTAAAATATTGAAAAGATGTTTTTGCAACAAAAAACTGTGTTAAAGTTCCAGTCCATATGCATGTACTGATCAATATGAGAGATTTTAGATACATACATATATATATATATATTCTATTTTCTCTATTCCTTTTTCTAATTAATGTGATATATAATTATAGTATTTTTCTTTGATAGTCTATATAAAAAGAAGAATGAATATATTGTGGGTTTGTCTGATAAATAAATTGTTAGAAAATAATTGAAGGCGTTACTAATTTGTAAGAGAAGTTATAAAAAGCTAGGGATAAGTGATCGAATTATCTTCATATTTTTCCCACTGGCCAAAAAAAATTATTTCAAAGAAAACTCAAAAAATAATAGGAACACAACAATATTCATCAAAAGTCAAAACACTTCCTTCTCTAACTTTTCATAAAAGTTAATAGTGTATTTCAATTATTTTCTAACCTTTTTTTTTAATTAAACACCACCTTCTGTAGCTAATTAACTATACATCATACCATGAACGTTTGATTCCTTAGAAAAAAATTGCAATTAAACATGTTAATTAAGATGGAAAACATAAAATGCTCTGAGTATTTAATCTTTATGAAAAATATAAAAGCGTACCTTATTAATGCTAAACGTACTTAAATTAAAAACAAAATCATGGAAAATCGCAATGAATTGGTAAGTGGATTTTAGAATTAAATGAAAAATTGCCCATATATATGAGATTCGAACCATGCCAACTCAAGCGAAAGGTTAATAGTAACACCATCAGAGTTAAATATAGCTTGTTGGTAAAAGCATCTTTATTTCGTCCTTCTCTTTAATACATTATTAACTTGTAATTAATCCCTATTTTCCTTCTCCCAGTGTGAAGGTGCAACAAATGAAGATGGAAGGGGTTTTAGTACTTGGGATGCCTTCACCCAAAGACATTCTGGTTTATCTCTCTCTCTCTCTATATATATATATATTATTAATAATAATATAGAGTGTATATATATAAGGTGCGGTTTTTGTGTGGACCGCCCGCAAATATTTAGACTAATCTTTAATTTAGCGACGAATTTTCATCTTTGACATATGAGAAGATATTTTCAACAACAAAATTTGTCCCTAAAATTACGCTATGCAAATGGACGATCTGCACCTGATACTGATTGTATATATATAGATATTTATGTAGTCCCCTTCTCTTAAGGATCGTCCTTAAGTTAGTTAACATAAGGACCATCCATTTTGAGAGGTAAACGGATGAATTTTTTCATAAGATTTGGTGAGGATGATCTCTATAATAACTAAATTATTTCCACTGTATTTTATCAAAAAACTCAAACGGAAAGTGGGTTAATTAAAAATCTAAGATTTCAATGTCCAGAAATGCACATATATATCAATTTTCTAGATAGCCCACTTCCCTGTAGAGTTTTTTTAATGAAATTTGGTATAAATGATCTACTTATTATAAAGATCATCTCCACTAAGTTTCATAAAAAACTTCATGCGTTTACCCCTCGATATGCTTTTATGATGCTAAAATATATAATGAACACATCTTTCACACTAAATTACTAAATTAAGAGTCCACATTAACACTTTTCTAAAGATACAATAATTTTAACATATATAATTGATCGCTAGCTCCAAAGAAATACTAGCTTTCAATTGAACAAGGGCACATTTTATTTTCTTATTTAAATATTATTAATTTAAATTAAGTGTGGAATATTTCTTATATAAATTAAGGACAAATTAAAAATTTTCTTATAATGTGACAGGTATGGTGAAAGATCGTAGTACCGGTTACCTGGCCAGTGGTTCTTATCATCGATACAAGGTATATAACTAATTATATATTCCAAATTATAATTTAATTCTAACAATATCTTATAAATATTATTAAATTTTAGTTATATATCTAGTGCAATTCTAATGGGCAAATTTTGTTATTAACAATGTATATATATGTGTGTACGTGTGTGTTGCAGGAAGATGTGCAAATGATGAAACGAATGGGTCTTACCGCGTACAAATTCTCAATTTCATGGTCAAGAATATTGCCATGTAAGTATTAGTTAGATGCAAATTAGTTGCATTTTATCTAATATTTTCGATATACGTTATTTTCACTGTATATATATATATATAGTTAGAATTTGGTACAAACTGATTTTTAGCAACGAATTTTTGTTTCTAAAACATAGGGAGATGTATTTTTTTTTATTTATTTTTTTCAGTTTTTATCTTCTAATATTGTAATAATCATCAGGTGGTAAGCTAGTTGGGGGTGTAAATGGTGAAGGAATCAAGTACTACAATGATCTCATAAACGAGCTCAAGGCCAACGGTTACGATTCGAACATTCATTTTTTTACAATAAAGTATTGAACGTGCGTTTTAATGTTTTTCTAGTTTATCTTAACGCTACATTTTTTAGCAGATATAGAGCCTTTCTGTACTCTCTTCCACTGGGATTTTCCTCAGACTTTGCAGGACGAGTACGACGGGTTTTTAAGTGCTGATATCATGTAAGACACAATTTTTTAAAATATTAATCAAATTGTACTTCATGGAAGCGACTCGTCTTAGTTCTTGAAATTTTAGTTAAAAAATTCTGTGGTCACTGAAAATATATTACATTAATACCATAATCATGCTAATATATCTACTTCTTAATTAGATCTGATTTCCGCGACTTTGCCGAGCTTTGCTTTTGGGAATTTGGCGATCGAGTGAAAAACTGGATCACACTTCATGACCCATGGACTTACTGCGTTCAAGGCTATGTTACTGGCATTTTTCCACCTATTCGAGGCGTTTCTTCAGCTTCGGCTATGAGTACTTTGGATTCGAAAAGCAAGAACGACGGTGATCCAGGAACAGAACCATATAAAGTAGCACGCAACATGCTTTTAGCTCATGCCAATGTGTACAACCTCTACAAAGAAAACTTCAAGGTTTTTACTCAAATATAATACCCTTGATTAATTACTATATATAATTGACAACATATGTTTTTTAATTTTGATTAATTTTAATAATGTTGTTGAATGTGTATATATATATAGGATAGCCAAAAGGGTGAGGTAGGGATAGCCCTTCAGTCATGGTGGATGGAACCTTTGAATGAGTCCAAGAGTGATGACATTGCTGCTAAACAACGAGCCCTTGACTTTATGCTTGGATGGTGAGTCCCTCATTATATATTTTTCATATTTTCAATTAAGAAAATTAGAATTTGGTCCCTAAATTCAGATTTTTTTAATGTAATTTTTAACTTTTTTTTTTAATCGTACGGTCAATGGAGATAGATAATGTTGTTATAATTTGAGGCAAGATTGTGTAACTTGAGACATAAACTATGTAACTTAATACATATACTGTGGCAGATACTATTTAATAAAGTAATCACCAAAGCGATACATTTCTTCTGAGGAAGATACTGCGTGAGTGACAGATACTGTTATCTGTGAGGGCAGTATTATCGGTTTAAGAACCGCATTCTTTGAAAAACAAAGTTAAAAGCAGTCACACTTTAAAACTTTCGGTTTAAGGATTATATCCTAAAAGTCTCTTTTTAGTGTTAAGCATAAATGATTAGAGTAATGTATCATCTTTAAAACATTAGGACATACAATATTTCGATGCATTCTAGAATTTTCAAAATTAACTATTGGGTTTAATTTTGTATATATTTCAGGTTTATGGGTCCATTGGTGAAGGGTGAATACCCAAAGTCAATGACTGATAATGTGGACAAGTGTAGACTGGTTAGGTTTGATGATGAAGAAAGGGAACTGTTGAAAGGATCATATGATTTTATTGGTCTTAATTACTATACTGCCAGATTTGTGACTAAGGCCAAAAGTTGTACTCCTAAGACAAAGTTGAGTTACACTACTGATTCTGGTGTTGAGTTCTTAAGTAAGTGCAAAATCTAATTATCATTATTAATTTATATATGAACACACGATCTCGCTTTAAAGAGGACGGTCATTCTTTAAGAAAAAAAAATAAAACAGTTTATTTTAAGGGATATACAGATGATTTTTTTAATAAAATTTTGTGAAGATGATCTTTATAATTAGTAGATTATTTTCACCAGATTTCATTGAAAGATTCAATTTGGAAGTCAGTTAAATGATCATATAAATTAAAATTTCAATGGTCAAAAATGAAGATATATATATAATAATTTTTCACTAAACTGACTTCCTGATTGAATTTTTCAGTAAAATTTTGTGAAGATGCCTACTACTTACTCATCATAAGTATAATCTCGACCAAGTTTTATAAAAAATTAATTCATTTATTCTTTAAAATGGACCCCCTTTTTTTTCTTAAAGAGATGACGGTCATTTTTAGAACAAGATCGAGTTCGTATATGTTACAACAATTGACATTAACTTTTTCTTTTCCTTTTTTTTTTTTCCATGTAGCTAAGGACGAGAGTGGAAATGACATTGGTCTGAAGGTAAAAACTAGTTTTCTATAACTATTTCCTTTTATAGAACATTATTTCTTATTATTATTATTATTATTATTATGATTATTATTATTATTATTATTATTATTATTATTATTATTATTAAGAACATTAACATCTACATTATTACATTAGCCAGTATTCATCTAATTTGAGTTCTAGTTTTTATTTATTTCTTGAATCCTAAAACAATAAATTTACACTTTATGTTTCATATAGTTCAATGTCAAGAGATTTAATCATAAGTTGACGAATTTAAAATTTTCTATGTTAAATTAACATTTTGAGTTTCTGTAACGAACAAAACCTCAAAACAAACAAACACCTAGACCGAAGAGAATTACATGGGGTTGTGTGTTTGGGTTGTTGCACTGGTAGTAATGAGACTCGAACCTATGATTACTAAATACTTCAATCGCTGGAGAAAATCATTCCCTTAATTTTTTTCTATAATTTCTAGTATATTTGTAACCATTTTGCAGTACTTTTTTAACCATTTTATTGTATTTCTTTAATTAAGGATGCCATAATTTATATCGAAGAATTAATTAGTATTTTTATCGCTTTTCCATGGAATCCAATTCTTTTGAATCTTATACGTGAATTTATATTATTTAATGATGTAAAATGAATGATTGCAGGGTGCTTCAGATTGGCTATATTCTTATCCAAAAGGAATTCAAGAGCTCTTGGAATATATATTTAAAGAGTACAAAAATCCTCCTATTTACATCACAGAGAATGGTAACTAATTACCTAATTAATTATTTTTTAAATCTCAATTTTCTCTTTTTATATATAGGTTCCAGGGAAATTAAATTATTCTATTAAAAATCCGAAAATTGTTGAACTAGAAACTTCTCATCCCCAATAAACTCTAACTCAATCTATCTTTCTTTAACAGGATTTGACTACAATGACGATGAACCGCGCGGTGATGATAAGAAAAAAATAGACTATCACAAAGACCATCTCCTATACCTTTGGAATGCAATCAAGTAAGTTGCAACAAATGATTTGTGGGTTAGTACAAAATTATAATTTAAACTATCTGAATTGCATACGCATTACTTACATGAAAAACTAAGTGTATATATAATTGGATATTTTTACAGCGACAATAAACCTATGAATGTAAAGGGATACTTTGTGCGGTCACTGTTAGACAGTTTTGAATGGATCGACGGCTACACTGTTCGTTTTGGATTCGTCCATGTTGATTTCAAGAATGGATTGACAAGATTCCCGAAAAGATCAGCCACATGGCTAATGAAGTTTCTCTATGATAATAAGAATTGAAGAATTACCCATCCAAGATCGAATACCGGCCAAGTGTATCCGTATTGCTTATATTCAGAAAATAATTGAAGAATAAAAGAGTACTCTACGTACCTCGAGTTTATTTCTTTTGAGTTATTGTTGCTTATGTATTTCAATATATTAAGAAGTGCGTGATTTGGGGAGGGCTATTATACATGTCCTCTCCACTATGAATAAAATGACCGTAAGTTTGAATCTATTTAGTCATATTTTTTGTTGGTTCACTTGAAACGCGACCCGATGCGTTTAACGCTCTAATTAATGAGCTTTTGGACCCCGTGGCTCTGATAAGTTTGAGTCATGCATTAAACTTTTATTTTTAAGCTCTCCTGTAGACAGGCCTTTGCCCGAGGCTTTTTAGGCTCGCTCATAGGCCTGACTTGAAGCTCATGCTTGTCCAATAAACACATATAATTTGAACACAATATGATACAAGATATGATTAACAGTACCTCACCTTAGAATGTTTTCGTCGCGTGAGATGACAGGTAAGATAGGATTAAATGATCCTACTATCTCATGTCTATTGTTAGAAATGATAAGATTTGGTGTGATGGCCAATAGGATATTCTTATCATATCTCGTGTTTGGTGTAACAATAGAAATAATACCATACAAGATTAATTAATCCCGACGGATAACAAAATAAACATAAAAATAAACTTTTAATTTATTATTTTTGTTGCAATCTTCTTGTTAACTCCCTTGAAAAGATCAAATTAGTTAAGGAAGATTTTTCACCAACCAAAATAAATAGGAATATTGCATCAATGGAAAAACAAGAAAAAGGAAACACAAACATAATCTTTTTGTTGGCAAAAAACTAAGATGGTGTATATCTTGAAAAATAAGCCTTGTTGCTCTGTATTATATCAAATCCGGATTTTTAACTTTCCCTCTTCTCCTCCGCCAAAAAAATCGTAACTTTCCCTCTCTCAAACTCCATAACGATTCTCTCTAACCACCTAAAATCGACTCTCAGTCTGCTTGATCTCACCCAAATCAAACCAACCCTGATCCGAAATCTGCTCAAACTCACCCAAAGTCGTCTCTCAAGCTTCAATTTCGGACCAAATAATTTGAGGTGGGTAATCAATTTCTCAATGTAGCCTATTTTAGTTTAAGGTGGGTAATCGATTTCCAACTTTGCATACTAATTACTAGTGTTTTCAATCGTTCTCGAACTCTTTTTTTTTCCTAATCAAACGCGCGCTTAATGTCTTTTTTTTTGACCAATAATGTATGTAGGATGCATATGGGGATTTAGTTAGTTGATGTTTAAATTGTAATAGTTAAATGGATATAGTGAGTGCGAAACTAAAAAAATTCTGTTTCATAATTATCTTGGTAAGTAGTAGGATACTACAGATTACAAGCCATTTCAAACCCTTGAACCTGCCTAAATCTTAATATCTCCATGCCAATTTTTGGGGGGTTTTGTACTTGACATTGTTCTAAAAGGTCCTAGGCATAAGTTGAGTGGTATGAGGGGACTAGGCGTCTTGGGAAATAACTGGCCGCAAGTTATTTATATGAAAACAATATAATACTACAAAAAAATCTAACTTTACTTCTGAAAAGAATATTAAGAGCTCTGTAGACGAATAATTCTCATAATTCAAACCTAAACAATCATTTTGATTGCAACGCGGAATGAACCACTCCACCAATCTGCATAATCACCTTTTCACCTAGCGATGTTGGGTTGAAGGTCGAGCGACTATGCACACTTATTATCCATTTGATCTTTTTTATTTTTTTCAAATCTGGCGTGAACTTATTTACATACCAAGCAGATTTGTAGAGGCTGCATTAGAAGCCTCATTGTTTTACTCACCTGGTTCCTGTATCTATTTTTTTTGGGTGATGTCTATTTGTTGGTAACGTTCTTATATTCTTGAAGGACCAAGTAGTCCAACTTCAACTTTCTTCCTCTTCTTGATTAGTTTGTTTTGTGGTTTGTCAAGTTTAGTATAATCAGGAGGAATATCATTTAAACTCACAAAAATTAGGTTATTTTGACTTTTGAGAATCTCTCTTACATTTGCTCCCAAATTTCCTCTCAATACTTCAATTTGTTTATCCAGACTGGACATATTGTAAAATACACGTGCTATAAGATTACAGAATACAGGCAGTCATTTTTGTTATTTGTAGACTTCAGCATAATTCATAGCCTCATTCATTGTGTCTAACTAAAGGGATGGATATTGATTGTGCATTCATCTGAACAACCATGAACCATTAGCAATGTAGAAAGACATAATTAAAAATGAATGGTCATTGACATGTATAATCTTATTTTTGTGTGTGCGCGTGTGTTTTCCCTATTGGAAACTGTTTTCAGCATCTTTGGGTGTATAGTTGCTTGTAAAATGTTTTCAACAAAAAATATTTTTGTGAGAATAACTTATGTTGTCTTTTTCCAGTAAATTGCTTAAAAAAGAATGCTGTTCAGCTGTTGAATCTTATTTCCAAATAACAGAAATTCATGTAATACAAAGATATAACTTGACCTCTAATCTGTATGATCCTATTATTATGTACTTGTGAAGTGACATACATGCGGACTAACTCTTTTATATTTCTTGCTATATGTTAGTCCATATTCTTGCCTGTGTGCATGGGTGGTGCCCTCTTTAGGCGTAAAAATTTGACACTATAATGTTCATATATATTCAAAGGAAAATACAGGTATTTTTAATATTCTTAGGGGGATTGGAGGTTCTAAACATCCCTTGAGGATTATTCAGGTGCTCTTAAAGGCCTGGGTGCCTGAGTTATCAAGAGAAAAAATAAAAAATTAAGAGGAATGATATCTGAGTTTAAGTAGAAAGGACATTGCAGACGAACTGACATCATGTGTAGTGCACCAACCATTGTTTATAAGATCTTTATTGTATTCTACGATTGTTTTTAACTTGTTTTTCAACATAGGATGTTTGGAATTAGGATGTATGATCATTAATTCTTTTCTTTTTCTATGTATATTATTTCTTGGGTTTCTTTCCATATTTTATTTTCTGGAACTTTTTGTTTTCTCTTTCTTTATCATGCATTGAATCGTATCAAGTTACAATCTTATGGTCATCTCCCTCTTCAAGCATATGCATCATTCTCGAGTTCGTTATATACATCATTTCAGTTCATTTTTTGGTGTTGTCATTATATGTGAGATGTGTCTCATGTGCCTACAACAACTTTTTTGTCCATTCTCAAAACCAGCTGTTGATTTTCTATAGGTTTTTTTAACCTTCTATGTAATTTTCTATTTTCTAAAATTTTGGTGAATTGCTTTACCTCCAATACAATGAGATCATGGTTGTTAAACTAAGTTATGTTGTGTAATTTGATGCCCATTTAGTTCTATTAAAATTTCTCAGAAAAGCTTTTCTTTTCCATAGAAATTTGATGTTCATGTATACATGCATATCCTTTGTCACCCGGGTTTCTTTCATTCTTGGTTTCATAGTACTCATTGACCTTATTTTTTACCGAAATAAATTTTGTATTTCAGGTAATTATTTTCCATTTTGAACAAACATTTTCCCAGAAAACGGTTTTACAGTCCCAATATGGATCCTGAGGCTGCTCGAACTGCTCGGGAATCTCTAGACCTTGTATTTCACATGTCAAACATTCTAGACACGGGGCTGGACCGCCACACTCTCTCTGTCCTCATAGCCCTCTGTGATATGGGCCTCAATCCCGAGGCACTGGCTGCTGTTGTGAAGGAGCTCCGAAGAGAACCTCCTCCTTCTTCCATGCCTACAATTCCTCTTCCTTAAACCAGGTTCAAGTTCTCTTTGCACTTCTACTCATCGAGAGAAGAGGATTCAATTTGTTTGGGTGTTCTTTAAAAAGTTGGAAAATGGTTGAAAATGCTACAAATTTCTTATGAGAAGTTGGAAAAAAGATATGACTGATTTGGCGAGATGTTCTACTGCTTTTTCAGTTTTCCATGGAATGCAGCTCTTGGGATGGCTAAGAAAAGATTTCCATGAAAAAAGAGGAAAACATGGAGAATCTCACACCAAATCACACATTGGTTTTTCCACATAATGTCCATGATAAAAGAGGAAAACATGGAGAATTTCTCAGCAAATCACACATCTCTTTTTCCAACTTCTTGTAAAAATTAGTAGAATTTTTAATCATTTTCCAACTTTTTTATCAAGCGTACCCCTAGTGTAGTTACTTGTGAGCATCCTTAATCGGATATGCATAATGATGATTTCGATTAAGCGGGTGCACTCTTTATTAGTTGCATTTTTATTTTTGTTGTATTTGATTTACCTATGTTTCCTGACAATCTTTTCAAAATTTTATTAAAAAAAGTGTTATCTAATTGTTGAGTACTCAAGGGGTAAGACGCATTAATCTGAAGCTGAATCACCCAAGGTTCTGGTCTTGCCAATTTGTAGTATAGTTGCTTCGATTGTTATGAAAAAATGAAAAATAAATACACAGCCGGTGCATTTTTGGGGATAGTAAACCACCCTCTTGTCTCGAGCAAATTAGAACAATTTTTTCTTCTGCTACATGCGAGTGAGAGTTGTTTTCATTCATAGTTTTGCCAGTTTAGTGCAGTCTTGGAAGTTAGAACTTGTATCTGCCACATATTATGTAAAAAATTAAGCCTCTCAAATGTTATGTACCAAAGTTTCATAATAGTTGTGGGGCTAGCTTCCATATCGTTCTCAATACTTTAGCGATGAAATTTCGTCGTTGAAAGGTGGTCCGTGAGTGGACGGCCCCATTTTAGAACCGGCATGCATATATAATTGTCAAATAAGATTTTGTTTTGGCAATTGATGGATTATCTATTTAAGATGTTTTCCAATTCTACACTCAAACTCGGTGTCATGTTATTTTCATAGTGTATAAACCTGACAAAACACTATTTTGATATGTTGGCACACTGCCACAACATACTGAATTTGGTACAATAACGTGGTGATGAATTGCCAAATTTAGTATGATAGGTCGGCATCCATTAATCTATACCTATTGTCAAAGTTTTTTTAAACAAACTTTCTTTGGGTTGATTGAAGTTATACCTACCTATTGGTAACGTAATTATAATTTTGTCAAAGGATGGGATTGTTTGTGATAATTAGCGGAAAATCTCTATTTTTTACATTTAACTCTCTAAACTTTTAAAATTGACACTAAACTCTTTTAATTTACATTTTGTTAACACTTAATCCCATTTTTATTAATTTTTATCACCACCTTCGTCAACTCACTTCCTTCCACCTTACCCATTGGTATTGTTAAGGTAAATATGTGTGTTTTGATATATCACGAGATGTCTTAAACCTATATTAAATGTGTGATTAATTTTTGTTTGCGGATCTAAGTCTACCTTTAATTACCCATAATTTTGTAGCTATTAAGTTAGTGTCATAAAATTCTCCATTTGGAACCTAGAATCCTTATGTTTGCTTGGTCACTATGCACTTTCTGACTGCTCGAGTTGCACCTAAATTTACTTTGCCCTTGTTTAATATTCAAATAATAATGATAACAATCATAATAATATTTTTGGATTGCAAAAACAAGGTAATTGGTACTAAAAGTACCATATAAATGATTAGTCATTGGACCTACTTTAAATAGTTCTATATACTATCTTCTTTCATGCCCTGAACCAATGGGAAAACCTCCCTCTCCCTTCTGTCTGGCATGTGCACACCTTTGCGAAGATGACTTGTTTGAATGAAATTGAGTAATTATTTACAAAGTATCTGAGGGGAATTGCCTCTGCTATTTTGCAACCGTGGTATGGAATGATCTTACCAGTGCTATATCACATTAATTTTGTTACCGCATGTTATATGTATATATCAATCTTTATATACCTAATTATTGAGTGGTACGAATGTTATTTGTCATTTGTGCTGTTATGCTGAATTTTTGTGAAAATAGTTTTTAGGTGAAAGCTTAGACTTTCAGCTGTAAGGCAATAACTGTCAATCTTCTGAATATATCAGTCTAAAGCGAAAAAGTGTAGGATTGAAAACACCAAAGCTTGTGAAGTTAATTCATGAATTGCCTTTCATTTATTATTTTCTTCTAAGAATTGGTTACGGGTGAGGGGTGCGTTTCATTCGATTTACATGGAAAAGAAAACTGCATTCCCTAGAATTGTTTTACATGGAAGTATGTCCCTTGGGGGGGGGGGGGGGGGGGGGGAAAGGAAATTGCATTATGTCGAATTGTTTTACTACATCGAAATATGACTCTTGGAAAACTAAAACTGATGGATTGGGTGGTTTTTGATTCCACAGAAAAGGGAAAATTAGGCTAAACAATGTTGCTTTTGATTCCTTGGAAAATGAAGGCAATCAAACGCCATATGGAAAAATTATGGAAAATATGGAATCAATGGACACTTTTGTTGAAACTGAATAAGTGCGAATAATGATTGCTTAATTAAAACAGAATTTTCTTTGGCTTATTTGCTTTTCATGGCATATGTATCTATTTGGCCTATCTGAGTTACTTAATCTCTCTCTATTATGTCCATGTACGTCTATGATTTAAATGCTAATTTAGGGTTTTTGTTCTTGATCTTATTTCAGGTACCATCTGTTTCGAGATGATGATATATTGGGAACACTGCACGACTGATTTAATCACGGACCCAATTGGACTAAACTCAAAATGTTATATCTTAATGAATTGGCAATGCTTAGATTAATGCAGTAGCAGTAAAAAAACACAGCTCTGTTCTTAATTGTGTCCTAAAAGTAGGTGAACTATGAAATTTATCAGCTGGTGGAGAAATAAGCCTGTACTTTTGTTTTGAAATGTTATTGAAATTTAGGACATGAGTAAATGTGATCGTGTGTTGAAATTTAGAGGTGTTAGCATTACTTAGCATAAAGGGTTTCATTCCAAATGGTTTTAATATAGAAAGCTACATTTCTTGGGGGCGTATGAGTACTTTTATCACACTTAGTGTGCTATCAGCTATACAGGAATAAATATTAGATACATTTGGTGTAACGATGATGTGGTCCAACAAATTGCCTGCAAAAGAAATGTAAGCCATTGCTTTTTGAACCTTGCAAGCGAAAATTTTTATTTGTTGAGTCATGTCATTGTTTCGACAGTCCTAAAGAATATTTATACGATAGGAGGGTATGCGCATGTGATTTTGTGTTGGAGTTTGGGTGTAATATATGAAGATGAGTTTTTCTAGGACTAAATTTTGGGTTGCGAATAAGTGACTCAAGTGTTGTGCTTATTGCTCCACAACCTGAGCAATGGACGCTAGACACATGATTTTAGTCACTTATTTGCTTTTCTCAAAATTCAAGATGATTTCTCAATACTTCTTTTTGAATTTTTACGAGTCCTATCATTTTCATTTTGTGACTGTAACCTCTCACTACTTAAGAGAGACGCCATCTTGGCTGCTTGGTTATGTCTTCCGTTTAAACTATATTATTGCAAAATTTGAAGAAATTACATGAAATAAGAGACCTAGAAAATTAACTAAATCAGGACTTAGTTTGTGCGTCGTAAGAAAAATGCCTCTCATAATAATAAACAAAGTAAAATATGAACACCACCAAATTGAGTAGGCCTATTTCTTGTGCATACAAATTGAAGAAAAGTGGCGTAGTGCAAATATATACTATGTATAGATATTAATAAAAAGTAGCTTATTGAATACTTGAATATTACTATAAGAATCGGTACTAAACATTTCCCTTGTATGTATTGGGTATGCTACCGATTTTAATACATATAATTAACCTGTAATATAATATACCATTGTAAAGATCTCAACTATTTCAAGAAAATTGGGTGGACTTTCAAAAAATTTAGAATTTAAGGACAAACTTGTGTGCCTACTCAAATCCATATTATTGAATTAAATATTTCTTGTGCGTGCACCAAATGTTAAGTTGCATTTGAAATTACAAATTATGCTTAGATTCAGGGGGCGCGGCTACACTACCAACCATGGGTTCACATGACATCACTTGGCATAAAGGGTGCGTTTGGCGCGTCGGATAAGAAAGTAGGATATGATAGGATAAAGGCTGGATATGATTAGAGTCGGAATTAGTCGGATAGAATTATGTGGGATATGATGGGAAAGGAATCAGTCGGATAAGGATTAAGCGGGATCAGATAGGATAAGGACTAGTCGAATAAAGGTTTTAATAAACTTTGCATTTGATGGAGTTACGGATTATAAGTTCAGATATAATATAATACACTTGCTTTTCTTTTAAAAATATATACAATTTTAATCGTTGTACACAAATTTTTTTTTGAACTAATGCGATTCTCCTATTTATAAATAACTTTCATAACAAACATTTTCGGGAGAAAAGTTCTATATTACATACAATATTTACAAACTAGGCATTAGGTATAATTTCAAATTCTAATGTTACCAATTTTTTTAAAATTAAAATTTCTTATACATACCTTCATTTAATAAAAAATAAATAAAAATACGATATTATACAAGAAATGAATTTTATTAGTTGAGTTACTGTGATTTTGGGTGGTTAAAAATTTTCATTAATAAATTTGATTATCTAAAAAGCATAAAGAAAAATATTAAAATAAAAAATTAATTAATTTTTATATTAATTTTGTTATCCGACAACCATGGGATAAAATAATACCACCTATATGAGTGGTATATATTTATCCGATTTTAAAGGGATAAAATGATATTTAATCGTGACAGCAATCCATTCATTTGTTGCACCAAACGCGGGACATGATTAAAATATCCTATCTATCCTTGTGCTAAACCCATAATAGGATTTATTTATCTTATCATTTCCGACAACAAACACCATATAGGATTAATTAATCCAATCTTGCTTCTAATCCTGTGCAACAAACACACCCAAGAAAATTAACTTGACCTTAGTAAATTTTGGGGGCATTTGAATTTAGGGGTGGTTTCAAGCATGTTATGCCAATTCGTGTCATATTACATGAGTTGATTATGTGAAATTTATTTATTATTAAGAGTTCATCTTGCTATACTTAATCGCACCAAATTAGACATATACAATTGAATTACAAACCATCAAATATAAAATGTCTCAGAAAAAGTGCTAGAACTATTACAAATCTTCGATCTACTTCATAAAAGTTAAGTATCATTTATTCCATTGTTTGAGCACTTAGAGTTTTATAGTACATCTTTGAGAGGATGGAATGTTGCTCCATCGATCGATACACTGAGATTGCAAAAAAATTGTGCAGTGATAACAACCATAATGTGATTAGATTGTAGGCTTAAGAACATGTTTGATAAATCACTATGCATTGTCCCCTAAACTTAGTGTATCTATCGATAAAAAAACACTCTACTCTTTCAAATATGAGCTTCTAGAACCCTAAGTGCTCAAACTTGGGAATAAATGAACAAATTAAACCTTAATTCGTTTAAATCACACCCATTTCGCTCTCGCGTGTAATCTTGGTGTCTTTCTTGTCCACGTAGGATCCACGTGGCTTGACAAGGGCCACTTAGATTGCCAAATCAGATATCCGATAGTCTAAATTAACTGACATGGGGAACAATTGAAACATTTAGGGAACAAATGAAATCTACCCCAATCTCTAGGATTTTTGTTTTGTTATTTTCCCAAAATTTTATTGACATATTTTTAAACTTTTACGAATATCAAAAGAACTTTTCCCAACATCTTTCGGTGGTTTTACAAACTTTTCCAACGTTGCACACTATTGCGACGATTTTGGTTAAAAATTTGCCACTTTTCGCTCAAAAACTACATCATCTTCGATCGAATTAGTGGTATGTCTACATACATTTTTACCTTTTTGTAAATTGCAAATTCTATGGATTATTAAATATTTTGTAAATTATGAATTTTTTTTTTGGTTCCTAAATAGGGTTTTAGGTTCTTCTTCTTCTTCTTCTTCCCTTCACCTCTCTTTTTATATATATAGATTTGTAGTTTCACTGCCAATGTTAAAATTAAGGTTTCAAATCTAGGGCTAGTTACTAGGATTTATTAAAGGTTTTTAATTTGCATAGCTTTGATCCCTCTCGTTGAACACTAACAACAATAACTTTGAATTTGATTTCCTTATTAAGTGTAAAGAAAATATTAGGATCTGGTCTTGGAGTAAAAAAACTTAATGGAGCTGGTCCTGTAACTTTTTTTCTTTTTCAAATGATGTGATAATGTTTTTTGATTTCTCTTGGCATACATTTGTGACTATTTCTTGGTCACAAGTACTATATATAGGACTGAAACCAAGAAATAGAGTATTAGTGATAAATACTAAAAAATATTATATTTATGTATTTGCATTCTCGGCAAACATAAATAGTGTATCGAGAGACAAATATAGACTATTTTTGGGTTTTTAATAACTAATTTTGAGTGTTTTTTAGAAAAAATCATGTTTGATTTACCTATTTTAAAATTTTCATTCAAATAAAAATAATATTTTTTGTTTATTTTTTTCCTTTGTATTCTATAAAACTTTAAGAAATGAAAAAATAATCAAAAATTATAATTTTTATTTTTTTTAAAAAAATAGTTATCATAAATAAATGAAATTAAGAAATAGTTTTAAAGAAATATATTAATAAATTTTAAATTCAAAATTTAAAAACTCTGGTTAAACAAACAGAACCAAGGCCAGTCATATTTAAGTCAACGAGATGGGGTCTATGGACTTTTGGATAAGTCGGAGTTTAATCGGATAAATGATTTTTTATTGTAAAATTTATTTTAAATAATATAATACTAATAAAAGAAATTGTCTATTACTTTAAAACTGAGCTTAATGGCTGCTGGGATAATTCCTTGCTTTTTAACTTGTTCAATGCGCGGGATATTAAGCTGATATTGTCTATTCCTTTAAGCTGAAACATCGTTGATGATGTGTGGTACTGGTGATCAATGAACGGCAAGTATAGTGTGAAGCTCAGTTATAGAGCTCTCATGGAAGCTCGTTTCCCACTGCGTTATGCCCCAGTCTCAGTTAGATGGAAGCACCTTCGGAAGCTCAAAATTCCAGCAAAGACGATCTTGTGGCGTGCTCTTTCTAAATGCCTCCCCACGAGATTTGCGCTAGCTACAAAACATATAAAAGTGCCTATCTTATGTCCGGTTTGTAATCTTGATGCCGAGTCTAAATTCCACATTCTTGTGGCGTGCCCGAAAGCTCGAAACATTTGGGCAATGTCGGAGGTAGGTGATATTAGTACACATGTTTCGAATCTAGGTGATTGGTGGGCTGCTGCTAGCTCTTGTAATGGGGGAAAACATGCTGCAGACAAAGACCATCTCCTAAACCTTTGGAATGCAATCAAGTAAGTTGCAACAAATGATTTGTGGGTTGGAACAAAATTAGAATTTAAACTATCTGAATTGCATACGCATTACTTACACGAAAAACTAAGTATATATATAATTGGATATTTTTACAGCGACAATAAAACTATGAATGTAAAGGGATACTTTGTGCGGTCACTGTTAGACAGTTTTGAATGGATCGACGGTTATACTGTTCGTTTTGGATTCGTCCATGTTGATTTCAAGAATGGATTGACAAGATTCCCGAAAAGATCAGCCACATGGCTAATGAAGTTTCTCTATGATAATAAGAATTGAAGAATTACCCAACCAAGATCGAATACTGGCCAGGTGTATCCGTATTCCTTATATTCAGAAAATAATTGAAGAATAAAAGAGTACTCTACGTACCTTGAGTTTATTTCTTTTGAGTTATTGTTGTTTATGTATTTCAATACATTAATAAGTGTGTGATTAGGGAAGGGCTATTATATATGTCCTCTCGACTATGAATAAAAAGACCGTAAGTTTGAATTTATTCAGCCATATTTTTTGTTGGTTCACCTGAAATTCGACCCGTTTAACGCTCTAATAATGAGCTTTTGGACCTCATGGGTCCAACAAGTTTGAGCCATGCATTAAACTTTTATTTTTAAGCTCTCCTGTGGACAGGCCTTTCCCGAGGCTTTTTAGGCTCGCTCATATGCCGAACTTGAAGCTTGTGCTTGTCCAATAAATACATATAATTTGAACACAATATGATACAAGATATGATTAACAGTATCTCACCTTAGGGTGTTTTCGTCGCGTGGATCAGAGGTAAGATAAGATTAATTGATTCTACTATATCATGTTTATTGTCAGAAATGATAGAATTTGGTGTAATGGCAAATAGGATATCTTTATCATATTTCGTATTTGGTGTAACAATAGAAATGATACCATACAAGATATGATTAATTAATCCCGGGTAAAACTATACCACCCTTATAGTTGGTATTATTTTATCCTATCATTGACGGATAACAAAATAAATATAAAAATAAACTTTTAATTTATTTATTTTTGTTTTGATCTTCTTCTTTACTCCCTTGAAAAGATCAAATTAATTAAGGAAGATTTTTCACCAACCAAAATCATGGTTACTCAACTTATAAAATTAATTTTACTCATGATATTGTATTTTAATTTTTCTTTTAATAAATGAATGCATCTATACGAAACTCTACTTATAAATATAATAAAATAGAATTTATATCAGAAAGTGTTGCTTATTTGAAACATTACTAGATGCCTGTTTTTAAATATTATATATAATCTAGCTAGAACTTTTCTCTTTATAAAGAATGGATTTTTACGAAACTTATTTAATATTCATAAATAAGAATACTGCATCATTGCAAAAACAAAAGAACAAAAAAAAACACAAACAGAATGTTTTTGTTGGCAAAAAACTAAGAGGGTGTATATCTTAAAAAATAAGGCACGTTGCTCTGTATTATATCAAATCCGGATTTTTAACTCAGGAATGCATCAAATGTAGATTTTATTTAATCTTTATATATCCAACTAATCCTAAAATGCATCAAATATTCAAATGTATAGTTTATTTAATCATTATCTTGTCCGATTTTGCGTAATCCTCATTCAACTAATTCCTGTCCTAGGGGTGTTCAAGTTGAGATGGACCGAACCGTTGAGGTTGGTCCCTTTATTTTTTGGATCGTATTGGACAGAAGACCAGGCCAAGACTGGACCAAACCGGACAAATTTAAATGGTCCAATTTTGGTAGGTCCAATTAGTTATAAACAATGAGCCTATTTTAAACAATTGGCCTATTTTTATTTTTTTTTGCCAAACACAAGAACCATTTTCGCACGTACAAAACAGTAACACAAGCCCATTTTCACATATATATA
Organism: Lonicera japonica; assembly: GCA_021464415.1. NCBI lineage: Eukaryota > Viridiplantae > Streptophyta > Magnoliopsida > Dipsacales > Caprifoliaceae > Lonicera > Lonicera japonica. The sequence goes on along the minus strand of CM038468.1, from coordinate 1,096,660 downwards.
TATACAAAAGTTTTGAATGTGTTCTATTGTATCCCCAATTCTTTCGTCTGTCTTGCTCTCCCTAACATCAATTTATATCCTTAAAGCTACTGATTGAATATCAAATTCAAGAACTTCAGTAGAATATGGAAGACATAATGATCTGATCATAGCCATGGAAGGGAATATATATAATCCCAATTTTAGCGTTTTTGATGTGAAGATTTATTTACAATAATCAATTAAGAAAGGCAAACACAAACAAACTAGCCTAATATATTCCTCTTGTTAAGAATGTTTATATATATATACACATGGATAATTGCTATGCTTTTGATGTTTGGATGATATATGTGTTAATGGCCGGTGGATGAAATTGCTCTCTTTCTTGTCTTTGGTTCTAATTAATATGGATGTCTTTTTTATAGGGGAGAAGCCTCTCCAACAGTTATACAGCATTAATTCTCATTCAATTTACACTTTAGCCACTATTCATGTATCAATATTAGATTTTAGCCACAAGAATAAAGTTGTCCAAAAATTACCTTACATAACAGTTAGTTGACAAAAGTTATAAAATGATAGCTAAACTTTAAAAGAAATTAAATGATAGCTAAACTCTAAATATATATTATTAATATTGACTCAAATATAAAAACCCTTTTAAGGATTAGAGTTGGATAAGAAAAAGAGAAATATTCACCTAGCCCAGTCTCGTTTCACACCAATTTTTATTTATTAGACCAAAGACTAAATCGATCCAATTCGTTCTACTTAAACTTAGACCGGACCATTGATCATATAAAGACCGAAAAAAAAAACCTATTATTCGGTCTAGTTCAATCGGTCCAATCGGTCCGATTGAATTTTTCCACACCCCTAGCTACCTGTCTTACGTACCCTATCCGGCCTATTCCATATAATTTATGTCTAAACTTTATTCTATCGTATCATATATCTTTATATATATATATAACAGAAAACTTATCTAGAAAAAAAATACTTTTTTTTAATGCTTTTTTTTGTTTTGAGATTAATCTTTATAATGAATATTTGTTCATTAAAAGACTTCTAAAAAATTAAAAGTAGTAAAATTATCCCCGTCTTCTTCCTCCACCATCTTTAAACAAACAATATCAACATTTCTTATAAAGAAATTCACAATACTAACATTAACAATAATTGTTACAAAGAAATTCAAAATACTAACATTAACAATAACCGTTACAAAGAAATACTAACATTAACAATAACTGTTTTGAACATCATATGATGATTGTTTTGTTACAGCAATTGTATTACCCTTATTACAAATCACAAAACCGAGTTCCTAACAGCATATATATATATATATATATATATTTCACAACAAATAAAACCTGAATATTTTGTACCAGAGGAACCAATGTCAAAATTTCTAACATAATGATGGGCTGAAGTAAGCTCGAATAAATTACATAGCCTGAGTGGAACTAGATCCTAGCAGAACAAGCTCCAGTCTGGTCTGCAACCCACTATAGCTCAGCCCTTACGTTGAATACTTGGTCCGCCCGGCATTTCACCACAGTTAGAATCTTTGAACTCTACATCTCTTCTTCCTGCATTCAAAAGTCAAAAACCAGGTCTATCTGCGCATCGCTCGTAATAAAAAAAATAAAAAAATACGTATATATAGAGGGTGAAATGGTGCGGCATAACTGTGTGCGGCGTGAATCAAGCCCTTCTTTCTTTGTGATTTTCTTTTCCTATGCGTTTTCCGCGGATTCTGGTTATAGTTTCGGCTTTGAGATCAGAAGAAATCAAACTCAAAGTTGAGTTTGAGAAAAAAAGTGAGAGTAGTACTATTCCATGATACTCATATTTCATCAATGATAATGGTCTAAAAGTGTGTTGTAGTCTCTGTGTAGATAGATAGATAGATAGATAGATATGTGTAAATGTGAAGGTAGCTTTAGTTGCACTAGTAAATATGTGAAGGAAACTTCAAGCCAAGGTTTTCCGTACTTTATTGTGTTGGGAAGTGGAGCAGCACTATAGTCTATAAATATCTCTAAGGGTACTTTTGTAATTTTGTTTTTGGAAGGTGGGTATCGCTCTCTCTGTAATACATGCTGACAAACTGTGTGCTACAATGTTGTGTTTAAACATTTATCTATAATAACTAAAATGTCATAAATTAGTGCTACATGAATGTTCTCAAGGGCGGATCTAAGGGGAGACAGGATGAATTTCAGTACAAGAAATTTTTTAAAAAGTCCATTAAAACTTAGGGTGCGTTTGATTGCAAGCATGGAATTTGCATAAAAAGAAAATAAGTTTCAAGCAATTGAATTGCCTAGAATTGAGTTGCAGGGAAAATGTCAATTAAACGTGTTTGATTGCCTTAATTTTCTACCCGAAAAACATTGGTTGTATTATGGCATTTTTAATGTAGAAAAAATTATTGGTATTTTTTTTTACATAATTCTATAGTCATGATGGATCTTGTTTAATTGATCTTGATTAGTAGATTTTAAATATTAAATTTTTATTAAATTTTATATTTTATATTTTAAGTTATAGCATTTTTAATGTAGAAAATTGATAAAATTTTGTCTCAAAAAATGTACAATTGCCTGCAAAATAAAAACAAGCCCCCCCTTAAGAAAACATTTTCCTTGTTTTGGTGGAAAATATAGCAATGATTGTAAAAAGATGGAATTTGACTACCTAAAAAATATTGGCAATCAAACACACCAAAAGTGTCGACTTGGGTGAAAAATCTCTATTTTCCATAAAAAATTATGCCAATCAAACACACCCTTATAAAAAAAAAAGGGTGTGTTTTTTGAGACATTCATCCTGAGAAGAGAATTCCGACTTTGGTAGTTAGAAAGATAGATTCAAAGTAGAACCAGATTGTCAGAAAGAAAATTATTAATGTCATGTGGACGATATTGCCCTTTAGAGAAATGACAAAACCACTCAAGTCCGAAAATGGCAGTTACAAATGGTCCGACAGCCAATAATTTTGTTGTTTAGTTGCACCATTTATTTACTTATTTTAAGGTAAAGTTGCACACACAGAGCCAAAAACATGACTAGATTTATTGCTACGTGTTTTAAGCTAGTTCGAATCCACCCACATGTTAAAATATATATATATATATATATATTTATGTTTTGAATTTTTTCTTTCCTAATTTAACTTCAAACCACGTTAAATGTACGTGACAAAATATTTTCTTGCTGAATTAAACTCATCACTGGTTATAAAGAAATTTGAATATGCAGTGAATTGAATACAAAGATCTACCAAGTAGATCGATCCTCACAATAACTTACTTATTGACAAGCTATTGGACCAACTTCTATATTTATTTTTTTCATGTCTTTGACGCTCATGTAAAATTAAAACTAGAGCTTGATCAACATAAAAAAAATTAAAAATAAAGAAGGTTTTATTCTTTTATATATATATAGTCACCATAATTGGTCTAAGCTTTTTAATTTTATCATATTACTTTGCACTAAATTAAGAGTATTTTTTTTATATAAATTAAGAGTAATTTTTTTTAACGTATGTAGATTAATGAATTCTTAATTTTTATATAAATTGAAGTCCACCATCTCGGCACTACTCCACCAAGATGTAGGTTTCCCCGTGAACTAGGGGTGTTCAAAATCCAATCCAAACCGAGAAACCGATCCGATCCAATCCAATCCAATCCATTTTTCCTGGATTTTATGGATGATTGGATTAGATCGGATGGACATTTTGAAAACCGAAAAAATTGGATCGGATTCGGATTTATGTGCTCTAGAAACTGATCCAATCCAATCCAATCCATTATTAAAGTTTTAACTTTGTAATATTCATAAGATAAGGGTCACTTTGTAATATTTATAAGATAAGGGTTTTAATTAAAATAACAAAAACTTCAACAAATAGCATCATTTCATTTATTGATATTTGTAACAAGACTCGTTCCTATAATTTATTTAAAATAAGCAAACATAAAAAGAATGTGAAAATAAAAATGAGAAAATTTTTATTTTTTATTTTTCTCATTTAATGCATCACATTGTATAGGATTCTTTCATATGCATCAAACGATGAATCGGATCGGATCGAAACCGATCCAATCCAACATTTAATTGGATTGGATTGGTAAAGTATGTTAGATTGGATTGGATGCTAAAACCTAAAATCGACATCGGATGCGGATGGTTTAAAATGACCGGATCAGATCGGATGGACACCCCTACCGTGAACGGAGTCAAATTTCCACCTTGGATCAAATTAATCCATGTAAACCCGCACGACCTCCACCTTGGGCAAAGTCCCACAGCTCCTTATTTGGCGAGCAAAGTGGCCTCCATTGGACGTTGGAAGAAAGAAGCTAGTATTCTATCGAAGTCCACCACCGACACCACTCCAAGTTATGGATTTCCCCGTGAATAGAGTTTGAACCATTCACAATTTTTCGGGCCCATGGATCCACAAATGTACTAATATGGTCAGTAACTTAACCACATGTGGGTTTCAATGTTGGAGTTCTACCTCAAAAGGTCTCGATGCTAATTAATGGAACCATTTCACTTATTTATTCAATGTTAACCTTTTTTACCCGTAAAAAGGAAGAGAAATTAAAAAGGTTTGATTCCACTTAAAATCACACCCTAAAATCCCAAAAGTGAAAAAAAGGGAAATTGATTGCACATAATAACATCAATACCGGGTTCAAAGCACAACCAAACATCTTCCCCCCAAAATTAGCCATGTTCCTCTCTCTCTCATATTCATTTACCCATCTCTAGCATTTCTCTTTCCCCGTGGGATTAAAAAAAAGAAAAAGAAAAAGAAAAAAAATCTTTGTATGATAAACAATTAATCCCACCAAAAATCCCATGGGGACTTGCATGTCTGTTAATGGCAATGCAAACTTCCTCAAGAAAACCAAGCACATCAAGCCGGTTGCGGTCGACAGCCCCTGTGCTGGCGGCAGCACCACCCCCCGGTACCTCCGGCCGGTTACCGTCATAAAGGAAACCACCGGCGATGATGACGTCCAGTCCCGGTACGAGTTCGGCCGGGAACTAGGGCGGGGTGAGTTTGGGGTGACCTACGAGTGCACGGATAATGATACCGGCAAGAAGGTGGCTTGTAAGACGATATCGAAGAGCCGTTTACGGACCGAAATAGACGTGGAGGATGTGAGGAGAGAGGTGGAGATAATGAAGAGATTGCCTTCTCATCCAAATATTGTGAAGTACAAGGCTGTTTTTGAGGATAAGGAGGCAATATATTTGGTAATGGAGCTTTGTGAAGGTGGGGAGTTGTTTGATAGGATTATTGCCAAGGGGCATTATACTGAAAGGGCTGCTGCTCTTGTTACCAAGACCATGGTTGAGGTTGTCCAGGTAATGTATATCTATCTATGTATCTGTGTGCATATATATACAGCCAGTCTCCTATGTGGACGGTATGTATGCGGACCAGACTCTTAGTGACAGTTTTATGTAGTTAAATGTATCTCTCCAAATATATGTTCTCAATGTCAAAATATTGTATCTTACATGAACGGTATCATGTGTCGGTGTTCAACATTAACAAACATGCGACACGAGTGCTACACTTAAACCTTTTTGTCTTTATAACATAATAGACAGAAAATATACGGGACCCTATTTAAATATGGTTAATGTTAGGAGCTCAATTGGTAGTTGGCAGAGAAGGCTCTAACGTCGCCCAACAGCAACAAAAAAAATAGTGTTTGTTATATATTATCAAAAACAATTTAACCTACACCAACCTACTTCAGCTTACAGCACACCCCTCCCTTCCCTCTTTTTAATCATGAGTCGCCTGTGCTAGTTGCATTGTTGGTATGGATATGAGGTGCGAGTGCAACCCATGCCTGAAAATGTTACTTGTTCTTGATAACTATGATGAAGATACAAAATGCGCAAAGCATGGTGTGTCAAGTATGTGATTAGTTGGATGGCGGAAAATACTCGTGTACCATATATGTGGCTGTACTCCAAATTCAATAGGACGTTGAGCGCCAAATAAGCGCACATATTGATCATTCTATATTTTTTTGTTTCTCTAAATGAATGGTGAATCTTACCTGAAGTTTCACCATATGATTACGGCCTCATGGACTTCCAAGAATACTGAATATTGATCATCTCAGTTGGACAGTGAGACATAAATGCTGCTCGTAAGGAAAGACAAAGAACATCTTACCAGCCCAATATATAATCTCTTTCTTCAAATTTATAATCAAAAGAATGTAGATTCTATGAATTTAACCATTCAAATATATATATATATATATATTATTGAATCTAATGTAATATCTTCTTGAGAATAATTAGTAGAGTCTGAAATAGAATTGAGCTAGAGAAATAAATGGTACATTATAATTTGGTTAAATGGAACATTTTCTTCAAATTAAAATGTAAATAAACTTAACTTATTATATTTGTTATTGTTGTTGTTGCAGGTGTGCCATGAAAATGGAGTGATACATAGAGACCTAAAACCTGAAAATTTCTTGTATGCAAATTCTTCAGAAAGTGCTCCATTGAAAGCCATTGATTTTGGCCTCTCCATTTTCTTCGAGCCTGGTAAGAATTAATTAATTTTTCATCTTATTTCATTATTTTATAAGTCATTGAACTAATTAGTATGGTATATACTGAGGGACTCTGAAACAATCATTTTTAGTGATGAATTTTTTCTAGTTAAATGCAATAATTAATTATATATATCATCTCCACGAAATTTTATCAAAAATCTTGTCTACAAGTGAGTGCATTGAAAAGTTAAATGGACCATTTTTATTTCTTTAAGAGAGGACAATCATCTTTAGAGAGAGGACTACATACATACGGCCAAATTTATATGGAAATGGTATGTAGGCAGACCAGGTTTCTAGCGACGATTGTCGCTAAATGTTTCGTATAAGATAGAAACCGTAACTAAAAATCCCGTCAGCATATACAGACGATCCATACTAGAGATGAACTATATATGTGTAAGTATGTATGTTAATTAATTTGGTTAATGGTAATTTGGGAATTAATGGTAGGTCAAAGATTTGGGGAAATAGTAGGAAGCCCATATTACATGGCCCCAGAGGTGCTGAGACGTAATTATGGAGAAGAAATTGATGTTTGGAGTGCAGGTGTTATTCTTTACATCTTACTATGTGGTGTTCCTCCTTTTTGGGCAGGTATCTACCTTTTCTCCTACCCTTCTTTTCTTATATATATATAGAGAGAGAGCTTTCACATACGGACCTCCTACGGACCCTTAGCGACTTTTCTGACCAATATGGGGGTATGTTTTTAGCGACGGAAAACCGTCGCTAGGTCCCGGTCCGTACGGACCATCCGCATTGAAAATTTCTGTATATATATATATATTAAGATATAATTTTTCATACCAATAGTCTATACAGAGTAGACGTTTAACGATATTTTTTTGTCACTAAAAATATATCTCCAACATTTTATCCTACTTATCCCAAGCAAAGAAACCATGCACCGTGGATGTTCTAGTTAGAAAAAAAGTGGATTATATGTTGATTGTAGCTATATATATAAAATTAAAAGGGGTTATCAAAAAAAAAAAAATTAAAGGGAGGGTGTTTGGATGTGGGATGGAACAGAAACTGAAGAAGGAATAGCACAAGCAATAGTAAGGGGAGAAATAGATTTCAAGAGGGACCCATGGCCAATAATATCTGAAGGTGCTAAGGACCTTGTTAAGGGCATGCTTGAACCTAATCCTTACAACAGATTCACTGTTGAAGAAGTCCTTGGTATGTATAATATTTACTTGTTATATATATATACACATTACATTAACTATTTTAAGAATCGTTCATTTTGAGTGAGTAAACGGATTAGTTTTTTCATGAATCTTAGTGAAGATGATCTTTATTATTATAAAGATCATATCCACTAAATTTCATCAACAAATTCAATCGAGAAGTTGGTTAACTACACAATTGATATATATGTGCATTTCTAGACGTTAAAATTTTAGATGTTTAGTTAACTCACTTCCCGTTTGAGTTTTATGATGAAATTTAGTGGAGATGATCCATTTATTATAGATATTATCTCCACCAAATTTTATGAAAAATAATCTTTTGTTTACCTCTCGAAATAGGCGGTCCTTAAGTTAACTAAGGACGGTTTTTAAGAGAAGGGAACCATATATTTTAATATTCATATATATATAGAACAATTAATAATGAGTATGAATTATACTAAATTTTGTTTCTTTTTTGAATTTTCATTTTTTTTAAAATGAAGAAAATAGTTGGATACAAAATGCCCATAAGGTGCCTAACATTCCATTGGGAGAACATGTAAGAACAAGAATTAAGCAATTCGCCTTGATGAACAAGTTCAAGAAGAGGGTTATCAGAGTAAGTTTTAATTTCTTACTCCAAATTTTATATATAAATGAATATATATTTATATATGAATCCATATCTGATATGAACTGATTGTCTATGGACTGACCTTTTAGTGTGATTTTGTCACCAAAATTTGGAAAATGTTTTCAATCTAAAATTTGTCTCTAAAGATAAGTCTAATATAGATAGTCCGCACCATATTCTAATGATATATATATATTTTCTGGATCTCATGACCACTAAACCGTCAGTACGGATTGGCCCGTTTCTCGATGGAATTTTTTGATGAAATTTTGTAAAGAACATCTCCACCAAATTTCATCAAAAAATCAACCGGGAATAGTTAACTCATGATTGAAAAATATTGGATTTTTATATATATTTCTGGACCAGTATTTTTCAATCATAGTAACCCACTCGGTTGAATTTTTTGATGAAATTTGGTAACCCGATGAAGAACATCCCCACAAAATTTCACACCAGATTCTAGCTGATATATATATATATATTTAACTATTTATATTATTAATTTGTTGAATATGCATGTATACATAATAGATGGTAGCAGAAAACTTGCCAGATGAGCAAGTAAATGTGATAAAACAAATGTTCCACATGATGGACAAGGACAAAAATGGAAACTTGTCATTTGAGGAGCTCAAAGATGGCCTAATCAACATTGGTCAACCTGTTGCTGATCCTGATGTAAAGATGTTAATAGAAGCAGTAAGTAGTAGCATGCAGCTGTAGTAGTACCTTCTAAATTATTATTTTTTTGGACATAAATAACTACCCTTAATTTGCCATCTTCATTGGTATTTTTACACGGACATATTTATTTAATATTTGATATAAAATAGTGACATTTCAATATGGCTATTACATGCTGATTATAATAAACTTTGATAAGAATAAATTTTATATGGATCTACATTCTAACTGAGTTCGTTGACCTTTTACATCCTTAAAGTTTGTTTGTGGCATACGGATACTCCGTCCAAAAAATTGATGGGGCATCCAATTTTGGTTGAAAGTTAGACCCTACTCAAACTTTGAGGATCAGAATGAGATGAATAGAACTTTAAGGACCAAAGTGATAAAATAGACGAACTTTAGGGGTGTAAAATGTCAATTATCCTTCGATACATGGTTGATGCATTAGATATGTCAGCTTTTGATGTCATATATATTCCTCTAGAATTATTAATTGCCTCTTAGTTATTAAAACTAAATAAACTTATTTTTCTTTTTTTTTATGTTAAAAAAATGCAGGCTGATTTAGATGGGAATGGGACATTGAATTGTGAGGAGTTTTTGACAATAGCAGTTCATTTGAAGAAGGTGAGTAACAGTGACCAATTGAAGAAAGCGTTTGTGTATTTTGATAAGAACCAAAGTGGGTATATTGAGTTTGAAGAATTAAGAGAAGCCCTTTTTGATGATCACCCTAGTGGTGCTCCCAAGAATGAACAACTTGTTCAAGATATCATCTTTGATGCTGATTTGGATAAGGTATTTTTCATTTTTTTTCCTTTTAATTATTTATTTCTCATTGACTCCATTTTTTTTTATCCATTGTCTGAGTTTGGAATTAAAATGCGGTCCCTCACTTTTTCTTTTTTTTTGTAAAGGATGTAGTCCGTGGGTCTCGGATCTGGAGATACTAATTTCTTCAGTTGCGTGTACTAATTTTCTCAACAAAGATACAATTTTTTGCTGGAGAACTTAAATCTAGAGATACTAATTTTATTGGCAATATATACTAAAAAAGAGTATCTATGTGCAAGAGATATATCTCCAAGGAATCGCATCTTTTATAAAAGTGTATTTACAAAGATCTCGCTCTTTTAACAAAAATGGTGAGATATCACATCTTAAAAAGTTGCAAACTCAGGAAATGGATCTTAATTTTTTTCATTTATTTTTTTTCTCGTCATTTTTGGAAAAAAATTAATGTAGAAATGAAAAAATTTCAGGATGGTAGGATAAGTTATCCAGAATTTGAGGCAATGATGACAACGGGGACAGATTGGAAGTTGGCTTCAAGGCAATACTCCAGAGTTATGCTAAATGCACTTAGCATGAAATTGTTCAAAGACAAATCTATGCAACTCAAAAATTAAGTTAAAATCATGATCTTCAATTTACTTTGTACTTTTTCCTCCTCCTCCTTACCTTGTGTAGAATATTTTTTTTTACCAGAGATTTCTTTTAGAGGGAAATATTTATTCGACAGAAAACAGTGACATTCCGTTCCAACAATCATTCATTGGTTAGGATGTATTTTGATAAGGATGAATTTCATACGTACCTCATATTCTAATCAATACATTACAACCACAGTAGATGTGTTAGCCTTTTATATCAGATGTGTATACCCCTTTAAAATAATTGTATTTTATCCTCCACGACTGTAGCCCAAAATGCAAACAGCCCCGCCCCCTAGCACGCTAAGAAAAAGGAAAGAAAAAAGGGAAAATCCGAATTTGATATGGGGCATGGAAAGAGAATACATATTGCATCCGTGAAAATGCAAGCTAGTATTGCTCCTAGATTTCTTATTTGAAAGGGTATAAAGTGTTACTACTAAAGCAAAAGTAAATTCTACCAAAACTTTATATACATCATCAAAGTAGATTATATACTGCAATAGGGATAGAATTCCCCTCATTTCTTTTCAAGAGGGAACACCATATAGATATAAATACTCTCTTTCTATTATAAGGACAATCAACTTTTACCTAATGAAAAAGGAAGGGGCTTCCATTACAATTTACTTTGGTCGTAAGTACAGTGTACGTTTATCATAAAGGTAACTTTTAAAGGTCAATTATACTTTTGTTAAACATTTTTTTTTCATTCTCATGAATTGTGGTAGCTAGGTTTCCCCAACCATTGGCATTGATGGACTACCTCACTTGAGTCCCACCTCCAGGGACCTCCAAAGTTCTGGCAACCCTCAAGCAGGTTGTCGGAGTTGTGGAGGGGTGGTCACTAGGGGCAAGCAGCAATGGGCATCAATGGTTGTGGCCTGCAATCTTCTAATAGGTAGGAGGATATTTTTAAACAAAAATGAGCGTATTCACTTTAAAGAAAAAGTTTAGCTCGAGTTGTACTCGTACTTAAATGCACGGGATTCAGTGCCCTGTAAGGATGTTAGAATTAATGGGAACCCAACTAGTTTTTTTCTCTCGGAACTGAATGGGATACCCACTTGCTGTTTAAATATAAGTGGAACTGTGGAAGTTAAGCGAACTCGCGGTTGGGTGCTTCACCTAAGATTACACTTTTCCCGGTCAGCAAAAATGCAGAACACCAAAGACACTACTTATTTGTTCCTTGTTTGGTTTAAGAACACAATTTTTCAACTAAAATTAAAATATTGACCAGGATGAGTTGCAAGTTTAAGCGGGGGGGTAAAAAAGATTAGCCTAAGATAAATATTGTATGAACATTCATCATATCTCACTTGTACATACCAAACCAATTCGAAGCAGACAAATCAGTCATCTATCTACTGACCAGAACATAACTTAATGGTACATGAGGGAAAAGAAATAATAATTACTTTTATACAACTCAATCCGGATCGAATAACGCACATCTAGGCGTCATGCCATAAGCATCCACACTTAGAAAAGAAAGAAAAAAAAGGAAAAAGTTTAATGATTAAGCTGTACTACTAACCATTTCAAGTCATTATGAACCCAGTAGACGGGCTTAAAAATGACAAAATAATCCAAACATACACATGTAATCCATTTCTACGTGAACTTGTTCAATTTCCGCAAAATATGTTGTTCAATTTATACATTCCAGAAGAAGAAAAAAGAACACAAACACGCAAGTTTGCAATAGCCCGAGGCCATCTGTGTAAGATATTGTCTGTATATATATATATAAAGATTATGTTATGAAATCACTCATAATTCTCACCTTCAAGAGACCGAGAAAGCAGAAACCATATATACATCAAACCTGAATTACGACAATACCCTTTTCCCTTCCCTAAATTTCATTTGACCCCAAATTTGAAAGACCGAGCAGCAAACCTTTTTTATCTTTTCTGGAACTGCCCTATCGCTTCATGAAATATTTCATTTATGTCCAAGCAGAGTCGCATATCAAGGTGAGCGGCATGTTGGACATTTCACCGGCGCTGCTGGCACACCTGGCAATTGTTTGCAGATTTAGTGTTTACATAAGTGCACTGGTCGCATGCCCAACTACCCGAGTCGTCAAGGTTTCTGCCAGAAACTGCTGACCGGGAAGTTCCCTTTACTCTTCCACTTTTTCCCTTGCTACTACTGGCTGCTGCAGTTTTAGAGCTTGGTGCCTTGCTGGTTGCTGCATGGGAGTCCACATCACATAGACCATTTTCTAGCGCTCTAACCAAGTTCTCAAAGTAATTTCGAGTCACACTGTTGGAATTACAAAAGGCACATTTAATATTTCCACCAAAGACAATAAAAACCGACAAAATAAAACCCGGAAAGCTAATTGATAGTAGAAATAAGGATGCATATTTCTTCATGTTCAACAATGTTTTGCAACTTTTGGTGTACATGGCTGGACCTCGATTGTAGTACTCTCCCTTGGATATTACTTCGAGTCAAGACATGTCAGTTGTACAATTTTTAGCTGTACAAATTTTAGCAGCAAATATGGATCGAGTCCTACAAGAGTTGGATAGTGTTTGCGAAGGCTTTTCCGGGCCCTAGGAAAGACTTAACATAAGAGCCTTGCAAGTCCTGGGAAAATTACATGCTTGGTGATATTATACCTTATCCAAGTTGAGCGCCAAACTCTGCCCTACCTTCCCCACTACTGCCATGAGTACATAAAGGGAAATTTGAATAATTTATTATATATAACAACTTTTGGCTGTTGTGTTTGTGTATTCAATTTTTTGGTTAAACCTTATTTTGCTAATAAGTTGGTAGGTTATTTATTTTTATTTTTATTTTCCCGTAAGGTTTTATGAGTTAGAATCCATAGGCTATTTGAATAGCCACTTAAATACTATAGGACACTGATCGTTGTCATCGTCTGTGAACATTGATTCAGGCCGAGTTAAGTTGTTGTCCAAGATGATTTTTCAAAAAGGACAAAAGAAAAAGGAGAGAGAGAGTTACATTAGCAAGAGTCAGACAACTATTCCAAGTTTCCAACTATGGATAAGCCTAAGTAGCAACACATTTTTACTAAAATGAGTATTAATTTACGAGTAACTTTTAAGAACCCAATGTAGTTTTGCTTACCATTGCAAGACTACCATACTCACAAATTTTTCCGTATCATCTTAAGCTATTACAACTGAATCACTATTCCCAGTCCTAAAACCTCCCAATTTAATCCCCAATAATACTCAATGAGGATAAAGTAACTATAGCTTATTCTTCTACCCTTTGGTCTTTTATTTAGCACCAAAAATACTACAGAAGTTGTGCCCACTTTTTGCGGGACCTAATTCTCCAAAATTATGCAACCAGGTACATTTAATATTAAGCTGCTTTAAACCTTTTCAATATCTCATCATAGTATAATATCTCTTCCCCTTGGAAAGGTTTTTGGAAGACTAAAAGCTCCTCATGTGGTTATTTTCTGTCTTCGGTGTTATTTTGTTTCTTCGGTGTCACATAGGCAGCAATGCAGCATCTTAACCAACCATAACTTTGTGAGTGATTTGATACAGTGAACTAAAGTTGTTTGCACAATGCAGCAATGCAGTCTTCTTCTATGTTACATTTTCCTCAATCCAACATCATATGGAAAAGTGGTGTACCTTCCAGAATCAAGGTTTTTGCTTGGCTTGCTTCTTTGGGGAAAGTCAACACATGTGACCAAATTCAATTGAGAAGGCCGTATATGTATGTCTCCTTTGTGGTGCATCCTTTGCAGGAATGTGCAGGAATGATGTAGAAAGTATTGACCACATTCTTCTACATTGTAAATTCGTTCGTGAGGTGTGGACAAAGATTTTTGGCCTGTTTGGAGTAGTGGGAATTTTTCCTCAGAATTGGGCTGACTTTATAGTTATAAGGTGGATTTGCGTCACAATAACAGGCGGATAAAAGTTATTTGGAGGGCTTTGTTGGCCCTGGCTTGGTTAATTTGGATGGAGAGAAATACGAGGGTATTTGAAGATAAAAGCTGCAGTTCTGAGGAGATTTGGAGCCATACTCGATTTCTTATTGGAGTATGGGCAAAAGCATCAAAGATATTTGATAGTGCAGATCGTTTTCTTTTTGATTTGGATAGTAGTAGTTTCTTAGATTAAAGGTTGGGCTATGATGTTAAATTTCTTTTGATGTTTTGGTGACAGCTGTTTTAGCGGATGCCTTATCCACTAGTGTGCAGCTTGTTTTGTTCTGTTTCCATCTTTTAGTAATAAAATTGTTTGGTTTCCTATCACAAAAAAAAAATGTTGTTTGCGCAAGAGGGCCAAGGAGTCCATTAAGCACTTGCTAATTTATATTCAGTTGTGTGAGATCTATTGGTTTTTATTATCTTTCTTTTAAGATGGCAATGGTTGACAATGGAACTTTGGAGTTGCTGGAGATATAAGGAATCTTCCTTTTTTCTCTAATTTGGGCCTTCTAGTACTCAAGGATTTCCTTGAAAGTTTGTTGGGGGAATTCCCTTGGCAGACATGATAGCATGAGTATCAATAGTGGTTAAAAGGTCCAAGTTTCATTATGTATTTAGTTTGCTTTTCAAGACCCATTGTGCACTTCCTATACACAAATGGGATGTTTGGAGATTTCTACATACAGAATGCACGAATTATGTCCACCTGCTTAACAATGGGATGTTTGGACAATAGCAATTCCCCAGGTATAATAAGGATTTGTATGTGGAGTAACAACCCATTTGATAAGAAAGTAGGAAAATGATTGGAAAACCAATTAACTATTATGAGAAGTTGGAAAAGATAAGCTTGATTTGCTGAGATGTTCTCCACATTTTCTTTTCTCATGGAAAGCCATCACCCAAAGAATTGATTCCATGAAAAAACCCAAGTAACAGATCATCCTACTGTTTTCAATCAGTGTCAACCATTATGAAGTTTAAAGAACCAATTACTATAACAACTTTCAGATAAAATTACGCAGCTTTCTTTTTTCCTTTTTATTTTCAAAGAGAAACAGAATTACCTAGTCAGGCCAGCTAGTTTTGTACGAAAGTTATTGAAATCTTCTGAAGGATCCTCAAGAAAAGGTTGCAGTTCCTTCTCTGCGCATTGATGAAGCCTTTCTAAACCAGCCTCGGCTTCACCTGCACAAAGTGAAAATTACCTTGTTAACTAAACAAGACTGACAAAATCATTTGATAGAAGATGGAAGGATATAACGTGCCTTGCAAATACTCAAAAAACTGTCTCTTGGCATGCTCATGTTCAGGAAGGTAGTACCCATATGCATAGGTCCATTTCAACACTCGCCTACATTCAACTATCTGCAAAGATATTAAACAGAATGCCATTTTCATAATCACATTTCATTTGCAAAACATAAGAAAAATAATTTTTACATTATTTATCTTTAGGCAGAGCATCTGACTCAACAGGATACGTGACGGGGTGGGTTTTTTTTGGGTGGGGTGGGGGGTGAGTTGGACTAGGACCCATTTGGCCAGTAAATGGTTGGCCAGGCCCAACACTAGAAGTCAAGAACTTGAAGATGATGCATGTGTTAGCTTATAAATAAAAACAAAACAGAAAAGCACATATGGTTAACATAACTATTCAGATTGATTCATGCTTGTTCATGTCCCCACTAAAATTTTATCACCACTCCCAAACTTCAATTCAGTTTTCTCCCATCTCACTCACCCTCATCTACAATCCCTTCTCTTCACAAAACCCATGTCTCCTCATGAATCCCGTCAATTCTCACTCCCCACTTGTCTGATCTCTCGATCTATAAGATTTTACTTTTCTTCCTCTTTCTCTCTCTTACATTTAGTTATTATATGGTCGATTTGCTAAGTTTCATAGCTAACACTTCCAATAATTCTATGTTTGGGGCCCAGTAAGAGGTATCCACATCCTCGTTGGCAAATGTGATGAAGGAAAAGAAAAGATAATGTTGGTGAATAATGTCGCCTAGTTGCATAAGATGTACATATTTTTCAATTATATTTTTTGTAGCTGAATAATATATATATATATTCATTTAATGATGTAAGCGTATGCTATTGCAATGACATGATAACTTCTAGGTGCTGAGCTTCAGATGTTTGCAAAATAATTCATTAGGATACTACTAATTACTAATAGTAAAATATATATATATATGTAATATGAGTTTCTCATAATATATGGTTCTAGTAAAGCTAATTAACAAAGAACATGTACGGGAGCAGAGGGCCAAAGACTTGTAAATCAATAATTAGCAAACGTAACAGGATGGACTTCATATTTACCTGTAGCCAAGCTTCTGTGATAAACTTCAACTGTGACTCAGGCTGGGACTGTTTCTCGCTAAGTTTCTCAAGCTGGAGAAACAAAAAACGAAACAAGGGAAAGATAAGAGACGCAACAGATTATTGAAAGAGTTAAACCATTTGGAAAAACCGAATTGAAAGGTTAGTTTTATCAAATCTTAGGAGGCACCTCAGAACACTAAACACCCTTTCATCACAGATGTGTGCCCTAGCTTTTGGCCCATCCATTCAAATCAAATCAATTAATGATGATGATCACAGAAATAATGATCTATCTTCTCCTAATAACTAAGTTCTCAATAAAGGAAGACAATAGCTAAACGATTTTCACTTCCAATACTTCACAAGTAAATTTTTAATATCATCGAGAATGGAATTTTTCAGAAACAGGCTTATCATCAGAAGTTTGGCAAAGTAGTGTCAATCTGTAGTAATTTCAGGTATATCCTCAAAAATTAATGATTTAAGATTGAACTGGGTAAGAAGCTAGAGATCTATCCATTGAACACGATACGTATGTTCATAGGAAAACTACGGGTCATTGACTGTCATCACAATAAAATTAGATATACAGTAAATGATCTATACTTACATTCACGTTTTGATTCTGATGTAAGTCCACAAGTGCTTTTTGCCTCGACTGCAATTGAAAAACACAGGTTTAGGATCACGCACCAAATATAGACATTCGCACATGCACTAGCAGAAAGAAGGGTGAAATCAAAGGCATTGTTGAGCATGCAAAATAATGTGCTTTCGGCCTAGGAAATAAAGGAGAATAAAAAATTTATTTCACCTCTGGTATTTTTGTTTTATTTTTTTATTAGAAACAGCATGCTTTTATTAGAAACTAATCAAAGCAATACAATATAGATTACATCCTTAGTGAACCAGCAATCCACCAAAGCCCCTCACGATACAACAAAAGACTACAAAAAAACAAACAAAGCACAAATATTACAAAAAAAACTACAGTCAAATGATCAAGCCCTGTCAGAGCTACTAATGGATGGCTGCATTCCAATTCCCACATAAGTCTGAGATTGATAATGATCCAAACAGGTTTGAAGAGACAGCCCAAAGTGATGCTAACTGTTTGATTTTAAGCCATACTTCACTGGCTTCGGAGGACTTATCTTCAAATATCCTGGGATTTCTTTCCTGTCAAATTCCCCATGCTAATGCCAAACATTTCCATATAATTTTGATTTCTGTTTTATTCCCTCTAAACTGCCAATCCAAACCCAATAAATGATGCCATGAGCTAGGAATAGCTCCAATCACTTAGAATTCCTCCCCCACCTTATTCCACATATAATTGGTGAAGCTGCAGTGTACTAACATATGATCAATTTCCTCACCTTCCTTTTTGCATAGAATGCACCAAGAAGGAGAAATGGCTAGATTTGGCCTTCTTTTTTGGAGTAAGTCACAAGTGTTAACTCTTTTCCAAGAGGCCAACCAAGCGAAAACTTTCACCTTTGGAGGGATACCAACCTTCCAAATAAATTTGTGAGGCACAAAGATAGGATCCAATGGCGAATTGATGAGCCAGTGAAAGAAAGATTTGCAAGAGAATATCCCGATTTTCCCCCCACCCAAGTTCTAGAATCTCTCTCGAAATCCAACCAACCCAAAAATTCCCCAAATTCCCTCTCATTTAAATTTCTACGAAATACTAAATCCCATGAGAAAGAATCAAGAGAGTTCCAACGAATGATTGATGCTATGAAAGTGTTTACGTTATGTGAAACCCTGTATAGCCAGGGAAAGAGAGAAGCAAGAGTAGAATCCCCAACACATATATATTCCCAAAACCTAATGGAATTGCCCATACCCACCTTAAGTCGAATAAATGATTTAAATTTAACAATGCCACTAGAGATAGCCTTCCATGGATTCCTATGACTGCCATTAGTAACCATGTTTGTATCCCACCCATTCTCACCACTGGTATTATACTTGTTTCTTTATTTTCTTCATATAATCAAGGTATGTAAACCCTTTAAAGCACCTGATGAATCCCCTCTGCTTTATCCTTTTACTTCCTGATTCCTATTCTTCTAAAAAGGGAAAAATGTCCGCAGGGTTTCCAAGAATTATAAGTTACATTGATTACCAACTGCATCACAATTCTCGCCTCGTTTCTTGGCTTAGATCTCAAAATATTTTCTTTGGCGGTTTTCTTCAAAGGTTGGTTCTTTTCCATCGAAAATGCTGAACGTTATATTATTTTTCATCTTTGGTGGTGTTTGATGTTATAATTTTGTCCTTCGTATGTAATTCAAAAACCATTTCCTACCAAGTCATTTTGCATGGGAAGTTACTCCATGTAAAACTCCAAGGAATTAAATTAATTTTCATGTAAACCAATCAAATGCACCATCATGTGCCTACTTTCTAATTCAATTCTTCTTCTACAAAATGATTTTTGTTACCATTTACTAATCTTGCTAACTAGCGGTATGAACCGTATGATATTGCTTACTTTATCATAGAGCCTGGTCCTTTTGCCATTACAGCTGACAAAATGGAGCTTCAATGTTCCACAATAACTTTTTGACGTTTATGGGACCAGATAATAAGTCTTCACAAAATTTGTATCAGTGTACGCCAAAAGAAGAGGCATAAAATTTTGGTATTGCAGCTTATCATGCAATTAAAGTTTCCGAATGCAAATCACTAAATTTCTGCATATCATCATAACTAATAAGTAGGTGATTCTTCAGCATAGCAGAACCAGAACATTTTGAAGCAAGTCAAAGGCCAAATTCAAAATTTATTGTAAGATATGTTAAAATAAAATATTGAAGAAGATAATAATTAGAGGGAACAAAAAGGGCAACACCCAGCAATACTCCCACTTATGCAGAGGACTGGACGTGGTAAAGACCAATCCTTTTAAATATTGCTTGGATAAAGCCGCTGTAAGTACTAAGTTATTTCAGGAATATAGAATCTATCAAATAATCAAATTGTGAATCAAAACTGTACTAATTGTGTATTGTGAATCACTTCATGATCAAATCATAGGAATGTATGAGTCAGTACAATAAAAGAAATAGTAAACATAATGTACAAATACCATTATATGGCATTTAGTGTAAATCTGGGTTCAGAACATGACTAGGTCATCTAGGTGAAAGCCATTTTGCTTCATGACAAGAAATGTAGCTTGAATCCTAAAATTTGATCCTATGTCCAAGCCATTTCAAATACGTTATCCATAAAAATTTAAAATACAAAAAAAAAAGAAAAAAAAAATTGACACGAAGTCCAAACCAATTTGAATTTGTCATTTATAAAAAAAATCTGATTCACAATAAATATCATGAATAGTTATGAAAAGGAGACAGAGGAAGTTGATTGAGATACCATTGACGCTTGCTTTTCTTCGATGTAACTTTCTTTGTGTAGCAATAAAATCTTTCGTTTCTTATCAAAAAAAAAAGATACCATTGACGCAAATTAAAATTTTAAGTTAATTACAACCCCCAAAAAAAATCCAAGTAAAGTTCATAAAAGTTTTATGAAAATCCTGAAAAGCAAATGGAAATCAAATTCATCTCTCATTTCAATGAGTTAAATCATAAAATCATGTTTATTTTACCTTTTTATACATGATTCAAGATTCTATGTAAGCTATCTTTATTATCAATTCGTAACAATTGTATCTTGAATCATGAGATTCATTACGATCGATGTTCATTTAGATTCTCTATGCAATTCATATCAACTCAGCCATAACCGCAAAGGAAGCATGAATAGTAAAATTCACCAAGACTTGTGATCATTTTAAATTTGCTATCGATAGACTTATGAATCAAGAATGATAATTGATATCATGAACTCAATTTCAGTGTGAAAATTGCTTCTTGTAAATGATCAAGAATGATCATTTTAAAATTCACCAATGAACATAATATTGCTTCTCATACAAGGGTCACAAGCAAGTGGCCTTAAATTTCAGTGTGAAAATGAGACATGAACGCAATGTTACCAAACTTGTCATGAACATTGTAAATGAGTGTTAGAATCCCGGGCAAGTATATAAAAATATTCTCTAAGAGTTGTTCATACCAGTTGGTTGGACGCCCAGCGTTCATAATAATGTGTGTATCTCTCTAAAGAGTTCTTAGCCATCTCTCTCCTTCTCTCAGCTTCATCATACTACAAGACAAACAAAAAATAGATATAATAAACAACAGAGTTAGAAAGTGTCCAGAACAAAAAGTATTATGTGTTTTAAATGTAAAAGGCAAAGTTTTGCAAGTTCCAATACCGCTCCCTCTTGTTTTGCTGCCTCATAACGATTACAAGCATAGAAACCGCCAGTCCTCTCACCATGATCAGTCCATGCACCAAGGCATAGCCTGCACATAATGATTGAAAAAAGACATTAGCTCGCATCACTAACTTAGATATGCAAACAAATATCACCAAGTTGAGAGCACGGCACATTATTATGGCCCCCGTACTCAAGGGAAAAAAATTCAAACAAAAAATAGCATGGTAGCACTTTTAATAGTAGCATTTTCACACAAATGATCCTTTTAAAAAAAAAAGAGCAACAGAAATAAAAATAAATCAAGTTATAATGCACAATAAGTTATGGAGCTTACCAGCAAAACTCAAATTTGCAAGGTGGCGTGCATGTCATGTGCATACAACCTTGGTTCTTCTCAATTGGCCGCTTGCACTTCGGACAAGGCTTGGAATTAGCAAGTATCCTGAGAGTCATTACATCAACATTTAGCACTGCACAAACGATGCAAGTAGAAGATAAATCAAGAAATTCACCATCTCTAACACCACCACAATATAAACACAAAAGAAAGTCATCTAACCTTCAAGGAAAAGAACATATTTTTGTTATTAATAAAGCAAAGTGTAACGCATTTAGAAGTTAAGGGAACAAAGACAACTAAAAACTAGTGGACTCATAAAAGGTTGTTAATGTTGAATTTCTATGGATGCAGAGGTTATTTTGTAAAACCTTGTCTCTGTGAAAAGAATCTTGGTTTTTTCACGGAATGGCTCCCTTTGGTTTCGCAAATCGCATCTGTACATCCACAGAAAACATCATGTGACTCACAAAGGGATTGGCTGTGCTCCCAAATCACAACATGATAGTTGCCAGATATTAATAGTGAGAACCACACTCACTCTTAGTCATTAGAAATTATCATTTTATTATGTTTTACAAGCTTTTATTCCTTTCGGTAATATTAGGCTATTAGCAAGACCTCAGGTAGCCCCAAAACAGGGCAAAGAAAAACTTACCAAGATATGATCCTTTATGACAATGACTTGTCTAGGGAAAAGATATTATGATGCAAAGAATGCCAAAATAATTACTACTATGTTATGCCAAATTTTCACATGCAGTCCACCAATAACCACCGCGTTATCAAAAAATCTAGAAGTACAGAACAAAAATATCCAAGAGAGGACCAGCAATAATAATCACCATCATGCAATTTATTTAAATGCCATAACATATACTATACCAGTTCATGTTTTCAGACTCGGCACTGTTTTTCAGTATCCATTTGGCTACGGTATCACAGTCCACTGGTCGATGAGCTTCCTCTGTACACTGCAATATATCTCAGAAAAACAAACTTAATGACGGATGTACAAAAGATAATATCAATACAAAACTGAATCTCCAAAATATTGAAAAGAGACTTACGTTCCAACAAAAGCTAAAAGAGCACAGGCAAGAAACATCATAGTTTCCACTTCCAACAACATATTCAACAGCACAATCACAGCCGGGGGCAGGACACCACTTGGTCTACCAACAACAAATGAAGGGAAGAAGAAAAGATATCAAATTGCATTCAGAATTAAATTAATACAACAAAAAGTACGATAAATCAGTTTGTTACGCAGAAAAGAAGGCATGCCAATAACAATGGAATCAAATCTCATTTTGCAGACTACTTAATTACAACCACCCCACCTATATACCTATATCTATATTATATAAAGCATGAGGAGCAATTTTGGTAGCTCTGCAAAATTACGAAATTACCCTTCACACTTTGGAAATTACAATAAAAGTAATGCTTAAAAGGAGACTTAAACTATGACCTTTTTACGAATCGCAACTTATGCCTACATATTTAGCGTGCACTTTCATATGTATTTTCCACGAGTCTGTTTCTTATCAAAAAAAAAATATATGTGTATTTTCTACGAGATTAATATTCCTTTATTGTATACATCTCCGCCCTCTACCATGCACTTCATTTCCTCCTCTAATAAAATTTATTGTTCTTATTTAAAAAAAAAAAAAAATTGGTGCCATGTGGTAATGGAAATACAGTATAAATTAATTAATCAACTGCATTCAAAGTAGTTCGATGCAGTGCATGTTATGCGAGCTACGTGGACAACAGTGTAATCAAATATGGCTGAAAAGAGCCTGGCTTAATATTTACTTTCTTATCCTAATGCAATGTGGATTCAGTTGAATTGATTATTTATTAGTTTGAATTGAGAATGAGTCAAAGATCTCGTTGTCACCCAACAAATCATTCTTCCACTCAGAAGAAAGTTAAAAATACGAAAGGTGACATAATATACAGTTAGGGTGCGCTTGATTTTTAATTTTTTTTTTTAAAAAAAAAAGGTACTTTGAAAAGTGAAAATACTACTAATTTATATGAGAAGTTGGAAAGGAGATAAGAGTACCGGTGGAATGTTCTATCACTTTTACAGTTTTTTTCATGGAATCCAATTCTCTAGACGGGGGGAAAGAAAAAATTTCCATGAAAAAAGAGGAATATATGGTAAACACCTCACCAAACCACCCATCTCTTCTTCCAACTTTGTTGGTGCTTTTGTACATTTTCCAACTTTTTAATCAAACGGATGTTTAGAAATACAGACCTTTCTGTTGTCCTCAATATAAGATCTGAGAAGATAACGATTGTACTTATCCTTATCTTCATTGGATGCCAACATATCGATCATATCTTGAGCAATAGCCGCACCACAAGATGGATCAGGGCACCTCAGTGACAAGCATCCAGGGCCATCATTGATAGATGTGCTAATGTAAGCTACCAAAACAAACAACGAGATGTAAGCGCCAATGAATCTATCAGCTGCTAAAGCCATTTTAAAACAGTTGGTAAAATTATTGGAAGTTCCAACAAATGATACAAATTGATCTTAAAAAAAAAATATGTAGGCACAAGATGCGATTCATGAAAAATGAAATTGAAGAATTTTGAAAATACAATTTGTATATAAGAAACTAGATGTTCAAAGAAAAATAAGTTTATTACAGTCCATAGGAAAATTAGCAACGCATTAATTGAATTGTTAACTACTTCAGAAAAGCATGTCTCTATATGACTCAATGACATCAAATAGAGGGAGCCCAAAAATATAGATGCATATATATATACAGTTATATATATATATATATATATTTGTGTGTATGCAGTACACTTCACCTACAACATTGTAACACACGAAACAACCTATTTCTGGAAACTGCAAAACATATATTCAGGCCCTAATCCATTCTATAAAAAACTGGGTAGTTTCCAAAATTATCAACAACCAAATACCAACACATAATACTTGATCTTTTTTACCCTCCACGATACCATCTCACAAAAATTCCCCACGAGAATTTCCAGTTTTTTTTGAGGATCCTATGCAATGACAAAATGGAAATAGGGATACTAACAGGACCAACTGGACCCAGGTAGACTTTTCTTAATATGTCCAAATTACTAAGGTTATGTAGAGTTTTGGGCTTTCAGGTTTCATGCCCATCAATTATATTGTAAACAAGTTCGTAAACTCGTGACAGTTTGTAAAAGTTAAAAAAGGGTGACTAGTTGAGCAACATAATAACATAGCAAGTAATTGCTGAAACCCTGACTCCTCTCCAAATGATTCAGAACTAACATCTGATTAGTGCAATTTCTGCTTCAAAAACAAATAAATATAGGAACAGCTTAAGCAAAAGACGGCCTTTCATTCTCTACAGACGACAAGCATTCTGCCAGAAAATAAAAGCCAACCAGAGTAGTACGCTTTAGATAGAACCCCCAATATTTATTCGGAATCAGAGCACAAGATGCAGCTAAGATTTTTTTATTTTTTTCGGGTGGGGTGGGGTGGGTGTGTTTAACTAGGGCATAGTAAGACACACCTGTCCAACATGTATGACAATAAGGATGACCACAAACAGCAGCTTTTATCCTATCAAGAGGATAGCTTTCAAAGCAGATCCCACAAGTAAGCTGCAATAAAAATTAAGAAGATATTAAGACATGAAATAAGCAACAACGGATACAGGCTACTCATGTAGCATAAAGCCATAAGCATATGTAGACGAAGATAAAGCTAACATTTTTTCTTCCTGGGTCGAGATAACTTACTTCTCTAGCATTTGAAAATTGAACAACTGGCTTCTCCAATAGGCCAACAGCCTTGCGGACTCTATCTTCATCAGCAAACCATGCCTCATGCACATTATTCACACTCCTAAATGGTCATTTTTGTATCATATGTAAGCACTTAAAAAAATCACAAATTGCAATGGTACGCCACATTGTTGAAATTTTCCAATGATGCACCACACTAGAAATTTAGCGATGATGCATCACCATTGCACACTAAAAGAGATAGATCAAATAACTTCCAGTGCACCAATTAACACACAACTCCATAAAACAATGATATAGCACCATGTACACAAGGCAGCTGATTACCCGTCTCACAAGAAGTGAATGAGCACTATAAAATTGACAGTTTACCAGTTATAACGTCGCAGTAACATGCATGAAGCAACTCTTGATATGGAGAGAACAGCCGAAATTCTCGCAATATCATCCTCTTGACGTCGTCTTATATCCTCCTCTTTCAAGATGGTATAGTTTTTCTGAAACAAAAAGCAGCACATTTAAAAGATAGTTTAAAAAATTATAAATGACAAATCAACAACCTGCAACAATCATAGGAGCTAAAAGCTAGTGAGTCAATATAATGCGCTCAAGAGGTAGTTGCAACTACCTTTTGTCCATTAGATCCTTGTACTCGATCCTTCTAGGCAAATACTCATCTTCTATCCCCAAGAAAGAACCCAGAAACGAAGGCCCAAGTCTATATTTGGTTGGATAATTGAAAGGTGCCCTTTTGACAAGTGATAATCTTTGTAAAAAGGGTATGTTCTAGTGGATAGCTGTTGCCTTTGCAAGGAAAAAGAAACAGTGCACCATCTTATCCTTTATCATGAAATGTCTAGAGATATGTTGTCTACCTTTTTAACCCTTTTCACAGCATAACCGCGAAGGCAATGCCAAGGTTGACAACGGATGTCTTGCAGGCTTGGAAGGGATGTTCAGCAAAGAAAAGAGTGGAAAAGGTTATGGAAGGTGGCTCCTCTTTGTATAATTTGGTTTCTGTGGAGGGAAAGCAATTGGAGATGCTTTTAGGGGGGAAGAAATATTTCTTTGTTTGAGGTACTTGATGCTGAACCTTTTTTTTGCATGGTTCCATGAATCTCATCCTATTTATCTTTTGTAGATTTTTATCTTAGGGAGTCTTTAGTGTCTTTTGGTATACGTGTCCTCTTGTTACTTATTGGTATTTCAGGGTTCCATTGCTTTTTGTTTAATGTTTGACCGCATAAACATTGCATGTACATGGGTTCCAGCCACCCCGGCAGTCTGGCTGTTAATGTTTTCATATGTTTTCTTTACTTGGTCAAAAAATAATAATAATAATAATAATAATAAATTTGAAACCAAAACACAAAGCCCATAGCAAACAGGCACGGATAAGAATTTGAATTTTTCACAAGGAAAATGGGAAGGAACTATGTGGATAGAATCATAGAATAAATGGTGAGCACAAGCACATGGCAAAAACAATGCCATACCTTGAAGACATGGGAATCCTGCATGCAGAGCATCCTCTGCTTTGACTTATCAAAAAGAACTCCCTAATCTGAGTCCCAAGGCCAGCATACGTTACCCAAATCACTAACTACCTCCAATACTAAACCAACGAAACACTAGATAACTGGACACCAGCCATCGTGTATCCCAATTTGGAGCCTTCCCACAAAGACTAGAGAGCCAAAACACATGCATTTTCAATCCCATGGAATTATTCACCAAATTGCTATTAATATTCTGCTAAATCATCAAGCGCTAATGTCCTATCAAAAAATCACCAAACGCTAATGTAGATGGACCCCCACCGGTATCCAAAGAGGTAATTGGAGCGATACTATCTCCAGGGGGCAACTTCCCCTGGTAATACCATGAGCTGTGACCGATTATAGGGAAGAGCAGAGCCCACTAGGTCAACAATCCCAGAGGGAGCTCGAAGAGTATTGCCTTGTAGGATAGAATGCAAGGACCATTGGACCAAACAAAGGTGCGTTCTCACTCTTTTCTTTCTCTCGAGCTCCCAGGTCTTTACTCAAGTTGATTTCCATTAGTCGAGCTATGCATCCATATTACTACCCCGGCACACACTACCATTCTACAGCTAAAATCAAGATAAGAGCAACCAATATTAATTTTGACATAATGCAGCCCAAGTGGGATCCCATTGTTGTCAAAAGTGTGCCTAGATGCAAGGCGCAGCAAGGCCTTACCCAGCAGCTTCAAAAGGTCGTGCAACTTGGTCACCTAGACACGAGGTGATGATTTTCTTGTAGTCATTCCATGAATCGTCACTGATTTTAGTTTCGTAGTCAGTTTGTTATTTTTTTTATTGCATGAAAGCCAGCACTTCACTCAAAGACTCAACATACCCAGAGTATCGACATCACAAGAAGCAATGATCACAAAAAAGGCCAAAAATTTCCATCGCAACTACAGAGCACAAGCAGCACCAGCAATCTTCTTCTCCAATCTTCTCCAACTACAGTCTACAGGTACTTTATGTTCATTTCTTCTTGTCTCACTTTCTTCATCTATTCTTGTCTCCCTTCCTCCCCAGGCTGCTGCTCTTTTTCTCCTCTATTTTAGTTTCTCTTTAGAGTATGCTACGTTGTAATTATTATTTTTTCCATGTTCTTCTCCCCCATTTTCTTCTTTTTTTCTTTTCAACAACTCTTTTGTTGCTATTACAGTCGAATTATTGTAGTAAGGGCTCTACATGGATCTTATTTTGGATTATTTAGACTCTTACAAGTAATTTAGTGATTGTTTTTCTTGCTTTAGATGATATGAAATTGTTGCGATTGTTGTGAGTTTCATTAGAAATATAATCTCCATGATTTGTTACCACCACCTTGTTTCGATAAGCACGCACCTTACCTTGTGCCTAGGCCCCAGGAGATCATGGCACCTAGATGCACCTTGCGCCTTAAACAAGTATGTATGATCCATCCATGGATCTAAGGAAACAGTAGTTACAAGACTTAGAAAAAGGAAATCTATATCCCTGTGTACAAGATAGCACAATAGAGTTGCAACGTGACACTTCATAAACCGCATCTATGAAACACTCCCAATGAACGGTGAATACGAAGCCATAATTAAACTTGTCAAAGGGGAGCTATCGTGTCATCAAATCCAAACAGCAACATCACATTACCAAAAAAAAAAGGGTCCAATAAATAGTTCACCTCATAACTTACAATAACAATCACCACCAACCTTCAACTAAGAGGATAAAATCTATCTTTCCGGAAATAAAAGGAACTTGTAATATCAAAAAAATCTAAGCAACATCACAGTATTAGCACAAATCCTGATAAATAGTCCGATACTGACCTTCTGCAGTTAGTAAACCAAGTGCCCCTAATTACCAATGCACTACAATAATAATCAGCATCACAATTGATAACTGGCCTATAATCAAACAAACTAACTAAACCATATCTAATGACTATCTATTTGTTCTTTTAGCCTCTGATTGCTGAAGACTGAATGCTTAACTGAATGCTTAATGCTAAACAGAAGCTTTAAAAAAAATGTTAGATTTTATCTGGTTCTGAATGCCGAATAGATAGTATTTCACAACTGTACCCTTATTAATGTGATAACATCGACAGCTAAAATAAAAGAATGGGGGCAGGCTGTTGGAACAAATTCATTAAATTTAAATTATGCATTCAGCACTGGACTTGTATCTTAACACTGAATGCTGAATTTTAATCTAATTAATATTTGAGAGATGAGAAAACAAACACTATATATATTCCTCGATGCTGAAAAGACTTCCATTCAGCATTATAAGATAAAACAAACACCACCTGGATATGTAACTTCAATCAAAGAAAACAAACATATCCATGTAGCTTAAACCATACATCTATAGCTAGAAATCAAACTAAAACCAAGGCAAGTTCCAATCAATCAGTGCAGCCAGCATTAATCCACGTACAATCACATCAAATATCCATCTTTACATGAACAAATTACTAAAAAAATAATACCAAAGCTAATAACTTGTGCTCGTACTCACCTGTTGGCGATTGGAAGAGAGTTCATCAGAATCATCAGAATCATTATCAATGAACTCGTAGTTCTCAGCATCGTCGTTATCGCTATCCATGGCCGTATCCGCCACTGTAGAAGTCGTCCAGAGAGTCGACATCGTTCGCATCGTGCATATCGTCATCCGAATCCATCACCGGACAAAGAAAAAAAAAACTAGAAAGTATAGTAATCGGAATGAAAATCGGTAATTTAGGGTTTAGAGTTTGATGAGATGGTTACAGATAATACGTAGAGAGAGAGTTGTGAGTTTTGTAGTGATGGTAATCGAATCAACCAAATGGGAGAGAAATTGAGAGATTTGGTTTTAGGTTTTGAGATTTTCTGCTTTTAGGTTTTGGATTTGGGATTTTATGTTTTTCCTCTCCTACATTGGAAAGGTAAGAATCTGGGGCAACTTTGTTAATGACTTTAAATAAGAGAGAGAGAGAGAGAGAGACTAGAAAAAGTTTGGTTAACACTGTAGACGAAGATTTTGGCACATCAGCAAAGAATCTTTATCGATTAATCATTCTCGTATAAAATGAATGTGTATAAGGCATCTTTAATGGTATTTTCTACGCAAGTAAATTTTTATAATATAAATAAATAATAAAAAAAAAATTAATGGGCATTTCTATCTCTATTTTTATCCTAAGTAAAAGTGTAGAAATGGTGATAGAAATTTTTTATGTGACATAGAAAATTTTCATTGGTTGTTGTAGACCCACTAATTCTCTCTCTTCATTAAATAGGGGACAAAGTAAAGAAGAAATGGAACACTATAAATACTATTCGAGACCATTTTTTCTATCTTTTTACACCAATACAAATATATTGCAAATAGATATAGAAATATTATAAAATAATATTGACACATGGGATAGAAATGCAAAAATAGAAACCACCATTGGAGATGGCCTAATACATTCCGTCATGTTTTATAAAAAAAAAATTAAAAAAAATAAGATAATATAATCTTAAATTTAAAAATTGAATTTTAATTAAATTTAAAATTTATTCGAGATCGAGAGATATACAAAATTATGTATAAAAATGATTCATAGAATCACATACTATAATACTAAAATGACATTTTTTTTCAACATAACATTCCCTCGGGCCTGCGATTAAGGGTCTGTTTGGTTCGAGTTTTTGATGATTCTTGAAATTCAAGATTCCATTCCAGATAAGATTCCAGTGTTTGGTTGGAGTTTTTGAAGGGAAATGAGCTTTCTTATGAAAGCTAGATTCCTCCATTTCATTCATTTTTATTCCCTCCAAATTTGGGAGGAAAGCTTAGAATTCCAAGGGAATCCTCTTCTTTCTTTTTTTCAGAAAATAAAAATAAAAAAAAATCCAGAAAAAGAAAAAATTATATTTTTTCCAGAAAACGAAAAAAAAAATCCAGAAAAAAATGAAAAAAAAAATTGCCGATTTCATTCCTAAAACTCCAACCAAACGAGCACTTAATGGATTGGAATAAAGATGCCAAGAATAAAAGTTTTCCTGGCATCTAGAATGCCAATTATATTCCAAAAGCTCAAACCAAACGAGCCCTAAATGTATTATGCCACAGCGTCGTATTCCCCCATTTTCCTCTCTTCAGTTTTAATTAGGGCATTTTCTTCTCTTCCTCTTATTTTGAACTAACGCTCTTTCTCATTTTGATCACACCAATTTCATCTCATCATATTCGTTTTTGCATTTGATTCTCATCTTCATGCCTCTCTGTTTCTGCCACCTCCTCTTTCCCTGTTTTGTCTTTAATTGTCGAGGCCAATTCATTTTAAGGATTTCCGCCATTTCCTTCATATGATACATCAATTAACTACTACAATTGTTGTAGGAAAGGTACATATTTGCAATTCTCTATTATTACAATACATATCTGGTCATGATTTCTCCAATTCCATCAGTATGATTCCCTTATATATATAGTAAATATTTCTTTGTTTTTAATTATTTAGGATTTCATGTGACACACTTTATTTCCATCTATCTTTTTTATGGGAATTGAATTTTGATTTATGTTATAGACTGATTGAGTGATTAGGTGTGAGTTACTTGAATCTATGTGCATTTTCACCATTGTTGATGATGATATTGAACATGTTAAATTGATGCTTCCAAATTCTTCCAAAACAGTATTTTAGTGGTACTAAAATTGTTTTTCGAGAAAACTATTCTACTACGGTTTTCACAAACAGACACTAAGGCTAACCCTACTAGTTTCTTTATGTATATTTGTTTTCAGCATATTACTACTCTTCATCATGGTTCTCTTTCGTCGTTCCCTCTTATTCACAGACATTCTCCATTGATTTGCTTCTATTAACACAATACAATAATGGCTCGTTTGGTTCAAGATTTAAACCATTCCGGGAATGCTATATTCCATTCCGAAATGATTCCCGCGTTTGGTTCAAGTTTTAAGTCCGGAATAAATGATTCCAGGAACAAACCTTTCCCCCCAAGTTCTCCCATTTAAATCATAAGGAATAAACCATTACTAATGGGCATTTTTTTTAATTTTTCATGTTAGGACCAAAATAACACTCTTCCTTATGAATAAATAATTCTTTTTCCATCCGTGTATGAAAATATTGTTTGAAACTATTTTTTTTTAGTTGCTGCTGCACAAAAATGATAAAAAAAAATCTGGAACTTTTTTCTATTCTTTTTTCCTGTTGTAATTTTTTTTTAATTACAAAAAATTGTAATTTTTGTAAGATAGTTATTAGCTAGGCATGTATAATTTTTGTAATTTATTATAGTAATTGTCTCTTTTGAAAAATTAGTATGTGATGTCTTCTCATCTTATAAAAAGAAGAGTATTTTTGTAATTGATACTTTATTCCATTTCTATTCCCGGTTGAACCAAACGTCGGCATGGCAACCTAGATGCTAGGAAAGAAACTTTCCAGGAATCAAGTATGCCCATTTCATTCCCAAAACTCGAACCAAACGAGCCCTAAAAGTTTAAGGTGTAACTTAAATACTCCACCCCCACCCCAATGCCTCACGCACTTACGTGTTTCTCTACGCCATTTTCTTTCACGCCTTCTTAAGAGCTCCTCCTATTTTCGGTTTTCCCTTAAGTGCCCCTTTCCGTTTTCCATCATTTGTCAATCTATTTTTCCACTTTAGATTGTAACGTCAAAGGTAACTTTATATTTGTTACAGTCATGCTACTTTAGAATGAAACAAATTTCATTATAAGAAAAACAATATCCCTAAGCCTCTTCAGATTTACTATTTATTTTATTTTAAAAAAAAATTGCAATTGTATACCTAGGTTATGCTTTATAGTTTTTGTTCTTTAACAGCCAATTAACTTGCTCATGCATGTTAATGAATTTTACCTAATATTGAGATCCAAATTTACCCTAAATTGTTCCTAAATAAATAAGATCTAAGTTTTCGGTCAAATAAGTAAATTAAAGATTGATGAGTTATAATAAGTTGGTTTGCTGAATGTGGATTTTTCAAAATTGGCCTACGTTTAGCTTTATCATTTGACAAAATGTGACTAGTTTGTTTATTCTTTAAATTGAGTTATTTTTTTCTTTCCCTTTACAGAAAAACCAAAAGAGCAAGAACTTCGATGTTTTGTGTTGTGACATGATCAAAATTAATGAGAGGAGGGTGACTATACCAAAGAATGCAAGTTAATACACCCAAGTGCAGGTGGTCGTACAAATAATATATACTTGGTAAGTTCGAGGTCGGGCCACAGGGAAGGTTAGGATCCTACAACTTTAGTTTTGCTTTCTAAAGGGGGAGAGATAGAGAAAATAAAGAAAAGATTATTAGAAGAGAGAGAGAGAGAGAGAGAATGAAAACTAATCTAAAGCTCTAAATTAATTAACTAAAGGCTAAAGAAAATCTAAACCTAAGGTGTAAAAGTAAAAGGAGACTACAAGCGTAAATTTTCTACCTAAAACGCTTCTTAAATGCATTAGAGAGACATGCAATTGATTAAAAGAAGCAAATGAATAAAAACAGCGTACAACAACAACAACAACAAGCCTTTATCCCACTAGGTGGGGTCGGCTACATGGATCAAACGACGCCATAGTGGTCTGTCGTGAATCATATCTATAGTGAAACCATTCACCTCTAAATCCTTCTTAATAGTTTCACCTATAGTTTTTCTAGGTCTTCCTCTGCCTCTAACAACCAGGCTTCCCTCCATATGATCAACTCTCCTTACCACGGCATCTACAGGTCTCCTCCATACATGCCCAAACCATCTAAGTCGAGATTCAACCATCTTTTCTGGAATAGGTGCCACCCCAACTCCCTCTCTGATGGTAACATTCCTGATCTTATCTTTCCTAGTCTTGCCACTCATCCATCTCAACATTCTCATCTCAGCTACACTTAGTTTATTCTCGTGTTGGCTTTTGA
The DNA here is from genome assembly GCA_021464415.1 of Lonicera japonica. NCBI lineage: Eukaryota > Viridiplantae > Streptophyta > Magnoliopsida > Dipsacales > Caprifoliaceae > Lonicera > Lonicera japonica. Next base: position 1,062,930 of record CM038468.1, on the reverse strand, counting down.
CCGCCCAACACTCAGTCCCATACAACATCGCTGGTCTAACCGCGGTACGATAGAATTTTCCTTTTAACTTGAGTGGTACCTTTTTATCACATAACACACCCGAAGCTTTCCTCCATTTCAACCATCCTGCTTGAATCCGGTGGTTTACATCTCCCTCTATCTCCCCATCTTCTTGTATAATGGATCCAAGATACTTAAACCGAGTAACTTGTGGTATGACATTGTCCCCAACTTTTACCTCTAAGTTAGTAGTGCTCCGCCTTTTACTGAACTTGCACTCCATATATTCTGTCTTACTTCTGCTTAAACGAAAGCCATGCGCTTCTAAATTTTGTCTCCAAGTTTCCACCTTCCCATTTAGCTCTTCTCTGGACTCACCCACTAGGACAATATCATCTGCAAACAGCATACATCGCGGTGCTGGCTCTTGAATGTGTTCCGTGAGTACATCTAAGACCAAGGTAAACAGATAAGGGCTCAAAGCTGACCCTTGGTGTAGTCCTATAGTTATAGGAAAATCTTCTGTGGATCCACTATGTGTTCTCACACTAGTCATAGCTCCTTCATACATGTCCTTGATAACACGAATATAGGCAATTCTAACCCCTTTCTTCTCCAGAGCTTTCCACAAAATCTCTCTGGGTACCCTATCGTACGCCTTCTCCAAGTCAATGAAAACCATGTGTAGGTCCTTTTGATCCCTCCGATATTGCTCCATTAAACGCCGCAACAAGTAGATTGCTTCCATGGTCGACCTTCCGGGCATAAAACCAAATTGATTATCTAAAATGTTGGTTTCTTTTCTTAGTCTCCGCTCAATCACCCTTTCCCATAACTTCATAGTATGACTCATGAGTTTAATCCCCCTGTAATTGGCGCAGCTTTGTATATCCCCCTTATTCTTATAAATCGGTATTAGGGTGCTTCTCCTCCATTCTTCCGGCATCTTCTTTGACCTCAATATCTCGTTGAAAAACCTTGTGAGCCAACCAGTGCCTTTATCACCTAGACCCTTCCAAACCTCAATAGGTATACTATCTGGCCCAACTGCTTTACCACTATCCATTCGTTTCAATGCTTCTTTCACTTCCTTTTCTTGAATTCTGCGATAAAAGGTGAAATTTTGGTCATCCTCTCGCATGTTCAGCTCATCTCCACATGCTAAAATCTCATAACCTTCATTAAATAATTTGTGAAAATAGTCCTTCCATCTCTCTTGTATGTCTTGTTCTTTAACCAGGACATTACCTTCTTCGTCCTTGATGCATCTCACTTGATCCAAGTCTTTTGTCTTCCTTTCTCGACCCTTAGCAAGTCGGTAAATAGCTTTTTCCCCAGCTTTGGTGCCTAAAGATTTGTATAATCCATCAAAAGCTTTAGTCCTCGACTCACTCACCGCCTTCTTAGTCTCTTTCTTTGCTTCTTTGTAAGATTCCCAATTTTCCGCATTCTTACATAAAGACCAAGCTTTAAAGCATTTCCTTTTTACCTTAACTTTATCTTGTACACTATCATCCCACCACCAAGATTCTTTATCCCTATGTCCACATCCTCTCGATTAAAATGAAAAATAGACGTTAAGGTATACTATGTCTAAAATTACGCTTTTTGAAGTCAAAAGCTTTACCATCAAGTTTTATTACTTAATACTAGTCTATATGGTCTTTGTCATGCATGGGTAATCATACACTTTCATTGCCAATAAAATTGGATGATAGGAGGGCTTAAGAGCTAGAAATTAATGAAAAGTTATAATTAAACCTAAATTCCGATCACCTAATTGGACTAGTTTCGTATTTACTAGTTACAGCTAATGCGTGAGAAAAATAATCCAAGTTAATTTAGAATTCTTAAAAATTAGTAGTCTAACATTCTTTTAAGTTTTGAATATATTTTAACGTGATTCAAATCAAATCCGTCTTAAAAAGAACGCCGAAAGTTAAAATCGACACTTTCTCGGCACTTAAGTGAATAAATGCCAAAACAGCGTCAAATTAGCTTATTCGCCTTTAAAATTAATTCAACTAATTAAAGGGTAAATACCACCCTCAATTCATCCCTTGTTAGGGTTTTAATATAAAAATTCATGAATTAGTGTTTTTCGGTTTTTTATCAAATAGAATTTTTGAGTGATCTTATGAAAACATGTTTAAAAGCATGCAAAGATAAGATACCACTCATACATTCACTAGGTGATATATAACCAATGGGTAAATCAAATTCAACGCACAATTGGATCGCATTCAAATATTATAATTGTATTTTTTTACTTCGGACCCCTAACTAGGGATTTAGCAAGCTATAAGCAATGAAAATGAGTAAAGTATCATATAATTCATGAAAATTAGTAATAAACATGCTATATAACATCCACAAAAGAAATTGAAATATTTGATTTATAGAATTTTGCAATTTAGATTTAAAACAACAATTTTATGATGAAAACAATAACTGAATTTGGAAAAAGAATAAATGAAACAAATTAGCCTTCAACCCCTTATGAATTCAGGAAAATTAGAATCATATAGTTCTTAAGATGATTCACACATGAATATCATAAAAATTCAATGGTTAATGCAGATCTAAAACAAAATTTAACCTAAAATTCAACGAAAAACTAAGAAACCGAAAAAACGTATTTATAATACGTATGACCATCCTCCAAAATATGGGTTTAGGCTTAGGTTCAACACATATATGATCTGAAATAATTAATCTAAAAATAGCTAAGCAAACAAACAATCAAAAGCAATAGAATTAAAAGAAATTAGGGTTTACGGGCGAAAAACAGTGATTTGAATCTGAAAACTGATTTAGTTGATGAACAAACGTTATTACAATTGTAGGTCAGAAAATACCCTAAAGGGGGGTATAGGGTTTTTAAAACTTAATCGGATTTTTAAAATCATTTTTAAAAATTATTTAATGTCTATATTAATCAAGCAAGTAAGATACAAATATAATTCCAATCACAAAGAAGATGTAGCAATATATAATAGAGTAAGAGATAGAAAGATTAAACCGATAGAAGTCGAAGACTTTTTGTCCACACGGATTCGGCTTGTTAGCCCCTACTTCCGCGTTTGGTTAGGTCCCCGAGAATTTTCACTAATACCAATCTTCTTTCGAGTGAAGATCAAACCACTACAAGTATTCAAACTCTTACAAATGTTGCTACCTCACAACACTCAATACAAGAAAAACTTCTTGCTTTTCTAAGAGATAAACCTTTATTGAATTTAGAATAAGTTTTGGGTGATACACACCAAAGTACAATAATACTCAAGTGTATGAAGAATATAAATTAAGCTCACACTAGAGGTTATCAAGTTTGATCAAGAATGATAGCTAAAGAATTGATAATTTAATCAAGTGAAGATTTTGATATTTTCAAGTAAAATTCTAAAGAATGATTTTTGGCAATAGATGATATGCAAAGCTAAGTAAGAGTGCCCAAAAAGTGTTTTAGAAGTCATATATATAGTTTGGGAAACAATATGGCCTGTTTGGGGTGGTTGAAGGTAGTTAAAGCACAACACTAGTCTAGCAAGAAATCTCCAACGACTATATTTCCTTGATGAAGTCGACTCCCACATAGTTCTTGTAGTCGACTACATGAAGATGAAGACATGAAGTAGTCGACTCCCTGAATAGTAATGTAGTCGACTACATTGCTTTGGAGTAGGAAGGTTTTGTGCAATTTTTCAACTTTTGTATTTTAACTCTGATGGGGTAAATATTAATTTACCATTGGCCTACAAAAATAAAAAATAATTTTGACATTGGCCTACAAAAATAATATTCTCCACTTTCTTTTAGATAATTATTTAATTTCCTTTAAATAATTATCCCACTTCATTATATTCCACACTTTCCTTTAGATAATTATTTAATTTCCTTTAAATAATTATCCCGCTCCATTATATTCCACACTTTCCTTTAGATAATTATTTAATTTCCTTTAAATAATTATCCCGCTCCATTATATTCCACACTTTCCTTTAGATAATTATTTAATTTCCTTTAAATAATTATCCTCCACAAAAAAATTACATTTTTGCCATTCCCCATTTACCTATAAATACCTCCCACCATTCATTCATTCAACACAACAAAAACACACAATTCTCCTCACCAAAAATATATACTTTCTCTCCTATATATTTTGTTAAAAAATAGAAGGGTCATATACTCTCTATTTTCATACCCCAAAAAATAGAAAGGGTCTTATACCCTCTCTTTTCATACCTCCAAAAAATAGAAGAGTCATATACTCTCTATTTTCATACTCCAAAAAATACCAACAACCCTTATACACTCTCTCTCCTACACAGTTTATTATTTATTTTGTTGAAATATTTGTAATCCTAATTCTATACTTATAAATAGAATTAAGGAAATTATAGAGAGAGAAGTTGGTAGCTTGTATTATCTTCCTAATTGATCGCCTTTGAGCTAATACAAAGCAAGCACACACGAAAGGAGGCGTAATGGAATAGCATAAGCGCTACCGGGGGAACCTACCTTAAAAAAAAAGTCATGTGTTCATCATTGCGCCGCATTTATTTTTTATTCACCGATATTCGCTTATTGATTGGTTAATTATCTATTTCTAGATTTTGACACCATCAAACTCCAAAATTGATTATAATGCTTGAGGAATGTCAAAAATAGGTTTCTAAGACTTCTAATATAGTTTTTGTATCAAAAATCATTCATATGAATTTATAGTGAATTTTTTCAAAGATGACTAATTTTCGGTAAAAGGCTTTTTCAAAGAAAAAACTAGTTTCAATCAATCTTAACAAGGTTAAATCATCTCAAGAGCTACAAAATTGATCAATGATAACTTTTACATAAAATCTAAGCACTCACTCTATTTGTTAATAATTCGAGTCTTTAAAATGCTTGATTTTCTTGTACGTTTCTTCACTTGTTAGTTGATCTTGATCATCTCTTGGTTTTGGTTATTTGTAAAGCACATGAAGATCATTTGAGTTAATTTCTTGTGAGTTGAAGCAATTGTTGAGCTTGAATGAGCATTGACGATTTCGGTTCGAAGTCAAAGCTAGGTCGGTAGAGACATTGTTAATAGCTAACATCATTTGAACACATAAGTTAAATAACACTTAGTTAACTTATTATTATTATCAAAATAAGATTAAGTGACTTTAAGGTCAACAACAATGATGTTTAAGATTCAAGGAATCATAAACAACCTAATCTAAACAATTGTTTTAAGAAATTAAAGCTAAATCTCTCATGTTCAATTCATAGATGCAGTTCCAAAAGTTCCCAGTGATGATACAGTACTCTCAACCGTTATGTGAATCGTGTATGACCTAATATATAGAGTTTACTACTTATTTATAGTCTATCCAAGTGCATAGGATCGTGGGTAAAATTATCCTTAAAGAAGCAAGTCGATCAAAACTAAATTGCAAAAACGGGTAAAAATAGGGAAAGTCAATTTTGGTTAGTATAATCGATTCTACTTGCTTTTTTTTACTTTCTCATTTTTTCTTGCATTGCTTCAATTTTAGTTGGTTCTTTAAGTCTTGTAAGGCATTGTAGCACTGAGTGAAACCCTATAAACTAGCTGCTTACTTCTTGCTCGTGGTTTGGGGGTATTTTGCTAGCTTTTTCTCAGTTTAGGCCTCAAAATGCACAGTGACTTTATCTTCAGGCATTTGTTTCTCACCTTTTCGCTTTTAAGCTTCTTTCTTGCATTAATCCTCAGTTGCTTAACCAATTTTGGCCTACAAAATGGCTTAGTATAACACAAATGCCATGTAATGCCATATTTTCAGGCTTAAATGAAATTTCTATACAACTTTAGGTTCTAAGGAGTTATGACGAGTTAATTGAGCCTCATTAAAAGTGTTTAGAATGCAAATTTTAGGCTCAATTATAAGGAGATATTATATTTCACTTAACTTAGTGTTATATGGTAAATTGATTAGTCACAAATTTATTTAAGTTCTATTATTAGAATTTGTTAGCTTATGGTTGACTAATATTTGTTAAGTTTTTTTTGGTAGATTTGGTGATGCTAAGAACTCTTCAAATTGCTTAAATCTAACAAGAAACTCCAAGCATGTATTCATTAATATTGTCAATGTAATACAAAAAAAAAGAATAAGAAGATATATTGCAATTTCAATTATAAATTGTAGAAGTGCACATATGGGTAGAGAAATTATTGTTAAAAAATTGTTTCAAATCACATCTTTAATTCTTTTATTGAATAATTGCAAAAAATAGTAATGTACTTTGCTCCTTTTTTTTACTTTGGTAACTCAACTTTATTTTTTATGTAAAATGGATTATACTCTCAAATTTTTACACCTTTTGTAATTCATCAGCTCAAACTTAATGGAGTCGTTGACGTGGCATATTTGTAATGATGTAGCATGTCAACTCAACTAAAGTAGAGAGGAAGAAGATGAGTTGGGGCACTCATCTTCTTCCTTTATACTTTTCCAAAAACCCTAAATTGTTTCAAACCAAAACACTCCATCCTCCATCAATCATTTTATACGCCTCCGCTCACCGCACCAATTCATCGTCTTCCTCATCTTAATCCTCCACTCATTTTATTCCTCTCTACTTTCCCATAAACCCTAAATTGTTTTAAACCAAAACACTCCATCAATCATTTTATACGCCTTCGCTCGCCGCACCAATTCATCATCCTCCTCATCTCAATCCTCCACTCCCATTTCTTCCGATTCACAACCCACTTCATTTATTTCCCACCAATTTGATATTGACCCTCTATTAAACCTCTAAATTTCCCCCAAATCTTTGATTTGTCAGTAACTTCTATACCTCCAAGAATTCGAATATGATTAATTCAATCCATACAAACTGAACTCAAAGCCTTAAATTTCAAAAATTGTAAATCGAATCCGAGAATCTGATATATATATACATGTATATAAGAAAATATAGTATACAACTGTGTATATAATTATGTATTCATACATATTTATATCATATACATGGGATTTTTTATTTTTGATCTATAAAGAAATTTTGACATATTTGGGAATATTGTTGACGTGATGTATAAAGATATTTTTGAATTTGAACGGGCTTTAGATATAATTTCATTTTGGGTTTAGATCTAATTCATTTTATATTTAGATTTTTCTTCAATTTGAGTTAGAAATTGAATTAATGGAGATTAAAAGGAGAGAGAAAGTGAGACTACACACACACACACACACATATATATATATATATATAAATGAACATGTGTATATATACATGTATTTACACAAGTATGAAAAGGGAAGAAGAGTATTGGATCACCAAATTAATTTATTTTAAAAAATATAAATTTAATTAGAGTTGGTTTGCCACATCATGATAAATATGTTACATTATCACTGAGTTGGCTTGCCACGTCAACTGGAACTTGCCACATCAGTGCCTCTATTAACTCTCGCTAAATGTTTACAAATGGTGCAAAAAATTTAAAGTATAATTCATTATATTTTAAAAAACAAAAGTAGAGTGACCAAAATGGAAAAATTCGCAAAGCATGTTACCATATTTTGTAGTTATTCATTCTTTTATTTTACATATTGTTGGTGCTAAAATCTAGAAGGGTATTTTAGACCACATAGTCAAATAATCGGATTAAATGATTAGTATAATAAATGCAATAAACCAACTGAATCAAAGACATATAGAGAATGTTGGCCTCGTATGAAGATACGTGTTAGTCCTCCTCTGTGGAATAAAGCTCGGAGCTCGATTTGCTTTATATTGATGATAAATGAACAAATATTACAAACTTACAAAAGTCTCTCTAACTATTCTATCCTCACAATATTACAATAAGGCCTCGTTTGATTCGGGTATTAAAAAGTGGGATGGGATTGTTAATACCACTTTTTTATAATACCTTGTTTGATTCGCACAAATGTGCTGGGATTACTAATACCGGTACTAATTTAATACCACTCTCTGTAGTATAATTTAATACCAGGGAGAGGTGGTATTGTTTATCCAGGATTAAAAAAAAATCATATATTTTCAAAAATGCCACTACTACTACTACTACTATATTATTATTATTTTAATCTATTTTAAAAAAAATAAAAATTTTTTTTTAACAAATATTGTTAGTCCAAAATATAATCCCATATATGAATTACAGAATCAAACATGGTATTAACATCAGCATTAGATATCCCAGTATTAATACTGCATGAATAAAAGAGGGTATTGACATTAAATTAATACCAGGATTAATAGTCCAGTACTATTAATACTGGTATTATTAATCCCACTGACCCTAATACCTGAATCAAACGAGGCCTAAGAGTATACTCAAGTTACACAAGTTATGGCTTCCCTGTTCAGGAGCTTTTTTGAGCGTCCTATGCTTCTATTTCTCTCTTATCTTTTTTACTATTGAATGCTGAATTCTCTCTTCTAGTAAGTTGTTTGAACTCCCCAAGGAAGTAAATGCTTTTTGTATATATATATGACTAGGAAGAAACGTGTTGCCAGAGCTCTTAGTGTAAGTCTAGAGCCATGATTCGACAGTTACCAACTCTGACCTTGCCTTTCTATGAATTTCGGTGCATTAAATGTAGTCAGTGGGTATTTAATGAAAGTGAGGGGAGTTATGTGCGTTCTGCAGAACAAGTGGCAGTCGCCCATACTTATGTTAACCACTCTGGCAAATTGGTTTAGGCGGGAGGGAGCTCTAGAGTTCGCCGAAAGAGCTTTAGAACTCGAGCTCCGCAATCCGACATCCGTAATTAACTCTCTAATGGGTGCTCAATTTGTGATGGGCTCTAACCTTATTGTAATGATCCAACAAGGCTCATTTGAGCTCCTCCCGATGGGGTAGGCTTGATTGTTGACGTTGACTACCATGTGTCAGCTTGTGGCTTTAGGGGGCAAATTGGATTGATAATTTACACCATTACATATTATTCTGTAAGTACTTAATTATATTTTTTAAACATTTTCTATTCTTATTCTTTTGAATACAAGTCTTCATTGAGTGTTTTTAATGTGGTCTAATAAATACATGCTTAGTTTTCCTATCAACTCTCTTCTTTTTGTCTCAAACGTAATACATTGTTGAGCATCAAATGAAATTATGTTTCTATATGTCACAATATAAATGAGATCCATGTCTAATTTATACCAAAATAGTCTGTTATAGCTGACTCAATAGTTGACATTTTCTTCAATGAAAATAACTGATGATTTTATATATTATTATTGATAGCTGACTCGATAATTATTTTGTACTTATACATAATGAACTGCTCGCCTCATTCGAGCTTTGGTCCATGGCTTCCGATATGTTAGTTCACTGTATAAAGAACAAAGTTATGAAAGATGATACTCTGATGGGATAGAGAGAGTTACTTATAACTGAAGTTGACGTCAGTTTTCGAGGGGGTTATTAATATGGAAGCGACGTGATTTTTTGAAAAACATTACTCGCTTTTCCCACGATGCCACGTGACAATACCTTCAACCACTTTTTAATACACTTAACGATTGGTAAAAGTGAATATACGGATAAACACGGGACATAACTGTGCACACTTAGAGCGAATCAATTATATTGACAACAAGTATATATTATCCAAACAACCAAGCTACACGAACGACGTCGCTTTATCAAGTTTCATCTACAATAGGCCGAGATGAACACTTGTACCCTGGGTGCATTATCTAAAACTTTATGACTGATAAGCCACAAATACCATCTGCCATAGGCCAAGATGGACACTTACGCCCTAGGGGTATTATTTAAAATTTTATGACTGATAAACCACAAGTGCCATCTGCTATAGACCGGAGATAGACACTTGCATTATGGCTGATAAGCCACAAGTGCCACATGCCATAGGCCGATTATGAACACTTGTGCCTTGAGGGCATTTTTTTTTAAAATATACATATATAACAATTTATGATACGAGATTATTGGTTTTGTAAAGTCAGCCACAAAGTACCATCTGTTATAAGCCGAGATGGGCATTAGTGCCTTAGGGGCAACACTATACCAACAAGCAGTTTTTAAACGAAAATTTTAAGCAATTTTAAATGTCATCAAACGTTTTGTGGTATTTGCATGACATAGAAGTTGAGAGCCGAGAAGAACTTTTCATTATATTGAGGCTGAAGTAAACATGGAAATACTTCAAGACCTAACAGAATGACAAAAAAAATTCTGAAGCATTAAATCCTTAAGCTTTAAAGGGAAGAGAACTGGGCCCAGCTTCGTCGTCTTCTTCCTCTTAATCTGAGGAAACTTTAGCAATGTAAAGCTTATGAGGGCACAACACAGTTCAACCAAATAATTTATGGTCAGAGGGGATACCAGCACTGTTGAGCCCGAGCCTATAGCCACCTTGATAAATTTTATCCTTAAGCTTTGACGTTTTATGCGCAGAATTATGCATGGCCTCGTTGTAGCCGTTGTTCCTCTCATCACTCAAAGCAGATTCATATCGAGAGGTTAAGTGTGATATCTCAGGCAGTATATGTCTCTCTTAACTATCCAATAGTTGTATTATGCTCTTTCTTGATTCTATTTAACTCAGTAATAGCACCCTTGGCCATTAGCTCAGCGCTCTCTTTGGCTTGCTTTTCGACCTCTACAATATTTAAAGCCCTTCAAAGGCCGAAAACTTGTTCTTGGAAGGGAGCCTTGAGGTTACCAGCTTTCTGTCTTTAGCGGTCTAAACCTCTAACAAGTCAACCATAAAGGTGTTTAACCCCTTGATTTCTGCTTTCCTCTTATTCTTTACGGCTTTGGCTCTCCTTAACTCCTACGTGTGCTTGAACTCCAGCTTGGAAAAGCATAGACCAACCTACGAACATAGTGATATCCAAAATGAATACGAATCGAAAATAAGGCAAGAAACGTAAATAGAGATCAGTAGAGGTGATTTACCTCAACTAGACATCTGAAACTCTGCATCCCTAAGCCAGCCGAATCTTCATGTTGAAGTGATTCTCGGTCCTTAGGGAGGGACATGTATGTGATCAGGGCACGAGCAACTTCAACTTCCTGAATGGTAAAATCTTCCACGGTCATGAGCCGATTGGGGAAGCACAACCTCAGCTCTACAACAAAAACCTTTGTCTTACCCTTATCAACAGAAGGACCAGTGCTACCATAACCCCTGTCCATGACGACGAGAACTTGATCCCTCTCGTTGATAGCATTTTCGTCAACAAGCATACCGTGATCTATTAAGACATCCACAGCCTTATTAACCTCTATGTTGACAGAGTCCAAAGTATTCATGAGCAGGAGGGATAATGGCGCTAGTGCCTGCAATTACATCAATGGGCAGACCACTTAATTCTACTCGAAGGGTTTTGGTTGAGGTACCTTCTTTATCACTTCTTGGGGGAGCTCTCATTTTCCTTTTCTTCTTCAAAGGGGAGGCAAGTTTGGAGATGTTAGAAGCCGATGCTACTTTATTCTCTTTCAACATTTGGGCTTGTTGAAAATTTCAACGCCTTGTCCATGGGAGAACGGCAGTCTCTAGAATTGGAGGAGGAACTGTGGGTGGCAAATCTTTTTTATTGCTTGTTTCATAGAGAATACAATCGAGTTTAGCACAAATAGGAAACCAGTATTGCTTTATTAAACGCTTTCTGATGTTGGTTGGCCACGACGGAAAATCGTCAAAAAAAATAATATTGGAGAAAGAAGAACAAATGGTAAGCGCGCCTTCTGCCTTCGTGGCTGTTTTAACTTGAGGAGGATAGTTATGTTCTTCAAAAGTCGTGACAAGAGAAGAATTTGCATCGACACGTGTACCAACATGTTCTTCAACAATTACGATAGAGGGAAAATCCTCTAAATCGATGGATGGCGCAGCACGGGAAGGATCGACCTGACCAGTGAATCCGGCTTCGTCAAGGAGTTCTTCGGTCATAGGGATCTCTCCATCCTTCTAAACATTAGGGTCGTCCACACCCATTGACTGGGACCACCACCCCTTGAGACGACTTTGGAAGAGGTTGAAGTAGGAATGCCCCTAGTCGCAGTGACCTAGAGGGTAACGAGGACTTACACCTTTGCGTCAACGAGAGCAGAAGAACCCCTGATGGTGACGGAGATTGCCAAAGGATTAACTTTGGTAGACTTGTTGGCTTTGCTTTTTTTTTGCCTCTTTTATTTAAGACCTTAAGCAGCCTCGGCTAACACAGCCACAACTAGGCGTGCTGTCCTATCAGCATTAAGTCAGGATGCCCGATTAAGGATGTTGTAACGGGCGAACAATTGGTATTGGGCATGTAGATCCATTTTCTATCCTATCTAGTCGCCAAATCCATCTTCTCCCCTATCTAATCGCCATGAGAAGTTCTGTTTTGAAAATACAGATTTTCAGATTGATATCCCAAGATATTATGTGCCACTCTTGGGTGATTCAATAACGTGCCGACACCATTGCTGATATGGCGAGCAATAGTATTCCAACTATTCAAAATGGACGATACTCCACTCATGCCTGTTGAACAGCCCCTTTTCTGGTAAAAATATGAAACCAATGATTAAATAAAAATGAAGGAATCAAAAATAGTAAATGCCAAATTAGAATTATGAAAACGACTTACTAAGCCTGCCACGTTGTCTGGGAACGGGGAATTACACCGGATCGGGCTCAATGTCCCCTCTCATAATCACTGTGTCGTTATACATGTACTTACAAGAATTCCATAAGATTGAGGATCAATGCAGGGGCTTTAAGCATTCCTTTTAAATTCCATCTACCATTCGATTAGGAAAAACTCAGAGAATGGTAATACGCAATATCCCAGAAATTAAGCTGCATGCTATATCTTCATATTCCCCTCAGCCAGGCTTAAGATAATCCTAACCGTATTAGGAGCCACTTGGTTTCAAATGGAGGTAGGTGCGACGGTGGAAATCCGACTAAAAAGGGGGTCGAAAGGGACTCGTAACCCAGCCTGCAAGAAATAAGCAATATACATGGGATACGTCCCAATATCAAAGGAGAGCATCTCAGAATTCACCTTTCATCTTTTTCAAGTTCCTCCCACTCGAATTGATCGAGAAGAAACCATTATTGGAACTCTCTTTTCCTCTCTTTAGTTGCGAGTCGATAGTGACATATTGCTTTTAGGGTTTTGTAGAAGAGAAGGGGAATAAGAATAAAAAGTGAATCGATAGAAAGCAGAGTACATGAAAGACAAAGGATAGACAGAACCAAGGAACCCTAAAATAAAATTCCTTCTTTTATGAAGTACCGGAAACAAAACAAAGGTAATGGTTTGGTTTGATATTCAAAGGGTAATTATACCTTTGGGAAACGCGCTCTGAAGAAGGGATGATTAAAAAAATTCGAAAAAGACTCATGAAGCTCCGATTACAAGGGGATCCAACGATGTTCAACACGTGAAATTGGTTCAGATCTTTTTTAAAAGTTTAATGGAGAAGATTGAGTTCAAGCACGCGTTCTCAACCCAATTTATTGAGACCACATGCTTGAGGGGTAATTGAGGGAGCAAAAAAATTTAGTTAAATCCAACTAGGCTAGCCCAATTTGGTTAGAGTTTAATTTAGCCAGTTGGGCTAATAAGTCCAATATGAATGGAGCGAAAAGACAAGAAACATGAGGAGCTACCGAGAACAGGAACGCCGAGCTGGACAGGCCTGAGACCAACCTCCAATGGGAAATGGTGCACATGACCAAGCACATGGAGAGAGCACGAAGAGTACGTAAGAATCATACTAAATTGTATGTACCTATATAGAATCGTACTGACCTCCACTACACCATTACCATCATACGAATAAAGAATTCGTTAGTTGAGGATAAGGGAGAAAAAGCTAGAGTATTATCCAAGTCTTACCCTCTTTAGTCACTTTACTGTTAACCCTAATGAACAAGTGTAATCCTAATTCTATATGTATAAATAAAAGATGGAAGGGCTCAAGAGAAAGGTTAGCTATTAGATAGTTGATTAACAAATACTCTGGCTGTTAGCAGATTACTTGCTTACTTTTTCTGTTTGATAGAGAGAGAGTTGTATTCAATATCCTTTATTGATCGACAGCCTTAAGAGCTCAAAACAACAGTCACACACACACAAATGGAGGACATAATATCATATTAGCATAACCGCTGTTGGGGGAACCTACCGTACTCAAAAAATCCTTTGTCCAGAACTCACATTCTTGTTACCATAACAAAACTCCTTTTCTCAAATTATCACCGTCGGTTGGGCCTAAATTTTGCACCACCTACAATTAGGAAGATTTTTATGTGGTTTAAATGAGTATATTATTAAATGTAAGCGCCTTAAGCGCCTTTTAAAGTTTCTTCAAGTTAATGTATTTTTACAGGTGACTTTTCCTTAGAATAGATATGCTTTTGCTATATATCCTATCTTATATTTGTAATTTTTAATATATAGTTAAGATTTGGTAGAAAACGTCCGCATATAGACCACAATTTTAGCGATAAATTTTTGTTGCCGATACACGGTCGGTTTGTAAACAAAAAGTCCGTACGATATCCAAATCTTATATATACAATATATACAACGGGATAAATATGTTTGATTTATATTTTTTATCTGATCTTACATACATAATTTTTGAATAATTTATGCATATTAGTATACATAGTGGTACGTGATGGGGAAGGGTGGAGAGTTGGGGCTAGGCTTAAAATAAATACTTTAACTAAATACTTACATTTTTAACCAATTGTATTTAATCATGTTTTTCATATACATAAGATATCGACATTTTTAAAATGCCCGCACATCATGCGGGTTTACAACTAGTACTATTGAGTACTACATATATGGTGTGCCTACTATAAACTTTCCAAAACTCTAAGAATGCTTAAAAAGGCTCTTTACTTTTTTATTCTCTCTTTAGACCACATTTATTCTCTGATAGCCCCATTAATGCCTTATGCTCTCCCTCATATATATTTCTCTACTAATGCGTTTTGCTCTCCCTTGTATATAGCTCCACTGTTCATTTCTTTACACGTACAAATCTCCCTTAAGCTCCTTTATTTTATTCCTACTAGTCTCAAGATCATGTTTATTTTTATTCCCAAGGAATATTTTGGTGATAGTCTCGAGATAATGGGGGAGAATATTTTCGCAATAGTCAAAGGCACACATTAATTATCCATGATCGAATATACTCCTAGGGTGTGTTTGTCACGCGAGATTTGAGGTAGGATTGGATTAATTAATCATATTTGGTGTTTGTTGTCAGAAATTATAAGATAAGGAAATCATATCATGTGTTTGGTGTAAGGGTGGATAAGATATATTTATCTTATCTCATGTTTGGTGCAATGCAGGATAGGATTGCACTCAGCATTAATTATCTTTTTATCCCATTAAAATCGGATAAAGTGATACCACCCCATAGGAGGTATTATTTTATCCTATGGTTACTAGAGAACAAAACGAATATAAAAATAAAATTTTAATTAATTAATTTTTATTTTAATCTTTTTCTTTACGCCCTTTAAATAATCAAATTAATTAATAAAAATTTTCAACCACCCAAAATTCTCGGTAACTCAACTAATAAAATTCATTTATTGTATAATATAGTATTTTTATTTTTTCTTTTATTAAATGAAGGTATTTATAAGAAACTTTAGTTTTATAAAAAAGTAAAATTTACATTAAAATTTGAAATTGTACTTAATGCCTAATTCGTAAATATTGTACGTAATATAGAACATTTCTCCTATAAGAGTTTTTACGAAGTTTATTTATAAATAGGAGAATCGCATTAGTAAAAAAAATTGTGAACAACAATTAAAATTGCATGTATATAATATTTAGACTTGAAATCCAGGACTCCATTAAATGCAAAGTTTATTAAATCTTTATCCGACTAGTTCTTGTCCTATCCGGTCCCGCTTAATCCTATAACCATATTAGTTACTACTAAAAAGGTACTGGAATATACCCATCAACATTGAAAAAAAGAAAGGAAAAAAACAAACTTTACCATCATCAATTTGACCTAATAACAACCCCCCCATATCATCTAAAACAAAAGAACAAAAGAGGAACTATTTAACCCCAAATACCAAATCCCCTTATTTGTATCCAAAATGAATGTACTTAGGTGTTGGGGAGTGGGTATCATCACTCCATTATTAACCTTTCCAGTGCTTAGTGTTGTATCATTGCACATTTCTTACAAGTGTGTTTATTTACCATAAATCTTAACTTGTTTTGCCTTCTCTATGAGTAAAATTCAATTATCGTTGCTTTAACTATGATGGGACTTTCACACTGTCTAAGTATCACTGTAACGCCCTATGTTTGTATTAATGTAAATTATGTTTGGTTTAGTGTGAAAATGGTTGATAAATGGTTTAAATACATTTCATATCAATTCTCGCAGTTTTGGGTGTAACAGTCACCTGTTGTGGGAGACAGGCGACTGTTTGAGATGGCTTTGAATTTAAATTGCCTCAACATTGAAGAGGTGCCCGTTGAGGGCTTGACAAGCGCCTGTTGGGGCCAATAGGCAATCGGTGGCACGATTTTTAATGGGTTTCAGTGGCTTCTTTTTTCATTTTCCACCATTATCGAGCCAGAGTAAACAACTGAGCTTTCTTCACTTTTTCTCTCTAAAATTTCACTTATATTTAGCCTCCAAAATTTGATTAAACTTTAGGAGAAATAATTCTACGCAAAATGAGGATCGCGGTGACGTAAAAATTTAGGAATTTCACCGAACGAGGTTTCAGTTATTATCTTCTTCTTTTCTTTTTGGCTTAGTGATTTGAGGTAGGGGTTTAATCGTTTTCAAACCCCAATTATATGGTTTATTCGATGGTAATCATCATGTTTTAATTTATATTTGTTTTAAGAATTATAACATGATGAAAATAGTGATGTTTTGTGCTTTGCAAAGCCATGAGTATATATGATTTGAAGCAAAATATGCCATTTATACTTGATATGAATGTGTTATTTGAATCATATGAGATATCCCTTGGATGTATAGATGTTGTATATTGATGAAATTGATTAATTGATGAATTATGTACACCAATGGGCATGTATAAAGACTTGTTGAAGTTTATATCGCATAAGTTATTTCAAATGTTCATTTATTATCATGTTATGCATATTGTGCATCATTGTTGTGTCAATCGGATCTTGGACATCTCTCGGCAAACTCGAAAAAATCTTAAGGCATATTATATGGGCATATGTATTGGCTCTATGATGCCGAAACCTTCTTATGTTCGTTGTATTATTCTGGATGTGGTATGATCATGTGATCGATCCAGTTATGATTCTATTGTGTCCCTTCGATGAGGAATGGCATGGGTATTGATTGGTGCTTGTCGGTGTGAAAATAAGTGGAGCCTGATGCCCTTGGGTTGAAAACCCCCATAGCAAAGCGTCGGTTGTCTAGAACTAGCGGTGTGTAGCATGTAAATCTAGAATGCACTTATGATTCTGTTGATGTGAAATTGATGGACATATGGTCTAATTCTATTATAAAGTAATGATGATCTTTCTTGGGCCGAAAAATGTTATATTGCTATCATATTCGGATTATTCTCTGGGGCGATCAAGCCCCTTTCTTATTCTTATGATTATAATTCAGCCTGGTCTCTGCATTTTTTTGGTATAATGGTTGATACAAAGGAAGTAACCTGCATATGCATATGCATGCATTGTTTCATCGATTAAACTTCGATTTATGATCAAATTGTTAGTTACATTTTGTACGTAATATTTCATGTTATTCCTTATACTGTGCTGTGAGCTCACCCAATTTATTAAACCAATTTATGTACCTAGGAGACGAATGAAACTAAGGAAGCGATTGAGTCAGGAACGAAGTAGAGCACTCTGATACTGACTTGTTTTTATTATATATATGTTTGTAAAGCAAGCCAGGACTACCCTAAGTTATTGTATGTGTGAACTACAAGTTGATACGATTTTTGTATGCCTTTTGCATACATGTATGTGTTTATATGTGTATTACACTTCTGTTTTATATTATCATTCTCTACATGAGTATCATGATGATTGTCCTGTGTTATGTGGTTTACCTGCATTTATTATTTCATTATTTACATTGTGAGTGTTATCCAACTAATTAAGGTGAAGGTGTTAGAATCACTGTTAAACTATATGTGCAAATTGAATATATCATGAATTTTCAAATTACACATACATATAAATATGCTAGTGTTATTTTATAATTTGGGTGAGATATGATTTTTTAAGTACAAGTTGAAGTTTGTACTTAATGAGTCAATTAAAGTGGCCTTTATTAAAGTATTAATTTCTTTGATTCATTTTTATTATAGCAAGAATTTGAGGGATTTTCAAAATTGATAGTTAATTTATTAAATAGGGGTAAAAGGGACATTAGGTAATGTTAAATATCCTATGTGGCAAATCTGTTTATTAGTAAAGTATTTCTCACTAATTTCCAATCTATTGTGTCTATTTATTAGTAAGGTGTTTCTCATTAATTTCCAATCTATTATGTCTATTTATTAGTAAGGCATTTCTCGCTAATTTTCAATCTATTGTGGAGCCTTGACAATAAACGCTCAAGGTGGATGAGTAAAAACTAGACTCCCCTCTCTTATATTACACGTTATTCTTTTTTCACACTTTTGCCACGTCATAAAACTATAAGTAACCAGTGAGTCTAAACCTATGAAAAATGTTATTTTATTTTGGGGATCGTGCTTTTCTTGTGACAATTTTGAAAGATACATGTAAAAGCACATATTGATTTCGGTTGAAACTTTAAGGAATTAGAAATTATCACATATTTGCTTATCTTTTTAAAGAAGTAAATGATGAAAAATTTTAGGGTATCATATTGCCTAGGTTGATTTTAGGGTTTTTATAAAAAACAATTTGAAGTTTGATAAGCGGAATTAAAACTCTAGGTCTACTCAATTTTACTGTCGAAACCTGTGTTGTGTTGTCTAACAATTAAATGAAGCAATTACACAAAAAACAATCATATAACACAAGGAATTTACAAGGTATCTCTACTTGCATAAGACTAATCTTCGAGACTAACCGATAGTGCTTCACTATGATCAAAACGGAATTACAGACTCGATGACTTACAAAATTGCTTCCTCACAATTTACGTAACAGTCCCATCAATTCTTTGAACGTAGAATCCAACCGTAGTTGGCTTGGCGTAATGCTTCTTGCTATTCCGGCTTACCCGTCGCCTCATTCCACGCACCTGATCATAATCCTTTACCCCCGCCTGCAATCTCCCTTATTACACGTTAACCACGTCGCTCACCCCGTCTCCAATCACAACCAAAAACACTTTTGCAGGACTATGAACGTTTAGAACCCTAGTTTTTAAAATTGAAGAACAATAGGATCTCCTATGGCATGTAAACAAGACCTAGGTGGTGTTTCAAAACTCTCAAAAATTGATTATAGCGTTTGTATATTTTTCATCTCAAAAAACTCTATAGAATCATGTATGTTTGATCCAAACCAATGGTTATATTTATAAGAAAAATATAAAGTCAAAGTCCTTTTTAGAATAGGTTAAAAATCTTTAAAAAAAAGAATTTTTGCAATAAAAATTTGTGTTCCAAAAAATAGTGCCGGATCGGTACAGGTTGGAAAAATGTTAACAAGTCAGAAAATGAAAAAATCAATTCCTTGCCCAAATATGTGCCTGACCGGTACACATTAGCAATTTGTGTACCGGTCCACCAACCAAACTTGCTACCTCCTTTGTTTCTTGCATTTACACGTGGCCTTGGCTACATAATGCGCTTGGCCCATTTATTTCAATGGCTAGCATGAAATAATTAAACGGACAATTAAAAAAACGTCTTATTGAAGAAAGATTTTCACACTAAAGCCAATGAATGATTTTTTTGTAAATGAAGGGCCTATTTTTCATTTTACTGATAAGATGACATGTATCTTTTTTTTCATTGTAAAATGACATCACAACCCTTAAAATAAACTAAAAAAATACTAATATGCATTAAAATATGGACTGCAATATGAACTTTGCAATCCATATTTCACTACAATATGAATTTTGCAGTCTATATTTCTGGTGAAAGTTCATATTGCAGTTCATATTTTACGGCAATGTAAACTTTGCAGTCCATATTTCACCGCAATATGAACTTTCTAGTCTATATTTTTTGTGTCAATTTCATATTGCAATCCATATTTTACTGCAATATAAACTTTACAGTTCACATTTTTTGTGCAGAGTTCATATTACAATCCATATTTCACTGCAAAGTTCATATTGCAATACAAATTTATGTGCATAGTTTCTCTGTTTCACTACAATATGAACTTTACAGTTCATATTTTTGGTGCAAAGTCCATATTGCACTCCATATTTTCTTGCAATATGAACTTTGCAGTCCATATTGGTACAAAGTTAATATTGTAGTTCATATTTCACTGTAATATGAACTTTACAGTCCATATTTTTTGTTTAAAACCTAAAAAGATATAATTGGAACTTGATAAAAATAAGGAGGGGTAATTTAAGTAATAGATAACATGTTTTTATTAATTAAAGGATATTTAAATTTATTCAAATATCTTCATTTAAAATATAAAACAAAATAGGCCTCTTACACTAATTACCAATTAAAAAAAGCCATTCATTCAAAAAAAATATTATCCATTAAATTTTTGATAAAAATCGATATGTAATAAGATATTCTACCGAATTTCTAGATAATTAAAAGGTTGGCAGCAAAGGTGGACAACACATGGGCTTTTTAAAATAATTGAACTTTGACTTTTCAAAGTTACTTTTATAAAATTCCAACGTTTTCCTTTTTTCTAAATAAAATCAAAATAAAATCTTTTTTTATTTTATTTTCCTTTTTATTTTATTCCACCGTATTAAATCCATTTGAGGTTCGATTTGATTGAAATTTCAGAAGCAACTTTATGAAATATGTTAGATATAAGAAAAAATAAGTTTTCTCAATAATTTGTGTCGACTAGGATTTTTCAGATTACTACAAAACTCGATAAAAATACATAAAAATAGATTTGACTTAAAAGCTGTTTAACTTCAAATTTTAAGCTCAAACACCACCTATATTTTGAATCAAATCATAAACTCAACTTACCTTAGTTCGAGAATTTTGTGCGATGAATTCGGTAAGTTTGGCGAGCTTCCATTAATTGTTGCGTCTTCAAATCTTCAATTCATCTCAAACAATTACAATGGAAAAAGTGTTCTTGGTATCGGAATCAAGCCAACTAAAAATATAAACTTAACAGTAAAAAATTTAGTTTATAAGATTTTTGAATTGTTTTTTTGGTGCTTGATCTTGATTACAACTTTGATTATTTCATTTAGGTTAAAATGTCTACCCCAATGGTAGACAAAGATAAAAGTGGTCATAGTCATACACCAACCAATGTTAATCGAAACATTATTACTCCGAATGAGGTAACTTTTAATCAGCATTCTATTAATATTGTTGATATGATTTTAAATCCAACTTGAGCTTGAGATGGTGATGAAGGTGGCGATAAAATGCCTAATAAAATATTGAAATTCTTTATGTGGAAGAATCACTTTATAAGACAAGAAATTAATTGGTCAATGAAAGCTATTTGTCACTATTGTAACAAAGATTGGGGGGGGGGGGGGGGGAGTTAACATGGGACATCTCTATTGTGTGAACATTTCAAAAAATGTCATGTAAGACATGAAATCAATTTTGATTCCTCGAAAAAGTGAAGGTAAAACATCACTTAAGGCACATTATGCCAACAAGCCACAAAGTTTATTATTAAAGTTGAAGAGACATGTTATATTGTGTGTGGTTTAACATTTAAAATAATATATTGATAAAACTCATGCTCATTAGATCTTGTTTTTTTTTTATCATGAGTTTTCCTTCGACTTGGTTTTCCTTCTGCATTACTAATTTTAGAATATCTCATTAGTTTATTATTAAAGTTTACTTCCAAACTTAATAGTTTTATTTTAATTTTGGTACTTTTTAAGGAATTAATAATTTCAACTTCACAAATGTCAATAATATATTATTAGAGTTGGCACATTGGTGAAAGAAAACGGGTTTATAATTTTGAGATTTTGCAAAAAATAATGCGTCTATTAATTTGAAAGGAGGGAGTATTAATTTTATGGAAAATGATAACTTATGACCTAAGGGTACATGTTAAGCATACTATGAATAAAAAGAAAAATCCCATGTGTGATAATTCGTGCGCTATTAAACTTGTATTTTAGCTTTTTTCTTACTATAGGGCACATGTTAACATAACCCTAATTTTATTATTATGTTACTCATACTAATTGTTGACCTTAAAGTCAATTAATCTTATTTTGATAATAACAATAAGTTAACAAAGTGTTATTTAACTCGTGTATTCAAATGATGATAGCGTTTAACTAATATCTCTTCCGACCAAGTGTGACTTTGAACCGATGTTGTCAATTATCATTTAAGCTCAACAAATTGCTTATACTCACAAGAAATAAACTCAAATGATCTCCGTGAGCTTTACAAACTATCAAAACCAAGAAAGGATCAAGATCATCAATCAAGTGAAGAAATATACAAGAAAGTCAAGCATTTCGAAGACTTGAATTATTATCAAATTAAATAAGTGCTTAGATTTTATGTAAAGGTTATCATCGATCAAATATATATAGCTCTTGAAATGATTTAACATTGTTAAGATTGATTGAAACTAGTTTTCTCTTTGAAAATGCTTTTTACCGAAAACTAGTCATATTGAAAAATTCACTATAATTTCATATGAATGATTTTTGATACAAAAACTATATTAGAAATCTTAGAAACCTATTTTTGATATTCCCCAAGTATTGAAATCAATTTTGGAGTTAAAATGCAAAAGTTGGAAAATTGCACAAAACCACCCCACTCCAGAGCCATGTAGTCGACTACATGAAGTCCAGGGGAGTCGACTCTCTCAGCAAAATATAGCCGTTGGAGATTTCTTGCAAGACTAGTTTTGTGCATCAACCACCTTCAACCACCCCAAACGGCCATATTGTTTCCTAAACTATATATATGACTTCTAAAACACTTTTTGGGTACTCTTACTAGCTTTGAATATCATCTATTGCCAAAAATCATTCTTGAGAGTTTTTACTTAAAAAGTCTAAATCTTCACTTGATCAAATCTTCATCTTTTGAGCTATTATCCTTGATCAAACTTGATAGCCTCTAGTGTGAGCTTTATTTGTATTCTTCATACACTTGAGAGTTATTGTACTTTGGTGTGTATCACCAAAAGCTTATTCTTCTAAATTCAAGAGAGGTTTATCTCGTAGAAAAGCAAGAAGGTGTTCTTGTGTGTGAGTGTTATGAGGTAGCAACATTTGTAAGAGTTTGAATACTTTTAATGGTTTGATCTTCACCCAGAAGAAGATCGATTATATTGAAAATTCTCGGGGAACTAACCGAGCGCGGAAGTAGGGGCTAACAAGCCGAACCGTGTGGACAAAAAGTCTTCGACTTCTATCGATTTAATCTTTCTATCTCTTGCTCTATTATTTTGTGCTACTTATTCATTGTGATTGGATTTATCTTTGTTTCTTGATTGCTTGATTGTTATAGACATTAAACATTTTTTAAATCTATTTTAAAAATCCGATTAAGTTTTAAAAACCCTATTCACCATCCTCTAGGGTATTTTCTGACCTACACTAATTATGGCATTAATTAATTTCTAAGAAATTTATTCAATCTAATACGAGTTTTAGTGAAATTGTTTCTTTTATCTTTTGTTTCATCCTCCATATTTGTTTTAACTTACTTCTAAAGTTCTTAATGTTTGTTTTGGAGTACTCCCTCATTAACAATTTATGCTTTCATTATATCTCTAATACAAACAATTTGAACGTTTAAGAATAATAGGACCTATATTTTTATAATTAACAAGTTTGAATTGACTACATTTTTTTAATTTCTTTTGCATTTGGTGTGCCTCAACTATGAATAATGTTCATTAGTTATTTCAAATATTTTCATTATAGGTCTATATCATAGAGCTTGAAAAGGCATTGTACCCAACAATAATGATAAGGAAAATGATAGGTATAAACACTTAAGTCTTTTTCTTCTTTTAGTTTTGCCATAAAAAAATATTCCTACTAATTTTTTTTATTTTATTTTTTTGAACAAGGAAACTATTATATTATAAAATCAAACAAACTTACAGTTTAGTAAATCTTACATCATACAAACCAACTTTATCAATTTTACTAATTCCCACAAGTTTTTTAGGGATATTATCTCTATTGAAAACAAAATGATGCTTACGTTGGACACCTAAGTTAGCAAGAAAATTTGCAGTGTGGTTCGCCTCACGAAAGATATGCTGAAGAGTTGCGTTCATACTTTGCAGCATCCTTATAATAAAGAGGGTCTCATATGCAATACTCTAGGGGGTAGCATTTTGGTTATGTAACACATTAACCAACATCAAAGAATCAACCTCAATATCAACATTTAGAATGCCTCTACTAACACAAATACGCAAACCTTGCATTTGGGCAAAAATAATATACCCGTTCTCATCTCGAAGAATACTGCCGCCACCTCTTACACCCGGATATCCCTTGCACGCACTATCAGTATTAAGCTTGAACCTCCCTTTCTTTAGACAATTCCATCGAACAAGCGTCCATGGTTTAGAGACCAAAGGCGGCACTTGAACCTGAATACGCTGAAGAAATTGAATGTCTAAAGTACTTCTTCGCTGCAACAGAGGATGGTTTGATAAAATCAGTCTCAAGTTTTGATTTATCTTCATGATGATCTGATCGGACGTATTCATTTTACCGGTAAACTTCGTACTATTTCTATTTATCCACAATTCCCAACATATACATGCAGGTATCAAAGATATAATAGCTTTGAAACAAGGGGAATGGACTTTTTGAATCCACCAAGCATTAATTTTGTTCTAAAGGAGAGATCCCACATTGTGAATATTACAGAGATCCTCGAAATAAACCCACACATTCCGAGCAGTAGTGCTAGTAACAAAAACATGTGAAATAGTTTCATTCGTAGCCTCCACACAACAAGTACATTTCGAAGCCATTTGGAAACCTTTACGAACCAAGAAATCATCAAAAGGGAGACTGTGCTGTAAGGCTCTCTATATCAAAAAGGACCATTTAATTGGAACACATTGATGCCAAGCAAATTTAGATAGGCTAACCTCGTTCTTTCTAATCCTACACAAATTCCACGCAGATTTAACAGAAAAATTGCCATTAACAGATTCCGTCCACACACATCTATTTAACTCATTATTGAGGACTTGTCTCATATCCTAAATTTGCCGAATATTGTGAGGCCTTAAAACCCCACTACGTTGTTGCCATGTATTATCACGAAGAGCATATTTAACAGTGATAGATTGAGGATAAAAATTTCCAGTTAAATCAACAAGTTTATCGTCACCCCACCATTTATCCCTCCAAAAGTCAATTTCTCCTTTACCTAAAATCCACTTAATGTAAATTTCAGCTGAGTTCTTTACCTTGAGCATGCGCTGCCATATAGGGGAGGTACCCACTTTTTTCTCGCACTCGGTAATATGAACCTGATACCCATATTTCTTCTTTATAAAATCAGCCCACAATGAGTTAGACGATCGCAAATTCCACCACAATTTCATAGATAATGCAGTAACAATATCTTGAATACAACGAATACCCAAGCCTCCCTTTTGAATAGGAAGACAACAGGTTTTCCATGCCACCCAATGTGATATTTGTAACCATGTTCACCTTCCCCCCAAAGAAAGTTAGCGCAAACAACCTCAATTCTATTGATGACAAAGACATTTATTTATTTTCTAAGATTGATTATTAGTTCAATTTTTTAATACAAAGCAACCAGCTGTTTTCTAAACATATTATAAATTGAAGATGGTCTCCTTGAATTTTTGTTATATTATTTTATTATATGCTTCATCTTTTGTCATGCGGCACATATTGAATAACCTCTTTATATTTTCCTTACTATTTGATTATTTCCATCCATCATGTAATACTGAAGTACTTATGAGATGAAATGCTAATTTCCAAGGTTTCAATATCTTAACTTAGCAATATCTAACATTGGAAGTTGATGTTTGGCTCACAACTGAACAAGAAGAGATGATGAAGAAGCAGAACTATATATTCAAATTCGTTCAAAAGGTTCATCGCTTCTTGGCACCTATAGCACCCAAAGAGGAGAATCAATACAATAAGCAACACAATGGATATATACACAAGCGCCATACAATATAATTTTTTTTAGTCATGGTCATTGTAAACTTTGAGTAGAAAAGAGTACCCAAATTATCATCTAATAGGCATTGTTAGTAAGTGCATTTTTTTTTCTTAGCATATAATTTATACTCTTTAGCTTTTTAAAAAATTTAGTATGTTTAGTAGTTTTGTATATGGAACAATAAATTTAAGAGTGTTAGTAGAAACACCATTAAAAAGTTTTCAACACCCTATCTAAAGAGAAAATAATACTAATTTTATTGTACAGCTTCTTTTAAAGCACCAATTACTAAAACAAAATTTTATTCTTCCAAATCATCCTTTCAACTATAAGCGAGCCTAATTCATAGCCTCTCCTCCCAAATCATCCTTTCAACTACGAACGAGCCTAATATACAGCCTCCCCTTTCCTTCTTTCTTAGGCAACATTAGGAAGCATTTTATAGTCATATACTCTCTTATATTTGAGAAAGAATGATTAATTATTATTTTTGTCTATATTTAAGTAATTCAAATTTATAAACAATGCATAACAAGAATTGATCTTTCTTTGGGATGGCATAATATTGATTGGCAGGTCTACTAGAGATGACTTTTCTTAGGAGATAGGACATATCTAAATAATTTGTCCTCACGCATGAAAACAGCCCTTTTGAAAAAAGACCCAAGGAGTGGGCAATTCCACTTGTAAAGTAAATCAATTTGTTTTTAAAGTTCAATTTTGACTTCCAGGATTTGTTAACAGACGAGGGCAACAATAGTAGGAAACGGACTTCACTCTACTAATAGTCGGTTAGGTTAGGGTGAAAACTTTAACGTCCAAGCCCAAGCCCGGTTTAATCCATAAGTATCTTCATATAAGCTAGCTAAGAAGGTTATTTGGTGGTTTTTATTAACTCAAACCTTAATTAAAGAACAATTAAAGAAGTTCAGAAAACAAGTTAAATACTATACTATAGTTGTAGAGATGTTTTTATTTGGGTGCTTTAATCAATAAGGGTGCTTTAAAAAAGTAAAAATTAAACATGGGTGCTTAAAAAATGGGTGTTTAAATTAGATTTTAAGGGTGCTTTTACCAGCACCCTAAATTTAAGTGTCATATAATTTATGCTCTGATCAACAATTAACTTGAGAGGGTAATCTATACATATTTTAATATGGCTTAATTTCCTATGTGGTGGTAGTGGCGAAATTATTTTAGTATGTTGGATTTAGAATGTGGTTGTGCCATATATGCCTCATTTACTTTAAATACATTTTTGCCCTTCTATTAATCTTCCCCTCTCTTGCTTTTTCATCACCCTTTACTATTCATGCCTTAACTAATTATATTCCTTCTATGTAATTTGTTCTTAAATTTAGTTTTAGCAATGCGCCCATGCATAACACAGTGGTTAACTATTATATATGTAATATGGAGGAAGTAGTCATCCTTTTTCCTATTAATTATGCCCTAATAATTCTCCACCCCTTTTTTAACTCGTAGAGTATATGCTAAGCGGTATCTACATAGGCTTTTGTAATATTGGCTTTCCTACTTAAGTGCTTTCTTTAACTTGGCTTTTCTTTGTAAGGTCCAAAGTTAGACTTAGTGTTAAGTTGGCTTTATTCCAATGGAAAACAAGTCAAACAAGTTTTTCGTTTGTGATATTGCAAAGTGTCATTGAAGATCAAGAAGAAAAAATGTTCAAGAAGAAGATAGCCACACCTACAGGGAATCAAAATTAGAATTCAGATAATCATGATCAAGGTAAGTCAAGTAAGTGGCTATTTAGATTCAAAATCCTAATAGTGGTGTATCTTAAAAATTAAGAAAACATATTTTGAACTAAACTTGTTTGAGATGATATTTTATGCCAGTGTTGTGTTTTGCCTTGGATATTAAGTGTTTGATGTATCCTAGTGAAAATGCTTAAGGGAAATACACTGAGGATTGGCGTATCAGTATGAAAGGTTAAACTATACTGCTGGTACATATGCTGACATTTCAGTGAAAATTCTCTGAAGGCTGGCATATCGATATGGGCCGTTAAACTCCAATACTGCACGCAAGGTTAAACTTTAACCAAGTTTTCAGGCACCTAGCGTATCGATATAAATGTTTAAAAACCTATATTAGTACGCAAATGCGGCATAAAATTAGGGTATGCTCACTTATGCAAACTTAATCAGTGACGGTATGATATAAGGTTTGGCATCTATATATTCGGAGCTCGGTCTCTAACCTCCCTTAAAACCCATTCATCTTTAAAGAGTTATTTCAAAAGATCACATCTACCTTAGAAATTATACAACCAATAGTTAGAGTTGGGAATCAACATGCTATATTGTTCTTTAATCTAAAAACAACTTCAGATCATAATCAAAACCTTGCAAATGTTAATTGAAAGAGGCGATTGAAGTGGCTGACGGCACAAGTAGGCAAAATTTGATGAGGAACATGAGTCATAGTCGAGGTGAATAGGGACTGTGACTAGGCCGCATAAGGAGTAACAACAAGCGTTAACAAGTACGACAAGTAAGGAGTGCTACATGTTGAAGGATACATCGGGTTCATTGTCAAACCGTGAAGGATACAATGAATGACTATACAATTGAAGGTTGCATAGAATAGAGCAACACATGTTACGTAAGTTCGACCTTGTATCTTTATAATATTTCTTATTCATAGTGGATTCTTATCAGTTGATCCTGAGGATTAGTCATACGCAAGTAGGGATAACTCATTAGATCTTGGTGTTGTGCGATTGTTTCATTCTCTGCTTTATATTGCTATATGTTTTTCTGAATATGGTTTTATATTTATTGTAGAGGAACCATTTATTGATGGAGAGGTTGTTCCCTATATGATAAGTATCATGTGTGTGACACCCTGAATCCCGTTATGGGATTTTCATCTCCAGGATTCGGTTAATCACGGATGCTGTGTGCGATGGCGAGTTTTAAATATATAAAATCACAACTTTTAAGAACTTTTCTTGATAAAAATATGATCCGACAAGATCCCGTTTTATAAAATTTCGGCATGTGGAGTTCGTTTAAATAACAAACCAACATGTATGATTTAAAATCATTTCCATAGAAATGTAATCATAACCAACCACCACTACACCAAAGAATTAGACTTTTAATTTTGAGCACCTTAACAAAACTCAGAACCAAAAGAGTATTCTTTTGACCTCTCGAACCAAAAAAAAAGTTATTAATTAAATCCAGTGTATCAGGTACCAAAATTCATTATTTATATACTTTTACAGCAACTAAAGGTTCGTTATTAAACATATACGATTCAACATAACAAACAAATTCCACCAACAAGTACCAACAGTAATCCATAGATTACAATAAAGAAATTTAGATTTAACAGCAGTAGAGATATGGAGATGCATAAACATTGGTTAAAAGAAAAAAAATGTAAAGAGAGAAACCCTTGGAGGATTGTCAGTGGATGAGTAAACCATTAAGTTCCATCTCCTTGTACACAACACTGACCTATATATATTATCACAAATTTAATGTACCAATATCCTTGTATAGAAATATCTAACATATATATATGTCTGTGTGTACATGAAGTAGATCTAGAATAAAATTAAAATAAAACGCAGAGAAGAATAAAAAATTAAAACGAAGAATTAAACAAAATAAATATAAAGAAATACATATTTATTTGTAATGAGAGATGCCGAGCAGCGATGGCTATAGGGTAGCGAAAGAGAGCGTGGAAAAGGGTGGATACCAGCGAGAATGGTGAAAACTACTAGCGGTGGCATGAGCGATGCGTGGGGCGGCGGCTTGGAGAAAACGAGTGTACTAAGAGTGTAATGAGAACAAGAGTTAGGGTTAGATAAGAGACCAATAGAATATAAGCCAAACGACGTAGTACTAAATCACAAGAAAATTAATTTATCACAGTCAATGACCGTAACAAATGTTAAACTGACCGAGACAATATTGCCATAGTCAAAGCCCGTAGCAATAAGCGATAGCAATTGTGCAAAAACTATTTATGTCGGTCGATGACCGTGACAAAGATGTCACGGTCAATGACCATGACAAATTGCCACTTATTTAGCGTGACAAATTCTCATTTTTGGTCTTGTGTACATTTAAACTCCACTCCACATATGAAAACACTTATACAAGTTTGCTTTAACATCGTTCACCAAAATTAAAGTCCAGTTCATAAAAGAAAGTCTTTATATAATACAATGAAACCAAAATAATTATACAACTTCCTTAATCTAAGAACTACAAATGTCTATGGATATTAGAGGCTTCTAACAGACACACCACACTCTAATCCCCGAAACCCAACCTACAAAACTGTTAAAAAAGGGGAATAAGCATGCCGAACCCCACTCTAATCCCCGAAAGCCAACCTATAATGCAATGCAATGCAATCCACACACAAGTGCATGCCGAACCCCACTAGGATTCCAATCCTGGTCACCGAAAGCTAACCACCCGATCAACTGATCCCGTCCCTAGACGTTCCATGAAATACTCTCTACCAATTCTCGCATTACTAGAAAGTCATTGGTATAACACCATCTCATCACAAACACTAGCTTTCTAAGGTTTGTCATGCTACAGTGGATTCGTTCTAAAGCTTGTAATTCAACACTATACTACACTATCCGGTACTTATACCGTAAGTCGATACTTGGCCGATTAATATGCATTTCCATTAGATTATTCATCTAAGGCATTACGTCACGATGTTCTCTCACATATCTATTCCATTTGATATAATTACCGATTTGCTTATTAATAACTTATGTTCATTATGATATAACCATTTATCCAGTAAATTACACGTTCACGCGCGCTCGCATTATATCTCTAATGATCATAGTTATTTTTTCCACTTTATATCTTAGGACGTTATGAATGGCCAATTGCTTTCCTATGTGTATTATGATTCGTTCATAAGTGTTCGCTTACATCTTATACTATACACAACGCATCCGAGGCATTATATATATAACAATACAGATATGATACAACAATAATAATAATAACATTCAACCATATCACATCGGTTCATATCATATCTCTTACATAATGCATCAGTTTCACTCCGTGGTAGCCTAGGCCCAGGACAACGGATCCCGAATGGTCCAAAGCTCTTATCTATGTCTCCTCTAAGTGGGGAGTGGCTCAGGGACTTGGTTCTCCAAGTAAGTCGTTTGAAGATAACCCACACAAGAAATTTACTCGGGAATAACACTTTAAATAGTTAACGAGGAGAACACCCATACAAGCCAACTCAACACTTGAAATGAATTACACCAGGAGACTACCCTAGCAGGGTGGTAACCATTAGTAGTCTAATTATTTCTCGGAAAACTCACTATTTGGTTAGTAGTGGCACATGAGACCTACTCTGCTATCGAGGAAACTCTATAGCCTAATGACACATAGTCAGTTGGAAAGTAAGACGCACATAGTGGGCTTTCCTTTTATGGGATTTGAATCACCCAGTGGAGTTCACCGATCTCTTTTTTTCGTGCTCGATTTATAAAATATCACCCAGGGGTGGCATTTAGGTGGCCCATCTTCGAGCCACTCGGGAGCTACCCGGTGCTCGGTCCATCAATTCAGCCTATATATGTGATCGCATAATCAGAAATCTATTCGTTTATTCCTCAACAACATATATATATCATTCATCACATCATCCATCACACATATGGCAATCCACATAAATAAATACAATCATACAATTGTATATCATTCATTGATCATCATTAAAGGCATCATTATCATGCCTTTACCCACAACCTTATTATAAGGAAGTTATTTAAGTTTTATGGCCAATTAGTATATTATCTATAACATACACCTCATAGTGTGTCATTTATGTAAAGCTACTAACAAATGAATTTTATCAAAGTTCTCGAGTCATTCTTGTTAGCTAAGCATCGGCTTTTATGATTCTTATCTAACCGCAATATTTATGGCACGTTAGTTTTATATTATTATGGTCATGGCAACCTATGTCCCACTAAATCATATATCTTACATTATTAGAGTGCATCGAGATTGTATTCTCATCATTAGAGCCTACCACGTTCCATACAAAGCGCTAGACTCTCAAATTTACTACATATGGTTCTGCTTTAGTGGATTTTTACGACAATCCTATAGATAATGCTCTACACTTGTTACTAGTGCCATACTTATGTATATTCACCATTTATAATCCACAAACAAACCTTCTCAAATCTAGATTCCCAAAATACCTAATTTTGAGTTTATACGTATAACTACAAGATGATTTTCGTAAGAATTGTTGTGTATATGAGCCAAAACATGGATTTACATGTTGATTAATGCAATTGAAGTTATATTCTATTAATATCAACCATTAATCGAAGCTTTATCGAGCCCAAACCCCATAATATGCAAACAACCTAAGGTTTTCATAAAAATATTCAATATGTGTAGTAATTTCTAATACAACGAGTAATTGTTTCAAAAATAAGTTAAGTAATAGTGTTCCCACCTTAAAGAAGCTAAATTCTCGAATTGATGATGCGTGGATTCTAAATCGTTATACCCTAGCCCGCTCTCAAGCAACTATAAGAGGGGAGGAAGGTTGGAGATGATGAATAGTGGATGAGATAAAATTTTGGAGCTCAAATCTTGTGTGTGAATGGAGGAATCATAAGGATCCTCTATTTCTCTCTTTAGATTTCTCTAGAACTCTCTATGGTGTCTGGGGTTGTTTTGGCGCGAAAATAGGCTAAAATGGGGAGTAAAGAACACTTTAAAACGCTTAAAATGGGCTCAAGTTTGTTGTAGTACCGGTCTACAAAAAGGCCAGACCGGTCCGCGGTTTAATTCTTGGGCTCTGGCGCACTGTTCATAATTCGTTCCTAAATTTTCCCTTGGTTCTCCGATTTAGGTGATTTTTATGTTCACGAAAAACTAATTCAAATATCTACAACTTTTGAAGAGGAAGTTTTTCAAAATTCTAGATGGATTAATTCTAGAAATTCGTCAAAGACAAAACTCTGCTGAAGTGCTTTCGAACAATCAGATTTCGCTAACCAGCTTATTTTGCACACTGTTTTTACCAATGAGGATTATGAATTGGCTTTTGGTCAAAACACGAAAGTTGTAGATAAGTTAGCTAAAATCATCGAATCATGTGAAACTAAAACGCATGATTAACTAGCCGATATTGATTTGGACCACCCGAATTAAGAAATTATTACTCACACAAGTGCAAATATACTAATATAACCAATACAATATGCTAGAACTTTACGAATCTCCATGAATAGAGATTTCACCACTTAAGGTAAAATTAGCGAACGAACGAAGGTAAATGCGGTGAAATGAATGGACGAGCTACTATAATGTGGGCCGGCTACGAGATTAAAATGTTGAAGAATGTATGAAGAAAACTCGCTGTAGGAAAGCTAGAAGAAAAGAAAAGATGAAATCTATTGACTTAGACTCGGGGTTGTGTGGATACCCCATTTTACGACCCTTAGAAGAAGGCGGAATTCGTTCTCCCACAAAATAGATGAATATTGAAAATCGAATGCTGGTCTCAGATAGCACCAAAATAGGACTCCGATGGCATCGATGAGAAACACTTCAGCTGGAAGATCAAATTGGAAGAAAAAATAACTCAAGAATTACTAACTGACAAGTAGAGCAACAAAAGACCGATCGGTCTTCAGCCATGCTTGATCGGTCATTAGCATAGATCGATCGGTCTTTAACAGTGACCGGTCGATTTTCTTAACTGTCGAGTCAATTTTTCTTGCAATGAGTCGGTCTTCGATCTCTACGAATTGGTCTTCAAGGCCACAAATCGGTCTTCCTAATGAGCGGATCGGTCTTCGTTGAGAGAGAATCAATTTTCACCAGTATTAGCTAGATTAATCACAGAAGGCAAAGAGAACCTGAATAGGCCAGATGAGAGCCTGAATGAGCCATGACAGTCTCATAGAAGAGGTAGGGCACAGCCCGAAAGAGGCCAGAAGCCCAAGGGAAGCACTCGGAGCTGGAGGAAAACAAACAAAAGAGCAAATGCTCGAGATTAGCTTAGAGAATATATAGAAATCTAGATCTAAAGATAGGAATAGATATGCAAGTAAAGACTCTGTACTAGGTTTATAACGTTGTATTCGAAATTATTATACTAGTTTACAAATCTGTAATCCTATATTAAATATCAATCGAAACAAAAAGCTTTGTCTTCGGAATAAAGGTATTCTGTTAGCCTCTATAAGTCGTTTCAATCAATTAACTGTCTCTCATTCCATAACTGTTGTATATATCTTTAAATGTTATACACTACATGTATGTTGAATAATCCGAATTGGATGAAATTAATAGTAGATTGAGGGAAGACCGACCGGTCTTGCATGTTGACCGATCGGTCTTATGTGTAATTAACAACATTTTTGCCTTTAAAACAAAGCCATTTTTGCATGTTTCTTAAAAATCCAGTTTGTGCATGTTTTTGAATTGTATTATTTATTCATTTGTATTTAATTCATTCTAAGCTATAATAGAACTGTAAATACATAGGTGTATGCTTAATTTTTGCTTCAAATCACCTTTGCATGCTTCCTTGACACCAGAACCTGAAAACTAGCACCATGGGAGACCGGACGACCGATCGGTCTCTCATGGACGGTCTTAGGCTATTACTATGCATAGGGTTCGAACTCCCTATTACAAAAATACATAGGATGCCAACATACTATAAGTTTATTGGCAAGGCATTTTTTTCATGTATGAACATGTAAGATGTCGCACTAATTAACCACAAGTACATTTTATTGGATATGAAAAGTTCATTTAGTTGTCTTCTAATTTACAAATTAGACTATTTAAAATTGCTTAATTCCTGAATTATTTAATTTAATTGTTTGATTGCAACAATAAATTAGTATATAAAATCATAAACTTAAGTTAATAGTTGAAACTACGTAACTTATAATTATTACGTAACTTCACGTTGAAACCCTTGACATTCTCTATGAGAGTTTACATGTTAATTTGCCAGTTTAAAATTCTTCGAGAGCTGAAAAAAAACTTAAACAAAGCAAGTCCTTAATGTGCTTTTGGCCGTCATCAACATGTATGTATGTGTGTTTTATAGACCACCTTCCCCCAAACAAAAAACTATCACACCGCATTAATTGTAGTTCTAGTTCTAGTTTTTGGTTTCTTGTTGATATTTAAAATGGTAATTTTAAAAAAATTGAGTATCATTTATTTATATTTTAATTTCTTCATATCAAATGCAAGAGATTTAAGTATTTACTAATTTACAATGTATGAACGAAACATATTTTAAACCAAACAAGTACTACATATCTCTCACCTTTTTTTAATAGCTTAATTAACTTGTTGATTTGTGAATTTACTTATTTACATAATTTTGTTTTTTTTTTTAATCAATGTTAGTCTATTAATGTGCAGAAGCATGCAATATGAGTTTCACAATAATTGCATTATCATGAAAAGCCAATAAAAACTTTAGTTGATTGAATGGTTTATTAAGTGTGCTATGGATTACAAGTTGGAAATGATGTTTGGTTTTTGTCATTTTTTTCCAATTGGTCCTTTGTTTTGGTTTCTTCTTTTTGTGTGCCCTTACCTACTATTTATATTCTATGCTAGAATAGAACTATAAATACACTGATGTATGCTTAAATTTTTGCTTCAAATCACCTCTGCATGCTTCCTGGGCACCAGAACCTGAAAACTAGCACCCTTCCCTGTATGACTGACCGGTCTCTCATGGATGACCGATCGGTCTTAGGCTGTTACTATACATAAGGTTCGGCCTCCCTATTACAAAATAACATAGGATGCCAACATACTATAAGTTTATTGGTAAAGTATTTTTCTCATGTATGATCTTGTAAGATGTCGCACTATCAATTATCTCTATCACCATCTACATTGAATAGAACTTGTAATTCCATAACACAAAAACTTGCGATTTGTTTTATTCATTCATCACCATCTTAATTTTCTTGGTTTATATATTTTTATAACATACGTAACAAGTATATAAACAAACAAAACAACCACACTTTCTTTACTGCATGAAGAAGGTTTGGTCAATTATCCGTAACCGAGTTGTAGGCATGAACACTCGATTGTGATCTGCCGAATGACCCTAAACACACTCGGTTGCGCACAATCAAATAACACTAAATACATATTTTGGACTTTCATTTAGTTAAGAGCAACCAAGTATTCATGCTTGCAATTCAGTTATGGGGAGCCGAGTAAACATTCTTCATGCTCAAACATAAGGTTTTGCTTGTTTTGCTTTAGATCAAATGTTACTTAAACTGGAATTATATTGCATCGATCAATAGATGTTTTGATGGATGTTTTGGTGCAAACAAAATTATCTCACAAAACTCAGTTGGTTAAAAATGGTGGAGATAGTGGATGAATTTTGAAGATGATTGAAGATGGTGGATGAATTTTGGTAAGGTAGTTTAATTAATTAAGGATTAATTATATTATTAGTGGCTTAATTAACTTTTGTATTAACTTAATATAAATGGGGTGGAAACAATAATTGAAAGAAATGCTGCCAATGACTTTTTAGGGTGCCAATATCATGACCTTAAAATTAAATGTAAGATTTAAACCAATCGCTAGACAGACAATTTACACCTAAAAAAAATCAAAGAAGTTATTTCCTATTAAAACAAAATTCAGCTGTGATTTCTACTGATCCAACATGTCGTATTAATTAAAATAGGTACAATGCATCGAATCTCATAGGTAGCCGTTGCATCCAGTCTGTTCCACTTCTATTCCTCGCGTAAACTTCACACTTCCATTGTCCGGTGATTAGAAATTCTAAGACGCCAGCTTCGAAAAAAAATGTTACGAAGAACCATCACCGAAAAAGTAAACATAGCCACCATTTACCAGTACTTCTACTTCAACTCCTATGTGAATTCATCCTCTATCCTTATTTTTCGCCGTTTAGTTTCTCAAACTAAACACTTCTTATAGAACAATCAGCCGAACGTTGAATCGACGTCAACAATTCAAGGATATGAATGACGACGTTAGTGGATAGCTGTGACTGCAAGCAGTGGCGTAGCCAGGAATTTGAAGTCGGGGGTGCGCAATTCGAGTCGTTCGATGATAAGTGGGAGTGGCTAAGTAGTCAATGGTCAGAGTCACCGGTCACATAGTGTGGAGTAAAACGGTCAAATAAAGCGGAAAAAAAGAGAGAAAGAAACAAGGGAGAACTAAGAAGATACCAAAAAAATAAAAGGGGAGAGTTAGGACTCGGGATCTCTCTCCTCCTTATTTAAGTGTATTTCAATTCTCAAAATGCCCCTCAACTTTTATTTCTTACAATTATATACCCTCAACTATAAATTTATGTATATAAATCTTTATTTTTCTTTTTATTTTCTTTTTTTTTAAATCCCGAAATCATCGGGGTGAGCGCGCACCCCCTCGTCTCTATGTGGCTACGCCACTGACTGCGAGCACAGGTTTGTGGTAATGGAGCCTCTTAAAGGATACTCGGCACGACATCAAATTGTTCATAATTACTATATTGGAACCATAGCTCTTGCCCTCAGAAGGTATTCTTCTGTTTGTTTCCCAAGAGAACATGACTGACTACTACTAATAGAGCAACTTACAATTATAAAAATATAGTTCAATTTTTGTTTAGTAGAGCCAAAATTACTCTTATGTTTTGGTTTTGCATAAATAGGTAATTCACCAGCCTTGCATTTTGTGATTTGGACTAGTTTAGGTTATTCTACCTTGTCTGTTGAATTTTTGAAAATAAAATTTAGTGCACTATTATTATTTATAATATAATAAATTGTCCTTGTACGAAATTGCATGCTATTGAATTAGTTATGGTTAGCTTTAATTGGATTGGATATATGAATTTAATTATTACTTATATCTTGTTTTTGTGCAGTGAAGAGGAAGCAAATAAATCAATATACTCAGTTTCTACCACGTACTACTGTGCATTCAGTTGCAAAATCCCAGAACTTTTGATTGATAAGATTAAAGGTGACCTTTGCACTATCCCTTTTAGTTTTTCATTAACTCCTATTTTGGTTTTTTTAATTTGGATTGTTATTTTTAGCCTTCCCCAAAGTGAGATGGGTTTTGCCGGACTCTTATTTATCTCCCCAAGAAAATCACTATAGAGGTATTATTTTCTTACACATTGATTATTGATAACTTTTTGTTTATAATAATAGACCTAGTTCAGGACCTACATTCAATAGTTTAGAGTACTATATCCGCTTCATCCATTTCAAAACAAGCTAAATGATTGTTGAGGATAACACTTGCAAAACCTGTACGTACAGTTAAAAGATATAGGAGATGTGTCTTTTGTGTAACGTGACATGCTAGATGTGTTGGATCACGCATATGGAACCCGAATCAATGATTCATCCTACAAAGTGGAGATTAAGCCGTAACCAAGTTTATAAGGAGGATTACCATGAAAAATGGGACACGGGGTATTACAACCTGAGCCCTCTCAGAGGGAGATAATATAAGTCTTTTGGTGTGTACCACAAGATCACAGTAATTGTGGATGAAAGATATGAATGGAAGGGGGTTTATATATAGCTGCATAGTCTTTGGAGGCAAAAAAAACCCACCCTAAAATGAAGATATTGTCACAGGACAAGTGCTATTGTTAAGACTTTTCACTATTGGATCATGCTAATTTTTGGACACGTATTTCCCCTAGATGTCTTTTAGATCCTGTTAAGTGTTCAGGTTGATTGGAGTTTGGGAAGGCCTCTGTTTGCTCTGATTGGTATGAAGAGTTTTTTTTTGCCTAGGAAAGGTACTTGTCGTATGACAAGTGAGGTTTTAGCCATTGGATTTTTCTGAGTTTTGGATCTGTTTTGTCCCCAGATGTATTCTATCTTGTATCCAAATTTAAGGTCAATTGGAGTTCGAAAAGGTCTCCATTTGCTTCGATTGGTATGAAGGGTACTTTGATCATAATTGCACAATAAACAAATTAATTCTTAATGATCCAATGTTTGAAGAAGTTGAATTTTGGATATGTTCTTCCCAATGTGTCTTGTATCTTCTATCCAAATTTAAGATTAATTGGAGTATGGGAAGTGTTAGAAAATTTATATTTTCTAATTTATGTGGGCAACATATTATAATATTTCAATTATATTTGCTATTTAAATTAATGGGCTAATTTTTAGTGGTCTAATTAATTTTTAGTGAAGCCCATAGACTACTCAAATTAATGTGGGCCAAATGTGTAGATACCTCATATGGGCTTATTAGGGTTTAATGGGAACTCTAATTAGTTTGTATATAAAGTTGATATTAGGGTTATGGTCCCCAATACACCAAATCAAATTACGGCTCCCTTCTCCCCATCTAGAAGAGAATCAAAATTCCCATCAAGACACTAAAGCGATTTGGTTGAGGAAGACCACATACCCGCTCGATCCATACTGTTATTGTGATCGATCCTCATATTCCGCATTTATCATGAATCCAGGTACGCGGTTTCATTGTCTTAATTTATATCTTGATGATTTAACATGTTGATTTTAGGGATTAATTCTAACAAGTGGTATCAGAGGAACTTCATGTTAATTCATTAAGAAATTTAGAAAATTATTATTATATAATAATAAAATTCAGTTATAATAATTATAAGGATATTACATATTAAAGAACAATAGTTTCAGATGATTATGACATGCGGCAGTGAATAAAAAAAAAAATTGGCGAAAGGCTCTGTGATTCTCTGTAAATAATTCTAGGCATTGACGTGCGGCGGAAAATTTCACTTGCCTTAGTTGTCCTTTTTCTTGATCTGCGGGAGACCACTCCTAACTTTTGTGTTTACTTTTATATATATAGTTGCTTTTGATTGTATATATATATTAATGGTTTGTTTGAATTTAATTTTGACTGAATTCGGATGTCAGCTATGGCTTTACAATATATATATATATATATATTCATTGGTTGAATTCAATTTGTTGATTCAATATGTGTATGTATGCAAGTAAGGTAATTTTTTTTAAAGGTTTAACTTAATATATGTGGATCCAGAATATGGCTCTTTATTGTGTAATATGTGTATATATTTTTTAAGCATCTATTGACATATATTAAGAGTGGAGAATTTTATTCTTGTATCTATTGTGATTAAGGATATGGATCAAGCTTATTATTTATTTAGATATTAATGTTTATTATTTATGCAAATAATTATTGGCCCAAAGGAAAGTTATTATTTGGCCAAATAATAGACATTATTTTCTCTCGATATTTGTGTGGTTATTATTCATGCATTTAATAATCAGCCCAAAGGAAGATTATTATTTGGCAGAATAATAAACATACGCGTGAGAATAAATGTGTGATAATTATTAGGTTTTCATGTGAGCAATAAGTCAATCCAAAGAAAGGCTTTTTGTTTGACAGAAATTATTATCAACATTTGATTCCTATATTGAGAGTGCTTATTATAGTCTTGTTTGGGTACGCATGTCCCAGACTGTCAGTAATCCAAATTGCAGTACGCGTCAATGTGGGAAAAATAAGGTTTATGCTTTGCAAATCTCATTAATACAGAAAATCTATTTTTTTTTAGATTATAAGGATACGAAGCACAAATTGTCTGATAATTTGAAATAGATGAATTGAACCGATAAGTTGCTAAAGTAACATTTATCGCGTAAATTTATTTATTTTAGAATATTAAGATGTGTGTAATTGTTATTTATGCGAATAATAATCGGCCCAAAGGAAGGTTATTGTTTGGCCGAATAACATGTACACTTGTGGTAATAAATATAATATGACAATCAAGTTTTTCATGTGAATAATATGTCGGCCCAAAGGAAGTCCTATTATTTGACAGGATTTGTTATTTATATTTGATTACTGCGTTGAGATGACCAATTACAAGTTGATGTTTCTGTCCAAAGACAAAATATCAACGTTGTGCTAGGTATCTTGTGATGGGGACCCATTATTGATAATTTGGATAATTGTGTCATTCATATATATTGTTTGTTAATATGTTATGACATTTATATTAATTGTAAGCTTGTAATTTTTATAATTTGTTCTCTATTCAATTTTAAGTTATGCTTTATATATCTGCCAACATAAATTTGGTATCGGTGCTTAACGGCACAAATTTTAAGAATTGGAAATAGAACGCTTCTATTCCATGAATTTTTTTGGGGCTTTATGAGAAAAATGATACTTAGTTCCTTAAAGAAATTATAAAAATATTTTGCCAAAACAAAAAGGCTGAAACAAGTAACCTTCTGATTAGTCTTGTTTCAATAAGGTATAAGAAAAAGGAACATAAGGGAAGTACATTATGAAAATGTCTGATATCGCTTTCAAATTAAATGCACTAAAGCTAGGGTTGTCTAATGACTTGCTCGTGTATCAAGTTCTTTATTTCTCTTTTTGCACAATACAGTTAATTTATAATGAGTTACAATACTCATAAGGATAAGTTAATGATCTCTTAATGAGTTCATATTTTACAGTGTGCAAGGAGAATAAAAGATTTAGCGATAAAAGACAGTGGTTACTCATCTAGCAAACACCTCTAAAGGAAAGGATAAAGGATAAAAATTAAGAAGCTGCAGTTAGAACAACACTATAGTAATTGCAAAAGAAACATGATAAAGAATTTGTCAGTTAATTTTGCAAGAAGGATAGACGTAGTAATGTTTTAAATACGTCATTTGGCGTGTAAAGTAGGATATACTTCTCATTATGGTTTGTTCGGTAGTTAGTTTAACTTATGTACATGTGATTACTTTGTGAGTAGATTTTGGTGACACTACTCACCTAAGTGTGTTTAGAGGTTATATGTAGAGCCAAAAGCCAATTGATGTTGAAATATTCATCTATCAGGGTAGTGGCGAAACAGTTACAATTGAGGTTTTAAGGAATTTTAAGTTATCATTAAAGACCAGTTACTTTTGAATTTGGGAGAAACTTATATGGTATTGTCATTTAGACATAATTTCTATTTTTATTTGGACAAATACGGTTATTATTATTCATTTGAAAAGAATAAAGTTAAGTCTTTTTCAAAATTCAAATATTTTGCTGCTATTTCTTTAATTGATAACTTATATACGGATACAACCACCTCATATAATGAGACCTTGTAAATTGATTCACGTGATACAAAGCATAAATTAACTGATAAGAATTCTTCCATGTTATGGCACAAGTATTTGGGA
Source organism: Lonicera japonica (assembly GCA_021464415.1). NCBI lineage: Eukaryota > Viridiplantae > Streptophyta > Magnoliopsida > Dipsacales > Caprifoliaceae > Lonicera > Lonicera japonica. Next base: position 1,020,333 of record CM038468.1, on the reverse strand, counting down.
TAAATCTCTAAATAGAGAATTAAGAGACTTGTGAAATTCTTAAAACCCCTTGATTCAACAGATTTTAAAATCTGTATTTAATGTGTAAAGGGGAATGGACAAACATAAGGAAACTAGGTGCCATAAGGAATTCAATTGTCTAAGAACTAATTCATGACGATATATGTGAACTGTTCTATACGGCCTTCTAGAATGGTTAACAATATTTTATTATGTTCATGACAATTATTAAGGGTACCTATATTCAGTTAATGAGAAATTACAATCCTTAAACGTTGTTATGATTTTCATAGTTGGAGTTGAAAATCAGCTAGGCAAGAAAGTTAAGGCCGTGAAACCTGACCGTGGTGGTAAATACTACGGTAGATATCACGGATAAGGTAAACAACGTTCTGGACTTTTGTGAAATTCCTAGAGAAATGTAGAATCGTCTCACAGTACACCATGCTAGGCAAACCTAGTATGAACAGTGTTGCTGAGAGATAAAACAAAAGCTTAAGGATATGGTAAGGAGCGTGATTAATCATTATTCTCTACCATGATGACTCTAGGAAGAACCACTTAAGATTGCAGCATATTTTTTAAGCATTGTTACATCAAAGCAGTTGCTAAAATAGGTTGTCCAGCTGTGGTAAGGTTATAAAGAACAGAAATTGGACTCAATATTATAAGCTGCTACTTTGTTAGATACACTAAAAGATCGAGAGATTATAAATTTTATGATCCCTTGAATAAATCCTTTATTAAGACGGAAATGCCAAATTTCTTGAGATTATTGAGTTTGAGGGGGAAGATAAAGTTAGAAACATTGTCTTTGAAAATGAATTTATTCAAATTCCAAGTACTGCTATTAACAATGATTATGATCAAATTTCTGACATTGTTTCATATGCAAATTAGGATCATCAAGACAATGTTGAAAAAAAACTTCCTGTATAGCAAACTCAACAATCTCAAGAAGAAGTTAAATTAAAGAAATCCATCTATGGCCTTAAGGAAGTTTTTCGTCAATGGTATTACATATTTCATCAAGTTATTATGTCGTAAGGTTTTGAGATAAATCCGATTGATGATTATGTATATCATAAGTTCAGTGGGAGTAGTCTTGGTATTTTATGTTGATAATATCTCTTTTGTATTAGGAATACAGATACATCGACATTATTGTCGGGTATCTTAGGGTTTTCACGAAAGAGATATATCGAAAGAATTCTTATCAGATTTGGCATGAAAGATTGTCATTCAGGAGATACTCCCATTGTTAAAGGAGACAATTTATGTCACAACAAGTGCCCCAAAATAAAGTTGAAAAGAAAGAGATGCAAAAGATTCCTTATGCATCAGTTATAGGGAGTCTGATGTATTATAAAGTATGTACGCATTTGGGTTTAGCGTTCATAGTAAAGATATTTGGTAGATATTTAAGTAACCCTATGATATATCTTCGGAAAGCAGCCAATTAAAGGGTTATACGGTATTTAAAGAGAACAAAAAGATTATATACTTACATATCGAAAATCAAATCAGTTGGAGATCATATGGTGTTCTGATTTCGATTTTTTGGATAGGATATAGCTGCACAATTTTGTCACTAGGCTGCGAATTGTAGATAGTATCGAAAGATCATTAAAGATATTTTGTGACAATAATTGATTTTGCTATATTCGACAACAACATAAATTTTTCGAAAATCTAAAGCACATAGATATTAAGGTTTTTCGTTGTTAAAAAAAAGGAGTTCAGAGTTGTTGTGTCTATAGAGCATATAAGTACAAACTCCATGATTACGGATCTGTTCACTAAAGGCTTAACACATAAGGTATTTCTTGAGTATATTGCTCATTTGGATTTTGTGTTATCTAATAAAGTGCTTGTTTAGTGGGAGTTGGTATCCAGGATGTTCTTTTATTTAGACGCATATTTTCTGCAGAATAAAGAAGATGGTTTATTTTCGTCTTAACTCTGAATATTTGTTTTATTTCTTCCATTGTGGTTTAACATAAAGTTTGGACGGTTAATGTTGATCTCATTAAAGTTGGGCCAGTTGGAAATAGGCATGTCTAAGATCACATTGCATGTAATTTCCATGCTACTCATCCACATTTGATCTATGTTATTAAGTGTATTAGTATGGTGATAATCGTGGTTTAGTCACGACTTTACTGTGATAAAAGTTGCGGTAATTCCATTACTCGTACATGAGATAGACCAGATTGTTTAAGGAGAAGTCTAAGGATAAATAGCATACGGATGCGCGCTTAAAGAATTCTGTGATATAATTGTTTCAGGAGTAATATGTAGCCCAAGTGGGAGATTGTTAGAAAATTTATATTTTCTAATTTATGTGGGCAACATATTATAATATTTCAATTATATTTGCTATTTAAAGTAATGGGCTAATTTTTAGTGGTCTAATTAATTTTTAGTGAAGCCCATAGACTACTCAAATTAATGTGGGCCAAATGTGTAGATACCTCATATGGGCTTATTAGGGTTTAATGGGAACTCTAATTAGTTTGTATATAAAGTTGATATTAGGGTTATGGTCCCCAATACACCAAATCAAATTACGGCTCCCTTCTCCCCATCTAGAAGAGAATCAAAATTCCCATCAAGACACTAAAGCGATTTGGTTGAGGAAGACCACATACCCGCTCGATCCATACTGTTATTGTGATCGATCCTCATATTCCGCATTTATCATGAATCCAGGTACGCGGTTTCATTGTCTTAATTTATATCTTGATGATTTAACATGTTGATTTTAGGGATTAATTCTAACAGGAAGGTTCCGTACAATTGCTTGACTACCACTGGTTCCATTCTGACTTGCCCGAGATACACTTTTGAAAACACGAGTGGGATTTCTATACACACAAGATACCTCAATTTCCCTAGTAGACTTCGTTAATGCATGAATTAGTCTTTTGGGCCTTTCTAAATTCCTAGCAAGTTTGGAACTCGGTGTACATGTTAGTACATTTTCGAAAAATGGATTTTTGCGAGGGTCACAAGGGGTGTTCACAATGGAAAAGAGTTGAATTGCCAGTAGGGAAGAAACTTGTTGGTTACGGATGGGTGTACATTGTGAAATAAAAGGTAGATATAACTATTAAATGATTTAAAACGATTCTAGTAACAAATGCTATGCATAGACACATAAGATTGATTATCTTGAGACATTTGCGCTAGTGATGAAAATTAACATTGTGTAAGTCATGCTATCTTTGGCAGAAAATCTAGATTGCCAAGCCACTAAAACAGTTCGATGTGAAGAATGCATTTGCATGGTAATTTAGAAAAATAGGTATACATGGAGCTCCCACCATAGTACAGTGTTCATATGGAACATAGAAACAAGGTTTTTAAATTAAAGAAGTCGTTGTATGGTTTGAAACAGTCTCTAAGAACTTGGTTCATGAGATTTGCTAGATTAATGGGAAGGTTATATTAGAATCAGAGTAATTATGAATATATATTATTTTTAAAGAAGTGTCATAGGAATATTACATCACTTATTGTTTATGTTGATGACATGGTGGTCACTAGGACTGACCCATGTCGATGGGAAGCATTGAAAAAATATCTATCTTGGAGTTAGAGATGAAAAAAATTAGCTAATTGAAGTTTTTTTTGGAATTAAGGTGTCTAGATCTTCAAAGCATTTTCCTATCTCAGGGGAAGTATGCATTGGATTTTGATTAAGTGAGACTGGTATTTGTATTTGACAACCATCAGATATACCAATAAAAGAACGTTTGAAGTCAGAAATTGAAACTGATCAAGTTGATAAATGACATTATAAGAGATCGGTGGGAATGCTTATGTTTCTCATTTATTGAAACAAAAAATGGCAGTTGTGTACATACTAGAGGGGGGGTGAATAGGATTTTTAAAATTTAAGGATTTTTAAAACTTGAAAATATTATTATATCTATATTTATCAAGCAATTCAAAGATAATTCCAAGCAAAATGAATAACTAACACAATATAAAAGATAAGAGATGAGTAGAACCAATAGTTAATTAACGGTTCGGCTTGAAAACCCCACTCCGCGCTCGGTTAGCATAATCATCTCCTTTGATCAAACCTCTAAAGTATTCTTATCAAATATATGAAACACCCTCAATACTCTAGAAATCCCTCTTGCTATTTCTATGGATACACCTCTCACTATGAAAATTATCATTTATCTGAAGGCACCTTTTGAAAAATGGATTTTATTTACAAAGAATGATGATTTTTGAAGGTTGAATGATATACTGATGCTGAGTAGGCTGGAAATGTAGGCTGATGGAGACTGGTCTAGACCAAGCCAAAAATCCAATTTTTTACATGTTCTACATTAGGCTTGGGGGATATTTTGCAATGTAGTTATAACAAAAATTGTTCATATAAATTTTGAATTTTTTAAGATTACTATTTTTCGGTAAAAATGTTTTTAGAATATTCTTGTCTCATGGCTATATAAATCAACAAGATCTTTTATAAGACACTCACTTAATTTATAAATATCAAACAAATTATTTGTCTTCGTTTCCTTTTCTTCCTTCGTTTCGTGATTGTCAAGAGGTTTGATTTAAGTGTTGAAACTTTTTGAAAATCCGTGTAATCAATTATAGTGGCTATAACTTAAAACATCAACTAAGTTAAATTACACATAGTTTAATTTATTATTATTATCAAAACAAGATTATTGAATGACAATTGGACTCTAAGAATTATTGTGGTTGAAGCTGTTATTAACTGACAGGTTATCCGCCGAGATAACCTGTGATGTTATATTGTGATAACATGGCAGCGTGTGATATTACAAAAAATCTAGTTCAACGTGATACAACCAAATATGTGGAAGTGAATACATTCTTTATCAAAGAGAAATTGGAAGAAAATGTAGTCGCAGTGCCTCATATGCGCTTGAAAGATTAGATGGATGGCATACTCACCAAGGCAGTGTCTAATAAGATATTCTCCAAGTTAATTAGCAAATTGGGCATGTTCAATATATATACACCAAATTGAAAGGGAGTGTTAAAATATATTGTGTATAGTTGGCACAGCTGTGTATTTCCTTATATGAATAATTTATCATTCTCATCACATACGCAAACTTATAAATATAGTTATCCTTTGTACTAATACATATTGAATACAATTCTTCTATCTTATTCTCAATTAATATTTCAATACAAAAATGTTAGGGGTTTTTTTTAAAATATATTTCAAGTAAAGAGATTTTTTTATTTGTTTGTTTTTTTCTTTTGTATTTTAGAAAAAATTTAAAAAATATTATATTTTTTGTAAAGTTTTAAAAATAGTGTACCATATACAAATCGAATTGAAAAACAGTTTTTAAAACTATGCTTAAAACTAAATTTTAAATTTAATATTTAAAAATTCCAATCAAATAGAAGGTAATCAAAATACATAAAAAATCGCATTTAAAAAATATGAACTAAGCTATATGCCGTGCACATGAACGGGTGTTTAAAAAAAACCGAAACAATTTTTTCTTTAACAGCTTTTGAAAAATGACATTTTGTCCTTGAAACGAGTTATGTATTGTGCATGTGACTTGATTCTGTCCAACTAAATCAATAAATTGGATGGAAGAGTTAAATTGAGACTTGTTAAATAATTTAAGAAATTGAGCATTTTAAAGTTTAATGGCTAAAGTGAAACTTGACTTGGGTTAGTTTACTCCATAAATATATAGCTAGGTTATAAAGACAATCTCTCACTTTAACAAAAAGAAGGAATGCCGATTTGGAAGAGTAAATGGATGATTTTTTTTAATGAAAATTTGTAAAGATGGTTTATATATGGAGTATATTACTTCAACCAAATTTCATAAAAAAAATTAATGTAGTTGAGTATATTGAAAAATTAATTTATAAGTGCATTTTCGGCCGTTAAAGATTTTAATTATCATTTCAACCACTTCTAGGTTGATTTTTTTTAATGAAATTTGGTGTAGGTGATCTACTCATCATATATAGATTATTTCTACAAATCTTCTTAAAAATTCATCTGCTTATCCTTCCAAATGGAAATTGGTTCTTTTTATTAAATAGATGGAGTCCCTCTTTATAGCATAACTCTCTTTATACATAAAACATGGGGATGATTCAAGTTGCAGATAGTGTAAAACCAAAAAATTTTACACTCGCCCATAACTTTATCTAAAATTTTCAATTCATTAATCTGTCGTTGAATTGCTTAATTATAAATTTTTAATATCTTAAACATGTATGCAAAATATTAAAGTAGTCGAAGATGCAGAAGTCTCTCATTATAATTGTATTATATATTGAATTATGAATCTTAAGAAAATTAAGTAAAAATATGTATGGTGATTATATAGTAATAAATATCGGATTGATTTGAAACTTTGCATGCTTGATAAACATAATAAAAATTACTTATTTAATAATGAAATTGATATATTATAAATTTGAGAAAAAGTTGTGGACGATTGTAAAATTTCTTAATTTTACACTGGTATAACTTAATGTATATATATATAATTTTCCCGAGTCTAATGGATTTCTTGAGTGTTTGAGTTTATTTATGGCATGAAACAACTCGCAGCATGGGTCTAGCTTATTGATATGTTTAAAAAAAACTCTACTGGAATCCATTTATCACCCGGGGCTTAAAAATTAAAAGGGGCACCAATTTATTTATTTATTCATTTGTGTATATATATTAAAAATGATTTTTTTAATTAATAATGCAAATTTCCAAAAAGAAAAAAAAGAAAAACACTTGTTTCAATCTCAATCTTCTCATGCATATTCAATCTCAATCTTTAATTCTTCTCTGATTCTTTCTTCTTATATTCAATCTCAATCTTCTCATGTTATAAATGAAAATTAGAAGGACATCAATATTTTTAATTTGTTTTTGATGGCCTTATCGTAAAAACAAAATTAATTTATTTTGTTTTAATTTAAAAAATTTATTTATTTATAAAGGGTGGCATTATTTACATCCTCATATTTGCCACAAACACCCCCTTGCAACAAACACCACCTATGGTAAATTTATTATTATTAACACTTGTAATACCCGCCTAATGAGAGGTGAGTGCAATTATATAAACTTTTAACTTTTCATCCTTTTCCACTCTTTTAACTTTTTTTTACTACCAAAAGAAAAATCAAATATTGTTGGGCTTCATAAATCAAAGGCTACATCTTCTCTCTTATTCTCTCTCTCACATACACCTCTATGTATATTCCATCTTCAAGTGCAAACCAAAACCCACCAAGCTTGCAGCTAGTGTGACTATAGGAATAGTGATAGTAATACTAGTGGGAAGGCTGAAGAAAGATGACAAAAATCTGCAGACGTAGCATTGATAAAGTCAATTGAGGGAGTTGTAGATTTGAAGACCTATTTGACTGCAAGGTTTTCACTTAAAGCATGCATAAAACTCTATGAATTTGTATTTTATGGTTTCTGTAATTGCTTGAAAAAAATTAGATGTTCTTTTATGTTTTATGTCTTTAGCCGTAGTTGTGTTTTTTATACATTATTACTATTTGGAGAGTCAAAGATCAAATTTTTGGTTATGAACTTTGTTATAGTTTGATACTTTGGATGAAAAAATATTTTTTTAATTATTATATAGTGAAATATTTGTGTACCCCTATAATTTCTTAGTTTCCTACAATTTGACATTTGTAGATACATTTATTAAAAAAAGAAAAAAGAAAAAAAAAGAAAGACAAATGTAGATACATGTGTAAAATGTTGAAGCTATGTTTCTATTCTACTAATATATATAGTCTCATTATTACCTTGTCTTTATATATATATATATATACACACATATAAAATTTATATAATTGTTGGATCATTTTTGTCAGTATATACTAATATAATTCATTCTACTTTATAATTGTTTTTGTTGAAAGAAAGAAGCATATAAAGATAGAGTGGTTGCTTAGAATTTTTTACATAGCTATGCTGATTTTTTAATTTATTTTGTAAAATAGGGTTGTTCCAAACTTATTTGTGTAAATAGGGGAGTTTTAAAATTGAGATTTAAGGTGTATATTTTAGCTGTAAAAACGCGATTGAAAGCAGCGTTTTTTTTTTTAAAAAATTTAGTCTGTAAAAACGCAATCCCATTTCGCGTTTTTAATGGTAAAAACGCTACTCAAGCTCGCGTTTTTACCATTAAAAACGCTGCCCCTTGTCCCGTTTTTACAGCCGAATTCCATTTCTCCCCTCCGCCCAGAGCAACTCCCTCACAGCAGAACAACTCCTTTCCTCCCTCATTTCGCCGCACGCAGAGCACCGTATCCTCCCTCCTCCTTCCTCCATCCATCCACCTTCCTTACTCCCTCACCGGACCGGACCTCCTCCTTACTCCCTCACCGGACCGGGCCTCCTCCTTCCTCCGTGACCTCCGTCCTCCTTCAGCAGGTACAAAATCTTCTCCCCTCTTTGTTGGATAGTTCATTGATTTATCTTTTCCCCTCTTTGTTGTGATATATGTGCTTGTATGTGTGTATGTGTATGTGCGTATATGTGTATGTATATATGAAGATGATAATTGTGGGTTTTGAGATTTTCTAATTTTTGGTTGAAATTAGTGTAATATAAACATCAAAAATAAACAAGTTTGGGGATTAATGGCCGATGGTTGAGATTTGACAGCGATTAATGGTTGAGGTTTTCTATTTTTTGAGGTTTTCTATTTGATATATGTTAAATGTGACCCTTTTAGTGGTGGTTTGTGTAGTGGTTTCAGTGGTTTGGGTGTTTTGGAGGTGGTTTGGGTGCAGCGTCGAGTGTTTTGCTGGTTGGACTTTGATTTTAAAATGGGGAATTTGGTGGTTCTATCAGTGTAGGGGATTAACTTCATTTTGGAGCCAACATTGGTTGTAAATTTTGAAAAGCCGCAATTTGTATAACTTATTAGATAGTGATGTTTTATATATGTTTGAGCTAAATTTGTAGTGGTCCCCCAGTCATAAAGTATATACATGGTGTCAAATTTGCATATGAAAAAAAGTCAGTTGCCAATGAGAATAAAAATCATTTTACAATAAACTGAACCATTTAAAAAGTAATAAAATTGTATATGTAAGCAATTGACTAGATTTATAATTTTTTTGCACCACCCATATTTAAAAATAGATTTGCTTCTTATATGGATTTTTATATTTCTTATCAAACAAAAAGAACATTTAAAGGAACAGCTTTTGGTTACATACGTCTGTATGAGAAACTATAATTTTTTTTTAATATTTTTATTTTCATGCCATTACATAAAATTTACAAATTTCCTACGTTAATAATTTACAAATTTCATAATCTTTATTTATTTTTTAACATTTCAATGGGGTTGTGGGGTAATAATGGGTTTGTGGGGTTAACTGTTCGTGATTTTTTGTGGGGTTTTATTTGTATGAAGCCGCGTGCTTCTCCTAATATTTTATTTAATTTCAACACGTTTAATTTGAGCAATTCGATTTTGCTTCAGCTAGCAATCATAATATTTTATTTAATCTTAAAGTAAGCTTAATTATGGTATCTTAAGATCAATATATAGTAAGGGGGATATATGATAAGCTTTTATATAATCTTTTATTTAATCTTAAGGTAAGCTTAATTATTTAATCTTGAAACCAGTACGCCTCTAAGAGGGATAAATGAGAAGCTTTTATATATAATATTTTATTTCATCTTAAAGTAAGCTTAATTATTTAATCTTAAAAGCAGTATATACTGAGAGGGATAAATGAGAAGCTTTTATATATAATATTTTATTTAATCTTAAAGTAAGCTTAATTAATTAATCTTGAGAGCAGAATATACTAAGGTTATCGTGGTTTGGTGTTATATATATACTTTTATTTAATCTTCAAGTATGCTTAATTAATTGCGAAGCATTTATATACACACACAGAGTCACATATATATATACATAAACTTTTTTAATTACAAAGTAGGCTTATTGTTTAAAAGTAACATGAAACTATATTTGCGTTTTATTTTTCGCAGAAATGTCTTTAAACTCTGGTTCCAGTTCCGGAGAATCATGTTCATATGTCACTTGTTTTTGTGGAGAGCCTGCTCCAATTAGAGTGTCATGGACATCGGAAAACCCAGGTCGGAGATTCTTTGGTTGCAAGAGTTATGGTAATAATGGATGCAACTTTTTCGACTGGGTTGACAAGGAAAAAACAATTCAGGAAGAGATGAAAGAAATTTACAATCAAATAAGGCATATATCGGTCCAAAAAGAAGATTGGAGGGCAGTTGCTGAAGGGGTTAAAGACTTGAATAATCGTTTGTTGAAGGGCATAGAAAGGGAGAGGGAAAAGAGAGGAGAAATATAAAGGAAGTACGAGCAATGCAAGAAATCACTCAAGTGTGCGAGGAATAGGATTTATTTGCTTATGTTTTTATTAGTTGTGTCAGTTTTATGTAATTTATTTTATTATGCGTTGTAGACTTATGATTACTGTTGTTATGTATTTTTGTTTAGTATATGTATGTGTTTAAAGCTTTGGTAATTAAGTATGTAACGATGCTAAATTAGTTATTGCCCTTGCAATATGTAATGTGACATTATAATGTAATTTGTCTTGTAATGAATGGATGTGTATTAATTATGCAGTTTATTAACTTTTTTGGGTTCACATATGTACGCGTTAATATGCATTGTATCTTCTTTTATATCTATTTAACACGTACATGAACATAGGTATTTGTCGATGGATCCTCGTCCTGTGGATCGCCGTGTCTTATATTTACAGGACCAGCATCGGTCTTCTGCTATATGGGCAGGCGATGATCCAGCTTTGTTGGAGCCACGTAGGAGCGCTACTGAGTTTAGTGGGCCTGATGGACGGCAAATTATTCTTCCTGAGATTGTACAGCGTGCATTACTACGAGCAGGATTCTACGGACTATACCGCATAGGGCACATCCAGTACGATCATGCACTGATTACGGCTATGGTAGAGCGTTGGCGGCAGGAAACACACACGTTTCATCTACCTATTGGGGAGTGTAGTATCACACTCCAGGATGTTGCCGTACTACTTGGATTACCAGTTGATGGCCATGCAGTTACTGGCCCTCCATTCGATGCCTCTCCAGCTGACGTTTGTGAGCGTGTATTGGGTATCCGACCACCGGACCACGCTCTCAGGCATTCGAAATTGAAGCTTTCTTGGGTAGCAGATACATTTGGAGAGATACCTGCCCATGATGCTGATGATGTTGTTGTCGAGCGATACGCACGTGCTTGGATTATTAAATCGCTAGGCAGTTCTGTTTTGGCTGACAAGTCCTCGGCATATGTCAGAGTTTCTTTACTCCCACTACTTCAGGATTTAAATATGGTGGGCCATTATAGTTGGGGTAGTGCTGCACTTGTGGTGTTGTATAGGGAGATGTGCCGAGCCACGCGTATAGGATCAAAACAGATTGCCGGTCTGCTCATCTTGTTACAAGTATACAAGGCTGAATTTTAGAATTTTTAATCTTATATTTTGAATTTACATGGTCAATAATATATTGTCATTTAATTTATGTTAGTTATGGTGTTGGGAGAGATTATCACATATTCGCCCTCGTCGCTTTGACGTAGCTATTGCTGAGCAGGAGCTCATTAATTCGATTGATAGACCTTCGCATGGAGCCAGGTTTGTTGAATTGTAAGAAGACAATTGTGTCAATATATGCTATGGCTACGATTACTTTTTTTACACCCTACTTTTATTTAATACAGGTGGCGGACTAGGTTCTCACTAGAGCGGACGCCGATACATGTTCTGACTTACTATAGGGAACCAGCTAGATTCGTATGCGAGCGAAGCAGGTAAATATAATTATTATGGTAGACTGTTGTGTGACTATATATCTCGTAGCCATTGAATGATTGGGAAATGAACTTGGTTGGTTGAGAAAACTATATCTGTATTTATAGTCCCACGTATAGATTCCTTTTGGATTGATTGGAAGATGTATTTGTTTGGAAAGTTATAATAAACTTGTTTAACAGGTGAATATGAAAAAAATGGATTGTTCTATAAACAGACGGAACTCTGCCGAAATTTTTAAAAATTACAGATGTTTTTATGTACATTTTAAAATTTATAAGTTGTATTTCTTCATTTACAGATGATTTGGCAGCCGTACACTGCGCATGTTATGGCTGGTTTGCCTCCTTATTGTCTTGCCGGTCAGGCTATATGGCGGAGTAGGTCACCTCTTATCTACTTTGAGATAGTGGAGTGGCACCTCCCTTACAGAGTCATGCGACAATTTGGTTTACACCAGAATATCCCCGTTGATTTTGACACCAGTGAGCAGTTGCACGATACAGATATGAGGGGGAGGGCGCGCGGAGATCCTATTGATTGGAGACATCAGCACCGCGATTATATCGCCTTTTGGGATCGCAGACATGACCACGTAGTCACTGCGGATGTGTTACAGGGCCCGATACAGTACGACGACTCGTACATGATATGGTTTCGTACTGTTACTCGTCTTTTCATTCTTGCGGCGCCTGAGCAACCTCCCGAGTTTGGTCCTGAGCCAGTAGGTGTAACATTGGAGATACTGGTAAGTTATAATTGCATCAGCTAAATGTAATTTATAATTTTTTTGCCATTTTAAATTTCATATTTATATAATTTTGTTCCTTTCCAGGGTGATGCGCTTGCTAAGATATATTCGTTGGCTATGAACCATCCTTTGCGGTCCATCACAGGAGATTCTACATCCAAGGAGATATCTGACTTGGCACATTCAGCTCTTATTACGGCGCGCCTAAGAGTATCGATTATCTGTTGATCCATTACAGATCCACGGCCCTATACCCGAGCCAATCCCACGACCCCACCGCCGTTGTCGTCAGAGGCGGCACGCACCTGCCAGTACTACTACTACTAGTACGTCTTTAGCACAGTCTGATACATTATCACATGATGCTGGGTCGTCTACCTCTACACATCATGTCTTTTCTCCTCGGATCCTACAGTCACCACTACTACTACATTACCTACCAGTACTACTAGTACTATATTACCCACCACTACTAGTAGTACGTTACCCACCCCTACCACCGCTACTACCACTACTACTACGTTGCCCATCCCCACCACCACTACTACTACGTTACCTACCTCTACTACTACGTTACCCACCCCCACCACCACCACCACTACTACTACTACTACGTTACCTACCAGTACTACCAGTACTACTAGTACTATATTACATTATTACCCACCACTACTAGTAGTACGTTACCCACCCCTACCACCACTACTACCACTACTACTACGTTACCTACCACTACTACTATGTTATCTACAGATGACCCCTCCAGATTACTAGATACTATTACTACTACGTTACCCACCCCCACCACGACTACTACTACTACATATGTGTTTTATTCTCCATTTCCCCCCGGCCTATCACAGTCAGATACGTTATCCTTCACCACCACCAGCCAGCTTACCGCAGCTGAGTACGACAAACTTCTCGACACTCCCTACCATATACGAGGATTTTGACATAGGACATTATGTGTCTATGTTGACGACAGACTCGTCATTTATTTCACCAGTTGTGTCGCACCAGCTTCCACTCGGACTTTCACAATCATCGACATTTACACCCACAGATCATCATAACGAGGGGACACAGTTGAGCATACCAGATGTTGTAGATGTACCTGTGTTACCTATTGATATAGGACGAGGCAGAGGTAGACCGAGGGGTAGGGGCAAGGACAAGGACAGGGGCAGAGGCAGAAGTGTAGAGGCGCACACCCATACGGAGGTCGAGAGGGATGAGAGGCCGAAGAGGAAGAGGAAAAAACCTAGTTGTGGTACTTAGTAGGTTGATTGTTAGTAATTAGAGAAAAAATGTCATTTATTTACTTGTATGAAATGGTTGTACATGGATATTTATTTTTGCTTAGTTGTATGATCTTTTTGTGTACATGAATATAGAATTTTGGTATATATGATGTCAGTTTGTAATGCCAAAGCCGTGTGAGAAAAAAGTTCCATGTGTCGTGACTTTCCTCGACGCCGAATCCAAATGCAAGCGGAAATATTCCTTCACTTGCATCCATAGCCATTGCAACAAATAATTTTCTATTGTATTTGCCTCGTAGATGTGTCGCGTCTACACTTATAATAGGCCGGCAATGCACAAAGCCTTCAATGGAAGCACTAAAGGCCCAAAAGTTCTTATCAAAAATACGATAATGGCCATCATACATCTTGCTTCTATACTCGTGGACGGTGCGTTGGTTGTTGTACTTAATTACGGTCAAATATTTCGGCAGAATAGCATAAGACCCTTTCCAATTGCCAAATAATATTTCAATAGCCTTCTGTTTCGCATTCCATGCCTTCCAATAAGAAATCTTGTAACCATATTGATCCTTAACAAATGCGAGGATAACGCCAATCTTAAGGCCAGGGTCAACCTTAATCATGTGTTTTACTTTGCTGGCAATGAATTTGCAGTCCAAATGTTTGTGAGTTAGTTTCAAACGATCAAATGTGCATGTGTGGAGACCCTCGTACTTAGTTATCTCAAACTGGCCATGTTTCTTCTTCCTCTTACAAGCACAAAGCCGCCATTTGCACCCTTTTTCGTGTAATTTACACCTTATTGCCCATGTATCTGCCTTTGATTCATCAACAATAAATTCATTTGAATTCTTAATTGCATATTGTTTCACGGCAATCTTCAACTTATCTTTAGTCTCGTAAGTGAGCCCCTTCCGTAATTCATTTTGATCGACCAACTGCTCATTAATTGTCACCTCCTCATCCACATACGTAACAGGGAATTGTGTGTAAAATGACGGTATATCTTCCGCAACCATCTCAATTTGGTTTGATTGTTCACATTCATCGCTTTCAGTGTCACTCTCTTCTGTACGACTATCAGATTCCGAGTTCCAATCTGTGTCCTCTCTAGTGGAGTCATCATATTCTATACAATCTCTGTACTCAAACATTGGCTGGTCCGATATGTAGTTCTTACGGGTATGGTCGCGCGTCTCAGGAATAAATTCAAGCTTTTTTGATGGTCGTGAAGTAGAAGGCATGTTAGAAACATGAGTGTACTATGTTGATGGTGGTGAACTATATGAGGCTGATGCCCAAATTTTTTCAGCAAGTGGGAACACATTATAATTCAGATCAACTTTCTCCACATACAAATCGATTGCATTCACAGATGGAACTTTTAAAATACTTTCCATTGCAAAATGTAAGCTTCTGTCATCATTAATTTCATGGAGGAAGAAACTGCAAACATTCATGGTCACAAACAGTGGACATCTACATACAATCTTTAAGGTGGATGGCGAGAGGTCAACATTCATAACAGAATAAATCATTCCAACTAATTCTAAGTACGTCGTACCTTCTTCAACGATAATTCCTGTTTTATGTTGCATATTGTAACATTGTCCATTCTCTCCATTAATAATTTCTCCGCCCCAGTATAAAAGCATAAATACTTGTCTGCTCGACATTATTTACCTTCAACAAAATTAAACAAATTTATCACCAACTGATAATAAATATAATTTATCTAAAATAAGCAAGCATGCCCTCCATTATGATGGTAAATAATACATTCTTTAAAATAAAATATAATTTCTGAAAAATTAAATAAATATATATATTCTTCAAAATAGTTATATAATTATTGAAAAAATAAAATTAAGTATCAACCTCTACGAAATATTATATTAAATTATTTATTTAAAATCATAAAATAAATTTTTGCAAATAAAAAAATATTATAAACCACTACAAATTTAATTATTAAGTATTACAATGAGCCTTTTTGTTTTTGAACCATTTTTTTCAAATAATTCTGCATTTAACCCACCTGTTTAGGGTAAATTAGGAAATGACCCAAAACAATGGATAATCACTAATTTCTTGTTTTTATTTTCCCTAAAATACCCTAAATTGACTTTTCAAGTAAACAATTTAATTATCCCTAAGATTTAACTTATAGAAAACTTTTGAATTTTAAAATCTATTAATATCCGAAATTATAGAAGAAACATCCATTTAATTAGGGAACTTGAAATTAATTTCAAAAATATTATAAATCATAAATCATAATATTTGGACTATACACAAATTTTGTATATTACAATAATATAATAATAAATTTACAAATTTACAAAAATACATACATTCACAAATCTACAAATCTATATCTAAACCCCCTCCCCCCCCCCACACACACACATTATGCATACATACATCTACAAACAATTAAACAAAACTATATCATAAATCTACAATAATATCTCATTTATTTTTATTCGTATCATTATTATGTAAACACAGATCTATAAATAATTAAAATATATAGATCAAGACACAAACAAAATATAAAAATTTATAAATAATCAAAATATTATAAACGGACATACCTATTATAAAAAAGATGAAAAGAAGAAGTAGCAGATGATGAGGAACAAAGAGCAACATTCATGAAGCAGCAGAAGATGAGAAAGAAAGAGCAACACCCACGAAGCAGCAGAAGATGAGAAAAAAAGAGCAAGAGGAAGAATAATAAGAAATTGAAGTAAGAAACGGCGCAATAGAAGGCATTTAGGTCAAATTAGTTAAAGTAAAAAACGCGATAATGAATCGCGGTTTTATGTTAAAAAACGTGATCAGAAATATCGATTTTAAAAAAAAAATCGGCTATAAAAACGGGACAAGGGGCAGCGTTTTTAATGGTAAAAACGCGAGCTTGAGTAGCGTTTTTACCATTAAAAACGCGAAATGGGATTGCGTTTTTACAGACTGATTTTTTTTTAAAAAAACGCTGCTTTCAATCGCGTTTTTACAGCTAAAATATACACCTTAAATCTCGATTTTAAAACTCTCCTATGTACACAAATAAGTTTGGAACAACCATATTTTACAAAATAAATTGAAAAAAAATTAGCATAGCTATGTAACAAATTCAGTTAAATTGGATAACTAACGATAAGTAAAATGTCTTTTCACTGACCGCCCTCTTAAGCTCACCTTGTATGCCTGTGACTTTTTTTCACCAATCAATTTTTAAGGCATCTCGTCTTAAATAGATATTTTGTGTACAGTTTGTATTTTATGCACGTAGTTATATAATGTGTTTGCTAGTTGCATTAGCTTGTTACATTATTCTATTTATCAATTAGCTTTTTATACAATTTTTCTTATGTTTTCTACCCCATTTTTGTCAGATGGATGGTAACATGATTTTTCAATGTTCTTTTGGTAGAGTTGCTGCAATTTATTCACTTTTTATTGGAGCATTAAGAATCAAAACTCAAAATATGTTATATGCCTGCCATTAAATTAAAGTCAACTGTAAGTTATATTTTGTACTGTTTGTTTGGCGATTTGTTTTAAAAAGTAAATGCATATGTGTTAAATATGTCTGAAAGCCGACTGATTAATATAAATAGACATATTGTAATGCTGCAAAGAGAAAAGCCAAATGAATGGAAAAGTCTACAAAAACAAAAATAGCCATGACCATGGAAGACTAATGTAAATATACTTAATACAGTAGTTTCAAAAAGTTTCTTATCTTGTTGGTTAACTTTTTGATAATATTTTAGTTACTTATTTTGTTTGAAATCTGAAATTCAATTTTATTCTTTTGACCAGTTTGAATTTTGTTTTTATTTTATTTTAGTTTAATTACAATATTTTAATTTATTTAGTTATTGTTTATCTTTAATAAGGATAATTTTTGAAAAACACTATACATTTTATTATTAATAAATAAAATTATATTTTCTCCTTACAACTAAAGTTGTCCTTCAAACTAATCATAAAAAAGTATGTCCTTGGTTAGAAAGAGAGTAAGACATTTGTCCTTTAAAAAAAGCCCTAAATTTTAATACTCGTAAGCGCATAAATCAATTTATAGTGCAGCGTATAAGTAAGGTCAATCCCACTAGGACTTAAAACAATATGCTTTATAATTATCTTGTTAATCTTTCACTAAACTCCTAATCTAGCTAGAAAAATTTTATGAAAAAAATCAAACAAATAAAATAAAGCAAATTAAATAAAATAAAGCAAATCAAGTAAATTAAATAACTAAATAATATTAAGCAAGAGAATAAAATTAATGAATTAATTGACCAGAGTTTCGGAATCATATATTTAATATCATCTTCCTAAGTATTCACGCGGTAAACTCTACTCTTATCTCGCACTAATTTGGTCTCTTGACTCTATTATATGCGAAAAATAAAATTAATAAAATCCAATTAATTAACAAAAATCAATTATAATTCTTCTATAGCTAAATTTATATATAAAATCAAAACAATCATTATATCTGTCAAAACACACCCTATATCTGCTCTTAACAAAGAATAATGAGAATCCAACAAAGAATAATGAGAATTCAACTTTATTTTTATCAATTAAAATATGCATCCAATATGAAGAATTGTATTTAACACAGTGTTTTAAAAGGCGATAGTGTAAATCTAGGCGTTTTCTTAACCAAAGGTGAGGCGTGAGCCTCAATGCGTGCAAAGTATTTTTATATTAAAAAAATAATTAATATAGGCATAAAACTGGATTTTTTATGTCATCTCACAGTCAATTTTTTTAGTTTAAGGTGTAAGTGGTAAATGAAAATAATTAAGGGGGTGTTCAATAATTTGTTTAAATTAAATAATAAAGGGAAAAACAACATCGTTCCCTTCTCTCAGTTTATCTTCATTACCTTCTCTCTCTCTCTTTGACTCTTCTTTCTTTCTCTCTCTCTCTCTCTGTCTCTGTCTCTCTCCGAAAATCTCTCTTCCCATCTTTTTCGATTTTCACACTTTGTAAATCTATCTCTCTTTGTACAAATGGCATCCTAAATTCATAGAAAAAAACAACACAACCTAAATTCTAAATTTGAAACCCTAGAAAGAGTAGCCAAGTTGAAACCTTAACCTGTTTCTTTGTTCTTTTGAGTTTTGCCTTTGCTTTAATCGTCGACTTCTTCCGGAACTGGTTCATTCATCTTCTTCCTTCGAAACTGGTTTAGTTGTCTTCTTCCTTAGCTCTCTCTTTCGATATTTTGTTTGTGATGGTGTGTGTTTAGGGTTTAGACTTGAAGCCTATTTTTTTCTTTTTAATTTCTGACCAAAACAGCGTAGTTTAGGGCTTGTGTATTTAAAAAAAAGGCACATAAGGCGTAACCTTTTTCAAAAGGTGTAAAAAAGCGTAAAAGGCGTAAACTTTTTAAAAAATGCGTAGGCCTAAAAAAAATGCTCACGCCTAACGTACATTCCGTTGTTCTCTTAAAGCTTTAAGGCGTTTTTGGTAAAAGGCGCCCTAAAGCGCGTCTCGAGGCACGCATTCTGCCACTTTTTAAAACAATGATTTAACATTAAAGCATTAAATTTGTAGAGTCAATTGGCATGAACACGTGCAATAGAATCAATTAAATATAGTGATCCTAACCCTAGCATAAATTTATGCTAGCATAAAATAAATTCAATATCACATAATTTTTTTTTTAAAAAAACTTACTTGATATTAATTAATCAATTAAATTTTCAAATCTTCAATAAAGTAAAAGAAAAATAAAACAAAAAAACTAAAAAAGATGAAGAATATGCTCGGCACTGTGCAAGGCTTACTGCTGCTTCAATTTGATGCTGGTTAGCTCTTTATGTGGATGGTTGGTGATATGTCCATCTCTTATGTGTTTGGTTGTTGGTAGTGTTTGTGGTGGTTCGTATTCGTGTAGTTGGTGACGTAGAAGAAAGTTGAAACTGCTTTTTCGGCTCAGTTGGGAGATTCTCATGAGGGTGACGCGAAGCA
The DNA here is from genome assembly GCA_021464415.1 of Lonicera japonica. Lineage (NCBI taxonomy): Eukaryota > Viridiplantae > Streptophyta > Magnoliopsida > Dipsacales > Caprifoliaceae > Lonicera > Lonicera japonica. The sequence goes on along the minus strand of CM038468.1, from coordinate 1,000,464 downwards.
AAGCCTGCTTATTCATCTCTTTGGTTCAGCGAGTTATGTAGTTCATAGTATAGCTAGAGTGACAAAATTCTATCTCTGACTCCATGTAATGATCTTTGATATGAATGATTAATAAAAAAAATAAAATAGTTGCATGAATGGTTCTTAGGGCTTTAATTTAAATATTTAAAGATGATTTGTTTTCTTTTCTTTGATACCCACATGGATTTTGAGCTTTAGTAATCAGATAGCTAACTTGATTAAATGGAATTGGGCTTCACTTTAACAGCTGGGCTTGCATAATTTAAATGATTTAAATGATAAATTAATGAATGGCCTATAACTAAATATAATGAATTTTGTTCATTTTTAACCGATGAATTTTACGTCTCAATTTCGGATCTCAAGATAACTGAATTTAGAAAAGTATTGAATTGCAAAGTTGTAGTTCTCAAAATTCTCTTTAAATTAGGCTCAAGAATAACATTATTTAAATTTTCGAGTAAAAAAATTCTGCATCCAGAAGTATTGACCAATTTTAAATATCTTCACAACTTTAATTTCTCTATTTTTCTCAATATTCTCCAATTAATTTCTAACACGAAGCAATAAAAATAAAAATATTAATAATAACATATGCTCTTTAAAATAAAAATTAATAAATTAATATATCAGGTCATAATCAAGTTCACATGTTTATTAAACGAGTTGATTTTGTATAAATTCACAAGATCCGAATAAAACTCATTTAACTCGGTAAAAATATGAGTCGATTTTGGATTGCGTAAACATGTTAATAACCCGTATAACTCATATATGATTAACAAATATTTATCTAAGACTTTTAAAAACTTTTAAATTTTGTATTAAATCTTTTATCTTCCATTATAACCTTCTCCTTTTTTTATACTAATTTCATGCCCCCAAAATTTTCACATCACAAGTTCTCAAATTGCAATACAATTATAATATACAATAACTTTTAATTATTATTATTACATATATATATATATATAAAATTATTAAGATCGTATATTTTAATAATTAATTATTTAATTGAATGATTAATAGGTTATTAAATATTATTTGTTTATTATCTGAACTAAACTATTTATTTTAAACAGATTAAAATAAATCGGATTATATTATTCAGAAACGAGACGCATACGATTTTCCTTGCGCTTTTCTTCTTCCTCGGCCTCTCTCTGATTGCAGAAAATCTTATTAGGGAAAGTAGAAGATAGAAATGATTGGAAGATGCTCTTCAGTTTCATTACCAAGTTCGAGTGACGGTAAATTGTTACACAACTTAAATGGTATTCAACAACTTGCAGAAACTCGCCAATTCAAGGTATAATCCCCTACTTCCCAATATCTGCAAAAAATTACCCGCAAATTTTCACTTTCTTAGCTCTTTCTGCTCTTATTTTAAGTCTTTATTACCATCATTGCCCATTTTCCTCTGAATCGGTTCAGAGGTAATCACACCTTTGAAGCTGAATGCTCCCTCATAACAGAACGTGTCATGTCAAAACTACCCTTCTAATGGCAACTTGGGGGGGGGGGGGGCAGGTGTGTAAATTGTGGCTTTAATGGGTTAGGGTTAGTATTCGGCCTGAATTAGCAGCAAAAGAGGATGAGGAAGATGAGTGAAGTGAGAGGAAAGCGAATATCCAAAATAGAAATGTAGCTGCTGAGCAAAACTGCTTCTTCGAACCAAATAAGGTTAACCTTGTGTCAAATTACAATTAAAGAATGGATGTAGATAATCTTTGCCAACTTGATGCACGTGGTTTCTCTCAGAGAACGCCCTTTTAAATGGATTTATCCCTTGTAGCTAACTGAGCTCACACACCCTATATTGGCTACCTTTTTTGTATGGTTCATGAAGATCACTACCACTCTCAAAGTTCTTGAGTATCCTTGTTGTAACATTTTGTGCATGTGATTACATGGGCCACGTGGCTGATGACGAATGATGTGCAAAGATTTGAAGTAATGAGCAAAACTTCACATTTTCTGTCTTCCAATGTTTATAAATTGAAAGAAGAAGAAGGTGCCTAATATGACGTCTACAAGATAGTGTATTGATAAATATCTCTCTAAGTAATGTGATTGTATTTTCTTTGTGTCTTCTTCTTTCATGTGACATGTGAGTGCGAGTATTTGTGGATGTTATTTACCTCCGGAGTAGCTATTTATTATTTTGCTGATGGATGTGCAGGCATGGTTCTTAGATCAGTTTGGAGTCCTTCATGATGGGAAACAACCTTACCCTGGTGCAATTTCCACATGTACGTTTTCGTCTGTTAGCTTTCACATTTTGGTAAGTTTGATCGTTGATCCTATCTTTCGTTCCTTGGGTATAAATAGTACTTGATAATATTTAAAATTCATCGTTTATGCAACAGTAGAAAAGTTGGCAAATTATGGTGCAAAGATGGTGATTATCAGTAATTCCTCAAGACGGGCATCAACAACCATGGAGAAACTAAAGATCCTTGGATTTGATCCCTCCCTCTTCGTAGGAGCCATCACTAGTGGAGAATTAACATATCAGCATCTTGAAAGGTTAAGCATCATACAATTGAAAATTTTAATTTGTAACTCCATACTACTGGAAATTTGGGTTCGCGGGTTGAGTTCCGGTTGTGTCAAGACACTTATGACCAACCTGAACACGACTTGTTTAACTAATAGTATCTTCTGGAGTAGCTCGAACATGACCTGCTGAATATACATGTTACACGACACGACACAATTACCCGTTTTACAAGCAAGATGTGATTCGTGAAATGTTAAATAGGTAATATGAACCAATTAACCTGTATAGCATAAATGGGTTGTGCATAACTATCTAACTTTAAGTATAAACGGGTTGATTGCAGGCCATTTTGGCGTTTGTGGTGTCAAATTTACTAAATTGAACACGACCCCTTTATTAAACGGGTTTGTCATGTCCGACTCGAATTTGACCTGAACCAATTTATGTTTGACCCTAACCCGCTAACTTCGCATCGAGTTTGTGTCATGTCAAATATTGCTAGCGCTACTACTCCATCCGTCTCAAAATTGATAGTCCCACTTTCCTTTTTGGAATGTTGTCAAATTGATACTACTCCCAGTCAGAGGCGGACCCGAGATTCTTCCGAGGGGTGGGCTAATAGTAATAGATAAAAAAATTATATAAAAAAAATTAAAAGTATAACCATATAGTGAGTTATATAAATTGAAAAGAGTTATATAAATTAGTGGGCTTACAATATTTGAGTTGGGCTAAGGAATGGGCTGAATTTAACAAAGGGGTGGGTTTAGATTAATTTTTTTATTTTTTTTAGTAGTGCTAGTAAATTTTTTAAAATTTTGCCCTGTGCTGTAGCCCGCTCTGGCCCCCCTGATTCCGCCCCTGCTCCCAGTGGGAAATAAATTGTATCCTTGACTATTGATTAGGTTGAAATTAGTGTTATATTAAACATAACCAAGGTCAAAGTGGGCCTATCAATTTGAGACAGAGGGAGAATTTTTTCTTTTTGGTGGTGAACAATCATTCTCTCCTTAGTTTATACTTTATACTTTGTATGTTGATCTTGATTTAATAATTAATATTGCAAATGCATGAAAGGTAATGCTAGGATCATGCCAGGAAATGCTCATTATATTTATCGAAAAGTAAATAGTGAACGCTTTTATGAAATCTAGGTGCATTTTAATGACTCCCAAAGAAACTTATTATTTTTTCTTTTTATTTCTTATTTTTTATTTTTATTTTTGTCATTGAGGGATTATAAGCCAATAGGCTTAGCGTACTTATTTGTATAAGTTAAAGGCCAGGGGTCTATCATTATGACTGAAAGAAATGTTAGGGGAAACTTTTTCCTTCGTGCAGTGCGTGTCAGTGAAATATAAGTAAATCTTAGACTTCGTTCTTATTGCTAATAGGCAGTTGAGAAATACAATGAAAGAAGAGGGAAGATATGGTGTTTAAAATAGATTTTCAAAATGCATATGATCATGCAAAATTGGGACTCTTGTGTTCTGTTTTGGAGAGAAGAAAGGGGTGTTTAAAATAGATTTTTGAAAGATCAAGTTCCTTTTGCGCATGGTTTTTGTTGAATTAATCTTGTATTTTTATTGAACTGTGCCATTGTTGTAAGGCACATAAAATCCTCATTTTTAACTTTGTTTTGTTGGTTTGTTCGGTGGACTTCTAACCATTATAGCTCTATAGGCTTTACCTTTGCTTAATTGGTATTCTATTTTGGTGTTTTGACCATGTGCATGTTACATCAAACCTTTGGGGGTAGGCTTTTTTAACTGCAAACACTTTTTCACTCGTTCATGCTATGACATGCTAGTGCTCATGGCGTAGAGTTTCCTGACAGAAAAGGTTGAGATTAGAAATCTGCGATTTGCCCGTCTGCAATAGATGTATTAACTAGAAGATTGCGTTTAATTTACTACTAGCCTATGGGCACACTCTACGTGTGTGTTACTATACTTGGTACACACGATGATATTTGGTTCAGTGGTAATTAAATGTGTTCTTCATGCTTAAGTTCATGAGTTTGCAACAAATTGCACGTAATGATTTTGTCATTAGCAACCAACCATGAATAGTTGAGGTTTATGAGAGATCCCTGCTGTCCGTATCATCTTCGAGTACAGGGAAATTCATTCTGCATATAACTGCTTGTGGGATTAAACAATGAAAAAAAATTAGGATTCGGTCCTAGAGTTTGAACCTTTTTTGGATGCAGTCCCTACAGATATTGTATTTGTGCTGAGAATACTAGTATCTATAGGCGCAGATACTGTATTTGTGCCGAGAATTTTTTTATCTGTGCAGAGAGATACTAGTATCTACAACGAGAAATTAGTATCTACCGCATTGTATCATAGTTCTAGCTAGACGCAAATACCAAGAATCAGTATATCGAGGGACTTCTTTCATACCGCCAACTTTAACAGCTTAACAATCATAGACTAGTCTAGAATTTAGTATTGGTGCTCCACACTTACTTGATCCATCATTTGACAACGAAATATCATTTTATTAATTTTGGGGATTTCCCATGATCTCATAATATTAAAAATTTGTACAAGCTATTGCATGGCTGATATGGACAGAGAGGAACAGGAGGAGATTTGAAGACAAAGAGCAGTATGTGGAGGAAATATGGAATCATGCGTGTTTCGTAGTTGGATTATGGGCCAAAGCGGCCAAGCTTTTTAACAGCATAGAGAATTATTTGTTTTGTTTGGATCCCGTAAGCTTTGTCCTAGATACATAGGAAGCTTATCTTTTACATTTTGTTCTTTCTGTTGGATCTCTCATCCAACCACTTTGTACTTCTATTTTTTGATATCAATGAAGTTCTGTTTCTTATCAAAAAAAAAAAAAAAAATTAAAAATTTGTGTTGCAGCCCAATGTTTTGTGTATATGTTCATTGTTTTGACTTATGCTTGAATGTAAACACCCTTTTTCACACACTTATTAAATAAACAGGAGAGAAGATGCTTGGTTTGCTGCACTAGGAAGGTCTTGCATTCATATGACTTGGAATGACCGAGGTGCTATATCTCTGGAGGTATGCTACATGTACACATAATTTTTTTTCCTTGAAAACTATGCAAGTGAATTTGAATACAATTTTCTCGATTTTCTATCTCTTAATTTCTAGTAGTTACGCTTCTCAAATTATGCTCGCTTGTCCTTCACCTTGTATTCCTTTCCTTTGGATTTTGTTTGTCTATCCGTTTAAGACACGTGGCTCTCCTTTTGCAATTGAGTAAGGCCAAATAAGCACTTATCCTAAAAAAGGTTATTATATTAAACGTCAGAATTTTGAACAGCAGCCCTTTTCAAATAAACAATTTTCAAAGGAAAAAGAAAACTATTTTAACTTGGTAATTAATTTTGATACGAGGTCCGAGAATAATGGGCATTTGGGTAACCAAAGTTTTGGGATTCAATATCTTGAGTACTTTGAATTTAACTACATTAGAATGAAGAACACCTTACTTGTCCAATCTGCATAAACTTTTGGAAATTTTGTGTGAATTTCATGATTTAGGGCTTAGGGTTAAAGGTTGTGGAGAATGTTGAAGAAGCTGAGTTCGTTTTGGCTCACGGGACTGAAGCTTTGGGGCTTTCTTCTGGTGCATCATGTCCCATGAAAGTTGAGGATCTTGAGAAAATATTGGAGAAATGTGCAGCTAAAAAAATCCCAATGGTGGTAGCAAATCCCGATTTTGTAACTGTTGAGGCTAGAGCTTTGCGTGTTATGCCTGGTAAAGATATTGCTATTAGCTAGTTGCAGTTTTCTTTGATTACTTTTCGATACTATTAGGCAATGATTAAATAGATGTCCATGGTTGCATTTAGTGTTTTCTACTTAAGATTTATTAGTATTATATGTTATGAAAAGAAAATGCGTTAACGATAAAAGAGCCTTTGTGACTTTGCCCCTATCTTGCATACAAAATTTGACTTACCCTCCTAGTTTCATAATCATTAGACTTTATCCCCTGCATGCTGCAAATCTTAAGGAATTACATAAAAATAAGGGGTTAGGTCGAAGGGTTATGTTAAAAGAATTAGACATTGCCCTTATTTTTACATAGTTCTTTGAGATTCCCTGCAGGGGCAAAGTCTATTTTTTATGAAATAAGGGACAAGTCTAATTTTGCATCAAGAATGAGGGAGAAGTTAAAAAAGCCCATGCTAAAATTCCCCTTGATTTACTTAACGATGCTACCCATTGTATAGGTTTCTAGTTAGGTATAAATTATGGCTTAAAAATCGAATGTAAGTAAAAATAGTTCACGCGCTGACTGCTGGGAGTGATCTGAACATAGTATTTTCTTTTTACACATATTTTGACTTGCAATCAAATCACAAAGACTGACTGAAAATAGATAGGTGAGGATTTTTTGATAAATGATTGTCTTATTAAAAATAAATTACATGTACACTACTTATAGAATACAAAAGGCATAAAGATAGAAACCAAATCACCATATAGCTAGCTTTCCTAGTTTATACAGTTGACTAGTCCTATAATTACTCATAATATACAGCTAGACATAATTACAGCCATATATTCTCCTTTTCCTAAATAATCAAATTATTTAACACTCCCCCTTAAGTTGGAGCATGAATATCGATCATGCCCAACTTGACGAGAAGATCTTCAAATTTGACTCGTGGAAGTCCTTTTGTGAGAAAATCTGCCAGCTGTCCATTGGATGCCACATAGGTCATGCAGATTAACCCTTCTTCTAACTTTTCTTTGATGAAGTGTCGATCAACTTCGATGTGCTTCGTCCAAACATGATGAGTTGGATTGTGGGCAATGCTAATGGCTGATTTGTTGTCACAATATAATCGCATGGGATTCCTACTTTGTAGTCCTAACTCATCCATCAACCTTTGCAACCACATGAGTTCACATATCCCTTGTGCTTAGAGATCTGAATTCAGCCTTTGCGCTACTTCGTGCGACAACAGATTGCTTTTTACTCCTCCAGGTCACCATGTTGCCCTACACAAATGTACAATAGCCTGATGTTGATCTTCTGTCACTAGCTGAACCTGCCCAATTTGCATCCGTGAAAGCTTTAATCTTTCTTGACTCATTTCTTCCAAAGAGCAATCCCTTCCCAGGTGTGCCCTTGAGATACCTGAGAATTCGATGAACTGCTTTTAGATTCTCTTCATATGGTTTGTGCATGAATTGGCTAACCACATTAACAGCATAGGCGATGTTCGGCCTAGTGTGCGAGAGATAGATTAGTCGTCCAACCAGCCTTTGGTACCTTCCCTTATCTACAGGTACCTCTCCTTTCACATATCTAGTCTTGTGATTTGCCTCGATCGGAGTATCCGCTGGTTTACTTCCAAGGAACCCAGTTTCTTTGAGCAACTCAAGGGTATACTTCCTTTGGGACACTGAGATACCCCTTTTTGACCTCGCAACTTCCATTCCTAGGAAGTACTTCATGGAACCAAGGTCCTTGATTTCAAATTCTCTTGCTAAGAAGTTCTTCATTTTCTTTGCTTCCTCAACATCATCTCTGGTAATTAAAATGTCATCAACATAAACAATTAAAATGGAAAGTTTACCGTTCGATGACTTCTTGTAAAACAGAGTATGCCTTAGAGAATCGGTTGAACCAAGCTCGTGGTGATTGCTTCAATCCATAGAGGGATTTTCTCAGTCTACAAACCTTACCGATTTCGTAGACTCGTTCAAATCTTGGAGGAATATCCATGAACACTTCTTCTGCCAAGTTTCCATTGAGGAAAGCGTTATTCACATCCAATTGACATAACTGCCAATTTAAGTTTGCAGCCAAAGAAAGCAACACCCGGATTGTATTTAGTTTTGCCATCGGAGTGTCTCTTGGTAGTCAATTCCATAGGACTGAGTAAATCCTTTGGCAACTAAACGAGCCTTATACCGTTCAATCGATCCATCAGATTTGTATTTCACGGTGAAGACCCACTTGCATCCTACTGTCTTCTTTCCTCTCAGTAAGTCTACAAACTCCCAGGTACCACTCTTCTCTAGAGCCTTAATTTCTTCAAACACAACTGCCCTCCAAGAAGGAATACTTAGAGCTTCTTGAATTGACTTTGGAATTGCTACATTGGAAAGATTAGTAACAAAAGCACGGTAGGAGGGTGAGAGTTTACTGTAGCACATGTATTTAGAAATAGGATGTGATGTACATGTACGTTTTTCTTTTCTTAAAGCAATAGGAAGATGCAAGTTTTGAACTTGGACTGGACTACCTGGTTCGTTTTGAACTTGGATCGGACTACTAGTTTCGTTTTGGACTTGGACCGGGGTACCTAGTTCATGCGAGGAATTTGGACTTGGCATCAAACTTTGTTCAAGTACTTCTCTCCGTTCAGATGATTGATCATGCCTTGGAGTGTGAGTTTCTCCATTCCCTTGTTTTTTCTTCCTTGAGTAGACAAGAAGTTCCGGGCTCTTAGGTTGCATTTCTTCACCTGTATTCAAAGACTCATTAGAGTGACTAATGTCAGACTCATTAGGTTTGGCTTGACCTGGAAGCATGACGTTTGGAGGGCTTAGCAATGGTGTTGAGTTAGAAGCAATGGGACCGGGTGTAGGCAGTGAGGAATGCAAAGGTGTGGATGGTGAAGTAAGCAAAGGTAATGAAATGGTCTCCAAGAAACTCTCTTCTAATATCTCACTCTCCCCTTGAAGTGAGTTTTTGGTGAAATAGGGTTGATTTTCAAAGAATGTAACATCCATAGTGACAAATACTTTCCTAGACTTATGATCAAAGCACTTATACCCTTTTTTCGTGGGAGAATAGCCAAGAAAAATGCATTTAATTGCTCTAAGATCGAATTTACTCCGGTCGTGAGCATGGACATGGACAAAAGAAGAACACCGAAAAATTCGAAGTGGAAGATCAGTTATTAACCGATTTTGTGGATAAAGAGTTTGGAAGGTTTCCAAGGGTGTTTTATATCCTAGAACCTGGGTAGGCATTCTATTGATGAGAAAGGTGGCTGTAAGAATAGGATCACCCCACAAATATTTTGGAACGTTGGTAGTAAACATGAGTGACCGAGCAGCCTCTAGCAAGTGTTTGTTTTTTCTTTTTGCAACCCCGTTTTGTTGCGGTGTATCAATGCAATTGCTTTGGTGAACAATACCCTCGGCTTCAAGGAATTTGACAAGAATATTTTTGAAGTACTCTTTTCCATTATCAGTTCGAAAAATTTGAATTTGAGTATTGAATTGAGTTTTGACCATGGAAAAGAAATTTTTGAAGGTTTGCTCCGCATCAGACTTGTTCTTAAGAAGGTAAACCCAACATAATCTAGTGTGATCATCATTGAAAGTAATGAACCATCTAGCACCTGAAAGATTTTGCACTCTAGAGGGTCCCCATTTATCACTATGAATGACAGAAAAAGGCTTTGAAGTTGTGTATGGTTGTGAAGGATATGAAACACGATGATGTTTTGCAAGTTGACAAATTTCACATTTAAATAAAGATGGATCTTTATTTTTGAATATTGCTGGAAACAGATTCTTTAGGTAAGGAAAACTTGGGTGGCCTAGCCTATAATGACATAAAATAATGTCACTCTCACAAGACAATGAAACAGAGAGAAATTTGCAACCTAAATTTGAATCCTGTCCATTCGAGGTGTCTTCATCAAGGTAATAAAGTCCTCCACACTTTAGCGTTACCAATCATCCTCCCCGAGATAAGTTCCTGAAATTGACACGAAGAGGAGTTAAATCTCACAACACAATTTTGATCTTGGGTGAGTTTGCTAATAGATAAAAGATTACAGGAGAGATTAGGGACATGCAAGACTGATTTGAGAACCAGATTTTTTGACAAAACTACGGATCCTTTACCAGCCACTGGTGCAAGACTACCATCTGCAATTTTAACCTTTATATTGCCGGCACATGGAGCATAAGAGGAAAAGAATGAAGGACAACCTGTCATGTGGTCCGAGGCTCCTGAGTCAATGACCCAAGGTGCCTTTTTGTCAGATATCACACTTACGGACTGAGGAAAAACACATTTTTGTGCAATATAACCATTTGGTAGAGATGTAGAGGTCTCTGAATCTCCTGGGATAACTGGATTCTCCATATTGTTGCATGGACAGAAGTGGAGACGGTGAACGAGAGTGACAGTGCAAGAACCACTGTGTAAACGTCCTTGATGTTGACAAATCTCAGCAATAAAGGCTGAACAGAAAATTCTGGCAATGAAGGCTGAACAAATGAGTACTGCTTTTTCAATGAAGGCTGAAAAGAAGATTAAAATAAAATTCTCTGTTTCGAGTCTGAAAAACAGAGTAAAGCAAGGCTGTATTCAGCAATTGAAAAAAAAAATTCACCCCAAGGAGCCTCATTCTGCTCTGATACCATGAGGATTTTTTGATAAATGATTGTATTATTAAAAATAAATTACGTGTACACTACTTATAGAATACAAAAGGCATAAAGATAGAAACCAAATCACCATACAGCTAGCTTTCCTAGTTTATACGGTTGACTAGTCCTATAATTACTCATAATATACAGCTAGACATAATTACAGCCATATATTCTCCTTTTCCTAAATAATCAGATTCGTTAACAATAGGCACTCAAACACACATACATGTTTGACAAAGTTGCGGCATCAATGACCTCCTAATGATTGAGATTCTTCATATTATTTGCTCAAGACTACTGTTTGTAGTAATTGTCATCTGTAACATCACCTAATTTGCCGAGCCTTTTCGTTTTGGGCTTCAAATGGTTGTTTCATAAATGTAAATTTCCATTTGTCTAGTGGGCCAGGTCTTTTCAAATGCTATAAAAAGACTTGAATTTCTGGTTATGTAAGATTGATACAAATTAAATATCAGTGTGATGTTGAAATGAAGGGAAAACCAACGTCTTTGCATACAAGGGAAAAAAATGGGAAGAAAGAACTATAGAGAACACCGGAATAACTTGTGAAGGTACAGAGGAATTTCTTCTGAAAGTGATTGAGGAAAAATTAAAAGAATTTTTTAGTGGAATTAACTTTGGAAACAAGTACCCCTAATTTTTAAAAAATCCAGAAAACAAAAAGCTTTTAAGCAATCTGGGAACTGCAAAATGTGTAGTCAGGAATTAATTATGACAAATAATCAGGATTTTATGTTGCGAGTTAAATGATTTTTGGTTTCTAATGAACATAATAAGTTGGAAGGTAGAGGTTTGGAGTTGTAGGATAAAAGAAGAGGAATAAAAGAATTTTTAAACTAAGAAAAGCATGATATTGTACTTCACGTTGGAAAAAAAAATCTTGAGAAACTGGTAGTGTTTATTATTTGAGGATGTATGTTCGAAAGTGGATTTGCTTACCATTGAAGCAAAATCAGGGGAAATTTTTGGTCATTGTTGCCTAATTCGTGGATCACCCCTACGGACCCTACATACTGCAAATTGGGTGTGCCAACCCCAAATGGAGTGCGTTCACGAGCCAGAACACCAACTCTAGCGACCCCTTATTTTGACGTGCACAGACTTACAAAAAGAGATGCATAGTTTCATATACAGACAAGTAGTTTTATCAAAAAATTCAAGGATTCTATTGTAATATTTACATATATGTATTGAAAGTGACCTGGCCACGGGTATATGTTCCAAAACAAATTGCCACGTGAAATACCATTTCGAACTAAGCCTACCCCTACCGCACAGCATAACGGGCTGTAACGTACCCCATACCAGTACTGTGTACCAAAGCGTCCCACGATTAGTTAACATTGTTTTGGTTATGTGGAAGTTTTTCCTCCTAAATATCAGCCAGGAAACTTTAGTTGTATAAGGATTATTGATTTATTGTGCTGTGGCTTTGGATTTAAAGTGATTTGAGTAGTCAGTCGAATTTTCTCAATAATTGATTTCATTATTTATACAGCATTTTTTACAAAGGTAATATATTTGTAAATGTTGTGTCCAGTATGAGTGCTTTTTTTTTTTTGGCATGCAGCTTAGTATTCATTTGTGGTATTAAGTGTTGTTCCTTTTTAGGCACATTGGCAGCGACGTACGAAAAACTTGGGGGTGAAGTAAAATGGATGGGCAAGCCTGATAAGGTAATGCAATCACCTTCACCACAGTTAGTATCTCCACCAAGTGGTTTTTAACATGTTCTTATACTCCAATACACGTATATTATGCATGTACATTGTTGAATAGCATGATATACTTGAGAGATGGTTAATAACATACTTGATAGTGCACTCTATGTTGCGGGCTTTAGTAGACATGCATATAATATCTTTTTAATGCTAATTAATTGGTGTTTGCGTTACTTGAGATGTGCTAAGCAGTAATCACACATTCATACATGGTCGTGTTTGGTTTGCCAAAAAGTCAATTCACTGTGAACTATTTTCAATGCAAGGAGTTTTACGCGTGAAAAAATGTTACGTGGCTGCTTGTTTGGTATAAGAGATAATGAAACATACTCTCCATCTCAAATTGATAGTCCTACTTTGACTTTTGTAAATGTTAAGAATACACTAATATCAATGGCCAACCTAATTAATGGTCAATAATACAACTTACAATTGCGAGATTTTGGTAATTGATTATGGGTGATTTTATATGGACCCACCTAACTATTCTCTTCACCCAACCTATTTTAAAATTATTCCACAAGAAAGTCAAAACTCTCTAACCAAACAGGCCCTTACTTTCTCTCAACTATTACATTCTCTCTATAGTTTTCTCCCCCATCACATTCTCTCTTCTAGTCTCTTCCCCATTGATTTCTAGTAGTTTATGGAGGAACACAACAGGTGGCCTTTGATTTTGGCTTTCTTTAGCTTACTTTTTTTTTTTTGTAGAGTGTGAATGAATCTGTGTACGTATGTATATATATGTGTTTGCAGATTGCAGAGTACTTGAGTAAGAGAGAGAGTTGAAAATGGATTGAAGTTAAGGGAGAGAGGTGAACACAACTAATTTAAGATCATGACTTGAGCCAAAGTTTTACATTTTGTGCCAATGGATGTCATTTTTTTTGGGTGGAGGTTTCTGATTCTATGGCCACCATTAATGGAGGGAAAGTTGAATGCGGAGTTCGTGGTGGAGATGAGTGGTGGTCGGTGGTAGAGAGAGATTGGCGGAAAGAGAGGAGAGAGAATGTTGATGAGGAGAGAGAAATAATTTCTTGTTTGACAATTGAGAAACAATTGGGGCAAGTTTATGGAAATTGTCGAGATCTGATGCGGTGAGTTTAAAGTATTTAAAATAGGGGTGAGATGAATAATTTGTGTGGGTGTATTTAAGAACACCTTTGATTATGTTGTAGAAAGGAAAATGGACTCTCAATTTGGGATGTCACAAAAGGAATAGTGAACTCTTAATTTGGAACTAAGTGAGTATTAGATTTACTTTATGTAGGTATTTCTTCTAATTATGGTGGGTTTTTCTCGGGTAAGAAACTCTAAACCCCTTGAGGCATATTAGTGTTATGCGAAAGTGAAACAAGTATGGGGTTCGAGACTAAGAAAGATCAAGAATCGTCATCTTGGGGAATCCACATGATAAATGTGAAGAATGTGCAGCGGGGATGAATGCATGGTGACGGAAGGCTGGCGCGAGAGAGGGGAGCTAGCGTGAACTTCGTTTGCGTTAGTGAGGCACCTTTCTGATTGTCCCATGTGATTGTCCCGACATGCACTTATGACTATATTTTCCTCTTTTATATGCACTTGTATGCACTTGCGTTTGTTCTTGATTGTATTTACATGTGATTATATCAGATCATATATAAATCAGCCATGGAGATGGCTGGTGTGGAGGAGGCATCTGAATGCATTGCTGTGGGGGACTCTCTTCACCACGACATAAAGGGCGCAAATGTGGCCGGCATCCAATCTGCATTCATCACTGGCGGGATCCACGCAAATGAACTTGGACTTTCTAAATTCGGACAAGTACTTGCAGATCCATCTTCTCTTCATGAGCTTACATCCAAGTTTGATGCTTATCCATCATACGTATTACCTTCATTTATGTGGTAATATGTTTATCGATAAGCACTGTATTCTCCACTCCTTTGATTTCTATCAAATTCTTATAAAATTGTAAAAGGTAATGTAATTGGTTTGGCATACTCAAATGAGAGCCAAGGGTTATTATAACCCTAATTTTATATCTTGATATGGATCAGTAGCTTAAGCGTTCTGATGCACACTCACTGCATGATGGTAAAAAAATTTGGTAAAATATTGGTGTCAAATTAAGAGTCGCTATTTGAAAGTCTAGCTTTCTAAAGTAACACTAGTTTTCATTTAATCAGTTATGAAATTGAATCTTAATTAGCCATTATCAAATATGCTACATTTATTTTCTAAATCTGACTCTTAATATGAGTTTTATCCACAGTTTCATCATAATGTTTTGCATGTGCGGACATTCAGTAGTTAAATTGGCAGTCAATAATTGAAAATAGAGGAAATGGATCGTAGGGACACCTCCCAAAATCCTTATTTAGTACATCGATGGGGGAGGGGCCAAGGGGGATTTGAACTCACAACCTCCTTAATGGAGGAGTGAGTTATGGCCATTGGAAAGACACCTTACTTCTATCTAACACAGAGGGCTTCGTTCAGAATTTAGTCTCAAAGGGCATTTCACAACGGTTGTGCATCACAAGCACAATACCCTTTTTTATTAAAAAAAATAAATAAATTATTTTTTGTAAATTGTTAAAGGTCAATTATACCATTGTCAGAAACCTTTTTTCCTTCTCACCCATGGTAGTCACTAGGCATCACCAATCACCGCCATCGTTGTGCGTCTCAGGTGGTGGTCTGGCAGTGGGGCAATAAGAGGTGGCGGCAGCCGCTGGTCAAATACATATTTTAACAAAAAAGAAAATATAGGATGAAAGAGGTATTTTAGGTAAACAAAAATGCGTACCTTAGATTGAAATTTAAACGTAACTACGTAAAGTGTCAATCCCTTAAATTTAAATTTGAAAGGAGCTCTTGTGCTACATTACCCTATTGAAATATATGCATATTAGTTATGTTTGCTCCCTTTTAGTTGCGGGGAAAACAATATTAGTATTAAAGTATACTCACCGTTGTGTAAGATTGTTAATATGCCATATGTATATATATTGTACATTGTGTGCATGGGTTGCAGGTTCTCCTTACAAGAAATTGCTTCGAAGAATGATTCAGTTGCTGAGAAACTAAGCCAGCCTTAATTGATATACAATCTAGGGACCTTGTTAAGAGGACGAGAGTGTTCCAAACCATTGACAATTTGTAATACACGCAACTTGTGAGTATCTAATTCTTGGAAAGCATAATTTTCGCATCTTTATTTCGGTTTGTAGTTTCTGCAATTTCTAATACGTGTGTGTTTATTACTTCCTCATAATTTCAACTTCTATTTGTGTTCGACACATATTTGATGGAAAAAGGTTTAGAAAGAATTTGGTAGTGTGTTAATGGTCTCTCGCTCTCTCCCCCCAAGGCAGATCCAGCCCCAAGCTGCCGAGCTTGTAGCCCAGCCCAAATTTCTTTTCAGTGATGTAATATGTCAAGTTTTCAGTTCTAGCACAGTCCAGCCGTAAAGTATCTACATTAGCCCACCTCTGCAAAATTCCTGAATCAGCCTGTCTTTCTCTGTCTCTTTCTCCAACTTATCCCCTCTACTTCTTGAGAACCCAGTTAGAGCGGTGATCGACTAGTTTATGGTTCAAAGACATGGTTTCGGCCAAAGACTTGTTTATCTAATTTTTTACTCAATTTATTTTCAAGCGGAAGATAACAGTACATTATTAAAAAAATAAAATTTATCGAATACAATAATACACATTTCTTGTCCTATTTGGACTGTTATTCTTAATCTCAGCTCAGCCACATTGTATAGTATTAGTACAGTAATTGTAACATAAGATACAAACAAAATCAAAACGTACAACACATAATCCTTGTATTCATCAAAGTAGGAGGAAATCCTGACACTGATACAATGAATTACACAAAGGAAATTATGTAATTTGCAAAAAAGATGGTACTTAATCAAACCCACTTGTTAAGCCCTATAACTTTTAGCTTATACTTGTAACACATTCGAACGTGGGGGCTTTAAGGATCCGGTCTCTAAGTTTTGAAATATTTAGGATGCGGTCCACCAATATTTTTTTAAAGGATGTTGTCCCTGGAAACAGCATTTGCCAAACAATCTCTCCCAGCTGAAACCAATATCTCCTGGTCCTGCAACCAGGAGATACTGGTTGCAGAACCAAGAGATACTGGTTGCAGTCGAGAGATACTGATTGCGGCCAAGAGATACGATTTGGCAAATAATGTGAAACAGCATCTACTGCTTCCTTTAAGAAAATAGGCCAGGGACTCTATCCTAAAAATGTTTGAATTCGGGGACCGGATCCTAATTGTTTCTTGAAACTATTATCGTCTGTGATGGACTAAATAAACCATGACAGAAACTAATTGAAAACAGTATCTATTATCCTTTATCGTAATTCACAAATAGTTTGAGAATTTGAGCAGATAGTACATTGTTCAGTTTTCTATTGCGACAATAATCGAAGGTTTCTGTCAAAAGAACTCAGTTTTTACAAGAGAAAACGGGGTATAATAAAACCCAGTAGAGAATCAAACTAAACAAAACAACAGCCAAGATGAGAGAATACAAAAACTAGCAAATTAAGTTGCAATATCTAAACTAATTATTCAATCTACTTTCTCCAACACCATCAGTTTAACAGATTCTATCTGTAGTTACCACCCCAATTCTTCAATAGCATCCTCAATGCAAACATGCTGTGATCGGCACCAGCAAAACAAAAAACAAAATGAATTAAAACTTGCTCATTTGTTAAAATTCAAATATTTATTTACAGAAAGCCTGTCGATTTTAATGAACAGCAATAAGCGAAAAGAAACAACTGGATTCTCATACATAGTTGGTACTATATATAGTTATATACCATGCTTTTGTAATCAGCCACTGCGCTTATTCACTCCTCGACTGGTTCCTTCGTTTAATCCCAAACCAGCGGATGGAACACGCATTTAATTCACTACGAGAGGCACAGTTTAGAGGAGCCTTTACTGGAAAAGTACATACGGGTGATATCAATATATGCCGTATATACATACTCTTGAACTGTGAAGAGAAGAATATTATTCACAAACCCATTCGATGAAAGATGAACCCTTTTTCCGTCACAATTATCCAAGACTTCACCTATTTAAATAAGATGGATGGTATATAAATTAAACTCTACAAAATAAAGTTACACCAAGTACATAGTACAAAAATTTGGAGAAGAGAAACTCACGTGGAACTTCTAATTAGGGGCGTTTTGCTCTGTAAAAATCAATGTCGATGTTGGTTTGATATGGGACAGTTTTGAACCACTCACCCTGTGTTTCCTTTAAAAGGGGGCACTCGCAGATCTGCAGCATCTCTTATTTGCCGAGCCGTTCCATGTTTGGTAGATACTTTAGTTTCTTGCACCCAACTATGATGAGATGTTTGAGAAACAAGAAGTTTCCAAACCATTCTGGCAAAGCTTCCACTCCAAAATCATGTAACTGTATCTGAGTCAAGGCAGTGACATGTTGGAGTGCCCCTGGTAAAGATTCCCAGTGCGGGTGCCCAAACAATTCTACACAAACGAGTGATGACCTTAAATTTTGGATACCATTGAGGCTCGAGAATGAATCAAGCTCCTTTGAGAAAGGGACGATTTTTAACGTGTTTAACTGAGTCAAATAGCCTAAATCCTCTGGCAAATTGTTTAATTTGTTGCAGTGTATTACTTCTAAAAACGAGAGAGAACAATGCAGTTGCTGCAACTCCGGCAATGAGACCAGTTTATTGCAATTTTTTATGGTCAAATTCTTGAGAGAGGTGAAGGAATTTAGGGCCCCACTTGGAAGAAATGCTAACCCTTCACAATCTTCGATCTTCAAATCTCGAAGGTTATTGAGACCCTTAGGCAGATAAGTTAGTTTCGGGCATCTATAAATTTCGAGTGATCGAAGTGATTTGTTAGGGACATGTGTTAAAATGGGGCAATCTTTTATAGAAAGCTCCGTAAGGTAATTATTGATCTGAAACAGCGAATCCGGTAGAGTAGTGAGCTCTAAAACCTGTTTAATGTGCAAGACCGCGAGAGTAGTCAAGGATTTGTTGGCGCATATCTTTGTTAGCAGCGAGCTAATGTTCACGTGAGAAATTATCAATAGTTTTAGACTTGGAAAATGGCTTGGGACGGCGGTCAATTTATGACAATGCTTGATTGTCAAGTTCTCAAGGCAAGGACACATTACTTTTGTCTCCTTCCATTCTTCCAAGTTGGGCAGTGCAAATAGCTTCAAACTTACCAAAAATGGAAACAATACTACTGGTTCACTAGCATCACCATAGAATGATGCATCTATGGACTTCAACTCATCCATTCTGGTCAATGCAAGATCCCGTAGGTGCGGTAGTTGCCAAGCATTGGGATTTGCTTACATTTCTTGCCGTCAATTAAACTTATCTCCACCAAATTGTCAATGTTCATCATCCACGAGGGGAAATTATTGCCCATGTATTTAATAATCGTTAGGCTCTTGAGATTCGGGTGAGGTTGTAGGCCTTCCAAAACTTCCTCGTCGTTCATATTGCCATTCTTGTAATCAATCCACACAAATGTCAACTTGCACAAATCTTTCTTTGTCAATAAATCTGCCTTTTGAGCTTCTTCTCTACAAATCACTTCTTCAAGATTATGTATCTCTACTTTACCCCTTAGCTGTTTCAAATGCCCAAGCACTTCAATTCGATAACCTGAGAATCGACTCACTTTATAGATCGGCAATGTTTGAAGATTAGTTAACTGCCCCATTTGTTGTGGCATTTGGTAATGTTCTTTATAATGGATGTGTCTCAAGCTTATCAAATTACACACCTCATTTAGCAGCTTCAGTAAGTTCCAACAACAGTTCAATCTTAAAGTTTGCAAATTGTAAAGTTTGCCAATGGATTTTGGAAGAACTCTAATTTTAGAGTGTGACAAGTCGAGGTACCTCAAATGAATCAGTTTGCTAATTGAACTTGGCAATTTATTGATCGAAGCCCTTGTAAAACTTAGAACACGCAGGCACTTGAAGTCAAACAAGGTGTTTGTATGCAAACCGCCTCGTGAAAATAACGTGTGCAAATATTTGGCCTTTTCATTTGACAACATTATACCATCCGAATACAATGCTAGGTGTCAAGCACGAGGAATATCATTCAGATTTGAATCCTCTGAACTGAAGCTTTCTTGTTTTGAAATAGATTTTCCAAGATCATGCATTTTACAACCAACGACATAATCATACTTGTCCACTTTTACATCTTGGAACAACGAATTCCATAATAAAGCATTAAAAACCTCATTACCTACGTCCTCCATCATCTTGTTACTCCCCTCGTCTGGTTGAAGGAATCCCACGGCCATCCAGAGTTGAATTAGTTTCTTCTTTTTTATATTGCAATCCTTGGGAAAAATCGAACAATATGCAAAACATTTCTTAAGAGCTAGTGATGGCAAATGATCGAAACTTAGCCTCAATATATCCAAAACTCCTTTTTGACCTACACTTGAATCCCAAATCATGCTATCTTGAACTTCCAACCACTCGTTTCTCTCCTTCTTAGAAAACATCGTGCCCCCAATGACCTTTGCTACTAATGGAACTCCTTGGCACTTCTTCGCAATTTTAAGTCCGATGGCCTCTAATTCTAGAGTTTTTGGGGCTCCTCCGACCGCAAATGCCTTTTGCTTGAATATGGACCAACAATCATCTTGTGATAATCCTTCCAAATCATGCGGTTCACATGTCCCCACAACAGACCCCACCCCTCGCTTACGAGTGGTGACAATAATGCTGTTTCCCTCGGTTGTATTAACGCCCAATAAACAACTCTTAAAACCCTCCCACTCAACTATATCTTCATTCCATACGTCCTTAAGTATCAAAAGATATTTCTTCTCTCCCAGCTGTTTTTCAAGGTCTAGAAGTATAGTGTTCTTACTTTGTACTTCGCACTTTGTTCCTTTAAGAGATTCCAAGATCATTATTAGAAGGCTTTTGGTATCGAACTTATCAGATACACATACCCATATTCTGTGATCGAAATGTTTCATTATTTGTTCATCATTGTATATCAGTTTAGCCAAAGTTGTTTTTCCGAGTCCACCAATTCCCACTATGGGAATAACAGAAAGAACTTCCCGATTACCAGAGTTGATCAACATTTTCACTATTTTCGATGCTTCATTTTCCCTTCCAACGACTCCTAAATTGTCAAGGAAAGAATCACTCTCTCGATTTAAAGTGACTCGAAGAGGAACTGCATCCACACCTCCACTTTGGAGGCCAAAATCGATTGCTTCTTTGTTAATCTTTTTCAAGGATGTATCAACGTTCTTGATCTTATGAACCATTTTATGACGAAATGCAACGGGGTTAGAGAATGAGAAGAATGAGAGTACCTTTCTTGTCATTTGATTTTTGATCTCAACTTTACGTCGAAGAATTTCGTAACCAAACTCGTCCAAAACAGTATCAGCATCATCGGCTACACCTTTAAGCCTCTCCATCCATAGCTTCACGGCCTCTTCTTGCACTTGTCTTGCCTCGGCATCATGTAGAACGGCTCGAATCATGGTTAATGATTCACTAAGCCTATCTAGTTCTTTCTTGAAACCCCATACAAGGCCAATCTCTTCACCAATTAGTGAAATCACCTTCTTTGATACTCCCTCTATGATAACATCTAGTAAAACATCAGCCATTTTTGCCTTCGCTAATATATGAGAGAGAGAAAGATGTGTGTGATTGCAGATTAGAGGTTCACAATAGGAAAATAAGTGAATGGAGAGCTTGGTCAATATGGTGATTACAATATTTACGTGCCAACAAAGTCTTTCCACGTGGCGGCTTGTCATTAGTGTTGGCCTTTCTTTCTTGGCTTTTACTTGAAGACGGCAGCTTGTTAAAAGAGATTGAAGTATGTTTGTTTAAATAACATATTTTGCTCAATAACGTCCTTTTCATAGAGTTACTTTGACTTTGGTATTGTTTGGGTATTGTTTAAGGAATTACTAACTGTAATTTAATTTATGCTTAATAATATAATATTTTTTTATTATGGGATTTTGTATATTAATTATCTCTTGAAAAAAAAATTAGACTATCGATTTGAGACATTCAATAATAATAATAATTATAAGACTATCAATTTAAGATGAAAGGTGTTTTACGATTCCGAAATTTGGTATTAGCTTGACTCGTAATTGAGAACATGTGAAAGAGAAAGATGTAACTCTTTATTTGGGACAAAGGGTTGGGGGTATTTTTCATGTGAAATTAGAATTATTACTTTTATTACTTTTGTTATTATTAATTGGTGAGAAAATACTACTATTAAATTAATTCTATCATTGTCTCATATTGATAGTTGCATTTTATTTTTTTTAAATGTTTCAAATTTCGGTTCAGTTTTAGGATGCTAGACACACAGTGCACACAATTGTAGTGCGTGCTTTATTTTTATGTACACAAATATCTAAGTGATGAATATTTTTTTTTAATAAATAAAGTTGCCAAATGGCAAGTTTTTTTCCATTTTAACCTAGAACTTGCGGGTTCCCGTTCTATCAAATAATATTTTTACTAAAAAACTAAATAAATGAGCAAAATAAGAAAAACAATTATAATTCGGTTTCATAATTGAATTTAGGCGCTTCTGAATAAGTACAAAATCTCAGCATTAAAACTAATGTTCCATTACCTTTAAGTTGTAATTAATATTTTTTTTTTTAAAAAGTATCAAAGTTAAAAGTGAGGTCATTGATTTGAAATTGTGGTTAGTGGGTAGAATATTTGCATTTTAATAAACAAATTAAGACGCCGGCCAATTCATTTCAAACAAACAAGTTGCCGTCAAAACATTTTATTAATATGAGTACACATCATATGGTCATCTTGGGGTGGAAATTAATAGATTAAATTCCTTAATCAATTATAAAATAATTGAGCAGATCTCAATTTTTCATTAGGCGTTTTTAATTACATGATGTGGTTCAATGGCTTGACTATTATTGCATTTAAGTTTTGGGGTCGACCGAGAACTCTTCTAGTCGATTTCTGGCAGCCACATAACAATTGTGGTCAGCAGTAGGCTTAGATCCGCGAATGAGAATTAATCGAGGGGGACGAAAGCTGGCCATGTTAATTATGTTAGGTACAAGGACTTTTAAGAGATTGTCCATGAGAAAGAAATATTTTATATGCAACCTTCTAATTACTTCTTTTAAAGAATGCAATCCCTATAAATATTGTATTTGTATATATATTTTATGATAAACAAAATCGGATAATGAATGGTAAGTACAAATATTTTATGATAACCAACAACACTATTAAAATCGCATTTTTTATGATAATGAAAGGTATGTTTTGTATATATATTTTGGCTATTTGTATTGACAAAGTAATTATTTCTTTGCTACGTTATAGTACATTAGTACTGCTTCGAGGAGTTATACTTTATATTTTTAAAGATATACACTACTTTACAAATAAATATAACTAATTTGACTATATTACCACCTTATATTTTATGACACACTAATAATGATCAAATCAATGGGCTTGATTTTAGGAGAGATGATGACCAACAAAAGGCTTAATCACTTCCATGTGATTTCCTCACGAATTGATTTGTTTCCTGTTATATGTAAACATGAATATTTGACATAAAAATTGATATATTAAATATGGTCATTATGTATTGGTTAAAAAAAACTTATTACAATATATTATAACCAATGATTGGGTGCTTTCGCGCATCTCGACACGCTTGGTAAACATTATTTTGACAATGCCGAAAATCGACCTTGTGAACACCATGTCGATCCCAATGTTATCTCAATAACAATCTTATAATATTGGGTCAAGAGGCTTGGTAAGTACCCATATGTAAGGCATATATTTATACATTGCTAATATAGACAATGTAATTCAATAAAATAATTATTTTCTTCTTGACCTGTTATATAATGTTATATAAGGAACAAGTATATCCAAATATAATATACACAATGTAATTCAATAAAATAGAATTTTAATAAAATAATTTGAAAATGATATATTAATCATAGAAATGATTTATTTTATAAGGGTTCCTCCCAAGATCTTTCCCATTATAAGAAAAGCTTATTACTACCCAACACACGGAGAGTTTCCTTTACGATTTTTGTAGCAACAAGGACATTGTAAAATATCTATGCATCATAAGGACACTCCTTTAGAATCAATGTCATTTTACACTTGTTAATTCATGCTTCCATCTCACCACACTTAGGCCTCACTAACTACCGTTGCCAGTCACGAGCGTCCACCGACAAAGCTCCAGCAACCACTACCGGAGCTCCAATGGTGTGGTCCTGAGTGCGGTAATCAACTGCTGCACTATTGTAGTTAAATAATTTTTTTTCTTTTTTAAAGGAAATAAGATATAGAGGGAGGGTAAGTAAATAAACCCACTATTTATGTTTTGAAATAGAAAATATAAGGCTCCGTTTGATAGCAACATGAAAAATGAAAATAAAAGCAACTAAATTAGGTGAGAAGATGGAAAATAAGTTGAGGCATATTGTAAGATCCTCTCTAGCTCATACTCATTTTTGTGAGCATATGTCCTCTATCCTCCTTTAATATTTTGTGAAAAAAATTTCTCCACCATCACCCAAAGAAAATTTTGTCATGGAAAAAAGCAAAAAACAAGAGTTAATCTCACCACATCCCTCAACTTATTTTCTATCTTCTCACATAAATTAGTTATTTTTCTTTTCATTTTTCATATTGCTATCAAACGGAGCCTAAAATGTCATTGCCTTCAATTAATTTTGGAAGGGGTAAAGGCTTGTGCGTTAACCGTGAACCAAATTCTAAGAAAACCATAGTTAATTTATTTCTATTAACAGGCTTAGAAATAGAATCTATCAATCATATCCAGGTAATTGACCTTTTGAATCCAAAAAAATTACCTATTATCTCAATTTGATATTTAGTCTTTCATTTGATATCTTTTGGTCCTTAAAATTTAAATTGAATTGTACTTCTATCCAAAATTAGATGCCCCGTCAATTTTCTATCCAGAAAATATACAAGGCCCTATTTTGAATAAAAGTGCAAATTGGTTCAAATTATTTTTGATCATAATGTAGCAAATGAGACATTAGACTTGACTTTTTTATTCTCCAAAAGTTCACGTGTTGTCTCACTTTGGTATTTAATGTTCCATTTAATATATTTTGGTCCTCAAGGTTGAACTAAGTTCCATTTCCATCCAAAATTGGACGCCTCGCCAATTTTCTATCCAGAAAATGGACAAGCTAGGCATCTCATTTTGAATAGAAGTGCAAATCGGCTCAAAGTGAGAGAACACTTAAACTTCAAGGGCGTAAAAGGTCAATTACCCATCATATTCATCCACCCATATATTAGAGAAATAAAAAATTTTGCTCTTGTTCCTCATTTACATAATACAAAGTGTTCAAGAATACACTATATTCCCCCTCAAGCCGTCTTCTTTTGAGAGCATTAACTTAATCTGCATTTTGCTAGGATATCAACAGGAAGCACAATTTTATTTCAGAGCTATACAAATCATTAAGCATATGACTACAATAAGGTTATATATGACATGAGCGTAACCTCTTTGTCAACTTTAGCTACCTCAAATGATTTTGAAGTTGAATTTAAGAGTAGGGCTAGGCGCCGTTGCTCTCTCTCTCTCCATGTATATATACACTTAACTTGCTCTCAGTTGTCTTGTTAAGTCGCTAAATGCAATCCCTAACACATTGATGACAAAATTTTAAAGCTAAAGGCTGGCTCAGCGGAACACCCTCCACATAAGAGCTATCTTGTATATATATAAATGTAGAGAGAGCAAAGGAAAATAACAAACATATTCATTCCTACTCGGCTATTACTACAAGAACATCTTTGACTGACCACCTCCATTTCTCATTTTTGGAAGGTGGGTTGATGACAGCTTTCTCTATGTTAGCTAAATGGTACCCAATCACTATCTCTCTCCTTTGTCTGGCATGTAACAACACCTCGTAAAAACTCAGTTCCTCCCTTTCATTAAGGTACAGTTCCGCTTGACGAATGCGCATCTCGTTCCCCTAGTAGTAGCAGGTCCAAAAAGATTTGATACATGTCTTAATTAACACAGAATAATGTTGTTCAATCAAAGTATATATACATAAATATATTATTGTTTTAATTACCTCTTCTGCAAAAAGGTCTTCAAGAACATTGTTTATTTGGCGATCCTCAGCAACCATGGCTAACGCTATACTAACAAGCTTGGTGGATAGTATATATATATAATCGCTTAACTTTGACATGGACAAGAGATTTTTGGTTATTGGATCCAAAATTTCGCTTAATATGATTGAATTATCCGAAGCCTACTACATTTCTCCTATCCAAGATCCTTGCGAGAAGCTACTACCTCTTGGAACTTGGGACCTTAAAGCCGCTCCTCCACATGGGAGACACTTAGCCTGCACCCAAAAGGCAAATATTTTCATTTGATTCCTATGTATATAATTCTGATCCTAGGGATGGCAAAAAAACCCAACCTGGTGGGTTTCCGACCTGACCCAACCCGGATGGAGCGGGTTCGGGTCGGGTTTTTTTGAGCCAAGGTCAGGTTCGGGTTTCTAAGGAACTCGGACTGGGTTTGGGGCGGGTTAGGGTTTTGGCACTTTAAAACCCGACCCGACCAGCATACTTATATATTAAAAATATATATATATATATATATATTAATATTGGGAAAGGATCTTAAGATGACCAATCTTTTGGTCCTTAAATGCGGACCAATTATTTTGAGAGGGTAAATAAATGAATTTTTTGATGAAACTTGGTGAAGATGATCTTCATGATTAATAGATCACCTCCACCAAATTTCATCGAAAAAATCAATCGGGAAGAGGGTTTACTAAAAAATTGATATATATGTGCGTTTCTGGCCGTTAAAATTTAAGATATTTAGTTAACTCACTTTCCGGTTAAATTTTTTGATAAAATTTGGTGGAGATGATTTAATAATAATGGAGATCATCCTCACCAAGGTTCATAAAAAAATTCATCCGTTTACTCCCTCAAAATGATTGGTCCGCATTTAAGGACCAAATAAATGGTCCTCTTTAGATCCTTCCTCATATTAATATTAAATATATATATAGCCTTTTAAGAATCCCTAGCTTTATCCATTCTTATATAGTCTTTTCATGTCTTTATTTTTATAAATCTAATTCCTTAAATCTATTCATGAACAAATTTGATTTTGTTAATGTTAATTCGTGAATATAAATATTTATGGGGAATATATATTCGGGGCGGGGCGGGGCTGGTTCGGGTTTTAAAGCATAAACACGGAGCGGGTTTGGGTTCCAAAAAATAAACCCGCATCGGGTTCGGGGCGGATTATTTTGCCAAACCCGCTCCGAACCCGACCCGTTGCCATCCTTATCTGATCCAAGAGTTAAAATCTGCATTGGAAGTTTTATATATTAGGGTATGTTTGATAAAGTTAGAAACCATCTCACCAAAAAGCTTAAATTGTTAGGTAGTGGGTCGACAATATATATCATACTCTTCAACACTCTTTCTCACGTGCGACCCTCACTCGCTCGAATGTGGAGAGACAAATTAGTTCGAGGTGCAATTTATGCACAAACAATTCGAGGTGCACTTTGTGCACAAATACAAAAGGGGGAAATAAATGCAAGCGGGATGATTCGAATTTGAGACCTTACAAAATCTGAGCTCTGATATGAAGTTAAAAACCATCTCAGCCGAAAAAGCCTAAGCTATTAGGCAGTGAGCAACAATGTATATCATACTATTCAACAGATAAAAAGTTGGAAAACAATTTAAAATACTACTAATTTTTATGAGAAGTTGGAAAAAGAGTTGAGTGATTTGGTGATTTTTTCTCCATCTTTTCCTTGATTGCACGGAATTTTTTTCTTACCCACCACCTTAAATGCTTGTATAGTTCGAGCTTTTGATCATTCCTAAAACCCAAAATGGTAATTTCACATGAAAAGTTTGACCCTAATTAACTTATCATTTAAGCCCTTGACATAAATACCAATTCAGGATTACAAGAACGAACCAAAAGGAACACTAAGAATCTTATTCCAAGGAAAACCCAAAAAGTAATTGAACAATTCACCCAATGACTTATCTATTTTCCTCACTTCTCGTAAACAATAATAGTGTTTTCAATTATTGTCCATCTTTTTTTGTCAAACGCACCCAAAACAGAAAATAGAGAGAAAAAAATTACTGCAAGAATTTTGAAAAAATTGTTAAAAACAAGTTTGTTTTGCATGATGTAAATGTTTCAAACAAGTTTTCACAGAAGGTATCTGAATGTCACGAGTCAATAGCAATGTGGCAAGATATCTGGAATCGGTCTAAATGGCAGAATCTTCTACTGATTCATCAGCCAAAATTAAGATATGTAACAGCCCCCTAAAAATTAGTGTACATCAATACTGTCCAAGTTAAGAAAGGAAGAAAAACATAATTCAACCTAATCAATAGTCAAGAATCGAATATATGTACTATTGTAACATAATTCAACCTAATCAATGGTCAAGAATCGAATATATGTACTATTGTAAGATTTGTACATTGACTATGTCCTAAATAGGACACGGACTCATAATTTGAGACCGAGGGAGTACTTTGTTTATGTACTTGCTACACTGATATATGTGCTTTTGAAATATCTATCTTCTATTATATTAAATGTGATGAGGATGTGGCAGTTATTTTTTGGTACAAGTTGGGAACATAAACATAAAGAATCCTGCTATATTAAGACTGACCTGATTTATTAATATATGTAAATTATTTATATAATATCATCTCCAGTACTACTATATATTCCTATTTTGTTTAATTATAAATTATAGTTTTTCTATATTTTTAGCATCCCCATAATATTTAACAAATTAACATGTAGATTATCTATAAAGGTATGCGTTGAGTAATAGTAATGCATATTCACATCTTATTTGCACTATCACGTCAACTTTCTGTCTCTCTCCAACTTTTTTCTAAAACTTCAAAATATAATAAGTTTTAATTTAACAACATTTAAAGTTCATTTTTTCTAAGGACACTAATTTATTTATGATTTTTTTTTAAAGTTTACAAATTGTATATACAAAAATAGATTAGTATTATTGTGAAAGCAAAAAGAATTTTATTAAAGAAATTTATTGTCCTTAAGCATGATTAATGAAATATAAATTTGGTTCGATAACAAATAAAACTATCTTAGCAATAGCAATTAGGATTTAGGATGACAAAATATCCATCCCAACAAGTTTTTGACCAACCATGGCCCTAAGACCCAATAATTTTTATTTTTTTAATTGCCGTAAGCATGGGTATATTATAAACATAAATACAATTTGGGTTATGTCCAGTTTAAGTACATGTAACTATAGCATGTTGAATTCAAACAAACACATATATTTAGTGAAGGAGAACAGTCTTTCTAGGGCCTTGACGACCCCCGTGGAGATGTTTAAAAATATATAATAATACCGCATGTCAAAGCTGGATAGATTCAGTCATATAATAAATGCGGCGTCTTCAAACTATTATAGTTAAAACTCTCTTCAACCTTAAATTAATGTCAGAATTGTTATATTTTTAGACAGGTTGGGGTTGAATTTGGCAAAACTTACCCCAAAACCGACCACTAACCATCGTTACACAACTCTTAGTGCTAATATTATGTGTCTCTTTAATCTTATGCTTTTAAGCGGCTGCTCGGATTTAATTTGAATCTTTATGTTTTTATTCAACGGCTGAAAGACTCTTAACTTATGTTCCTAACTATTGGCTAAGATTTAGTTTGATTCTTTATATTTTAATTTGACGGCTCACACATTTATATGATAACTAAACATATATTTTATCTCCTAATTAATTTTAATTTATCTGATGAACTAAAAAAGTATTTAACTCCTAATTAATTTCGATTTATGTAACATATTTCTATGATAAATAAACAAGTATTTGTTAATTACCTAATTACTATTAAAGTGTTTAAAACCTTAATAAATAAAAAAAACAATCGAATAGCTTAAATTAAAATTTAGTTTTGTTTAGAATATTAGGTATGTATGAATAATTTTATTACTAAAAGTCAACTTAGTTATATTTTTCCCTACCATTATTCGATTATAGGCATGTATAAGTAGTTTTTACTATCAATATAAATTATTTTTTAATATTTTAACATTTAGTTATATTAAATTCAATGTTAGTTTCAATTACTCAAAATTATTTATATGTTCTCAAATTTATTTATATTTTGTTATTATAAATAGTAAAAATTAATTTTCTAGAATGTAAAATTTTTATTTTTTAACACCTCTTTATTTCTAAAAATTAAACACAAAGGGCATCGTATCATATATATACATTAACAACTACATTTTTAATCATTAAAAAAATTAAGAATTTACGAATTTATTTATTTATTTATCTCTTTGGATTAAAGTAGTGATATTTATAAGCGTGCTAGTAAAAGCACCCTAAAAAAATAGTTTCAACACCTTTTTTCAAAGCACCCGTGGATAATTTTTAATTTTGTTTGAACACCCATGACAATAAAAGCACCCTATCAAAATCATGCCTACAACATAAACTTGATCTAAATATTGATAAGTCCTTATACTTGATTGCAAAAACACTATGCAAAAGTTAATGAAAAGATACATAATTTGGATTGCCTGCAACTTATAAACCCTCCAAACAATAGACTAAATTGTAGTAGAATGGGTTTGAAAATTTTGATGTACAGTAAATTCAAGAATCAAGAGCAATATATTCTTTTATAAGTAAATTCAAGAATCAAGAGCAAAATTTCGATGTACTAAGTCCACATGTAAGAATTATTCAGATAGATATGTGAGTATATATATATTTTGTGTTCATTTTCCCGTCAAATATTACTCGGTATTTTCTTTAGTGTCAACAACACTAGACCAAAAAACAAACACAGATTCAGCAAAGCAACAAGCAAGTAATAATTTCCAATGA
The DNA here is from genome assembly GCA_021464415.1 of Lonicera japonica. NCBI lineage: Eukaryota > Viridiplantae > Streptophyta > Magnoliopsida > Dipsacales > Caprifoliaceae > Lonicera > Lonicera japonica. Next base: position 969,736 of record CM038468.1, on the reverse strand, counting down.
CGCAAAACAGATCTCTTTATTTATAGCTCTCTCATACATCAAGAGAATCAACAAGAAGCCAGGCAGGTGGTTAATGGTCTCTGACTAATCAACGGTAGAGGCTCTCCGACTAATCAACGGTAGAAGCGCTGCAAAAGTATTTTGGCCAGTTTGTTTTTGTTGGTTGAATAAAGCCATATCTTGAATAAGGGTGCCTTCAAAAAATGCACAAATTATAATGATTTTTTTTTCTTTTATATAAAAGGGTGTCCAAACTAACTTATCAGGGTACTTTTACCAGCACCCTATTTATAATATCAGTTAATTGTAGAAGAAAATAAATATTAGTTTATTTGAAGAAGAAAATATAATTAATTCCGAGAAAGGATAGAAAAATTAATAAATAAGTTAATTGTAGGTGATAAAGGCATATCCAAAACTTAGAACATCAAATATTAAATTTATTATTTTTCCAAATAAAATAATAATAGTTCATTTTCTCTGAAAAATAATTCTAATTGTTTAAATGTTATGTTGATCCAAATGCAAATGTACTAATTTAAACTTATCTAAATGTAAACATATTAATTTAAATTTACTCAATTATTCTCTTGGCATACGTTTATCTTATTTGTAATTAATAATTTTTAAATTTAAAAAATCCAAAAAGTACTAATGAAAATATATAAATAGATTATGTTGGGATTAACTTTATTTATAAGAAATCAATAAATGATTTTAGAGTTTTTACCAATTTGAAGTCAATATATCAAAAAATATGATTACTTGAAACTAAATTTGATTAAAAACATATTTATTTGAAAAAAATAATTAATATCTACCATGTTTACTATACCATATACTATATGTATAAACCTCAACTCATTATTTTCTTTTTTGGTAGTTGCAATTAGATTGTATCATCAGGGTATTTTAAAAAACATGTTATATTTCAACAGAGTTGAGATAAATGGACATAATTTACGTGAACTAGAACTTAAGCTATTTAGCACCTTATACTTTTTTGAATTATAAAATAAAAAAGAAAGAGTCCGCCCTATATAGATAGACTTAATTATGATGGAAGTGAAATTAGATAGACTTACTTTACTCTACCACTATTTGAATAATACGCATATAATTATATTTTTAAAATTGGTTAAGATTAAAAATTAAAATTAATGCCGTAAGGGAAATTAATTTATTTTATTCTCAAATTAAGCTTATACTAGTCCTTTTTTAGGATAATGCTAAAATTAATTTCTAAATGCAAGTATGTTTGGTTTTATTTAGTATCAGATTTCTCTTATTCTCAAATTAAGATTATACTTGTTCTTTAATCGATTTGTTTATTTCCCTTTTATTTAGTATCAGAGGCAGGTCTTAGTGGGATGTCATCTTATGTAACGCCCCCGCCTTAAACTACATGACAACACCCGTAATTAAGACCTGGAGTGCTACTAACCCATCTTAGATTTACTAAAATGGGTATATATGTAAATGTATAGAGAAATACAAGCAGTAATATCATGCGTGTCAAACAACAACTTCATAATCATACTGATGATAATGGTACTATACATAAACATGCATACATGCATATAGTCGTTACACAAAACCAATCAAGTAAGTCCAAACTAATATATATCACTACGGGCTAGCCATGGCTGCCCGTGAAAACATATCCATAACAAAAGTACATCTGTATCAGAGCCACTAACTCGTTCCCGATCCCATCCTGTCCCTGACCTCGTTGGACTCCTGGGCTACCTGTAAGGTTTTAGAAAAACGGGGTGAGCATATCACTCAGTAAGGGGGAAAGTATAAGGGGAAAGTTTTGAAAACATTCCCTAACATATTATTGTAAACCAAGTAGACCTTTTCATCATATAATCGAAACGTTATTTGTATCATATCACAAAATATAACTAATTCATGATGATGCGTACTCATGCATATGCATGTTACCTCCCTTTGTGTCAACCAATTTCCGAATCTTGACGATGCATGTCGATGAGAAACCAAGCCAATATGGCTATATAGAATTCATTCTTTCTAAGAACATATAACGTAGTCACAATTTCTGTCGACGAGAACCTGAACTGAAATCTCATCATAGAATTCGTTGTCTTAAAATGGCATATCATCATCGTACCCAGGAAGTGGAACAACAACCCGTCCATCTTCTATAGAGAAGAATCAAATCCATGGTGCGTTGCCAATGCCAAGGTTCCCAGGTCTTTCGCCGGTGGCTTATTGGCAGCCAAACAATATCTTCTAGGGGTTTAGGGCTTTTTAACCCAAGGGCACCGAGCCCTGCCTATTTTTCCATCCCGACAAACACCATGAAAACAGATGTTCATACATAATTCACATCACCATGGTCATCCATGACCAAGTATAATCATTACTAAGAAATCAATCGACCAATCGTATCCAATAAGACAATATCAAGATAGAAATGAAGCTTTCATGAATTGCCATTAGAAATAAGCCTCCATGTAGCCTCCGAATAGAGATATATATAATAACCTTTCAGCATCATAATAAGAGATATACGCCCATCCGATAGGCCATAAGGGAATCCGAGCTTACCGAAGAATCCTCAAGATTACGGTTGACACAATAGTGGTGCATAACATGCATATATGCTCTTTATGACAACTAAAAACAACACATGCCACTTAAACTTCATTCATCATGTAACTATGTTCCTTATCATATACATAACCCATTTACAAATCCATTTGGAAAAACCAAGCATGTATATTCAAGGAAAAGTGGCATATCTTGTCCCAACTAATGCCTCGTATAGAAAATAGAAGCTACATATGCTATATAAACTCTATCAAGTCCGCATCCATGTTCTTTGATGTATACAAAATCCTTTATTAATCCCTTTCTTGTCAAACCAACACATATACATCCAAAGAACATCCATATGAATCAATAACATGTAATCATGGAGCTTAGATGGCATATCTTACTTCATATCGTAGAATCATAGCTTAATCATGCATAAGTCACGAATATCAATTAGCATGGTTTTCATAATAATTATACATGCATAAATCATCCAAGGATACTCAATAACAAGGAATATATACTTTGTATTAAACATATATGGTCCCTTTCCCATACGGACAGGAACTTACGGATTAGGAATATTTCAACGGTCAAAGTGAAAAAGGCACAGCTGTCTAAAAAAAAAAAAACACTTAGACAAATTTTCCCTCTCCTCAAAGACAGAAGCAGCTCTCAGTTCCTCCCACTCCCCTGCACCTGTAGCTTCCTTCTCTCCTCCATTGCCGCTGCAACTTTCTCTCTCTCGAATGCGCTGCAACTTTCTTTCTCCCTCGCCTTGATATTCTTGTTTCAAGTAAGTGTTTTTCTTCTCTACCTAAGTTCCGCACTCCATTTCATATCTATGGCTTTAGGTTGTTTGATTGAAGGGCCTTGAATATGTTTGTTTCTCGAAAGAGAATGCTTTCAAGAGCTCGAAATTGTTTAACCCACTAAGAATCTCGAGTTTTATTGAACCCGATTAGAGCTGGAAATTCTTAAACCCAAACCCATTCACAATTTCCAGCTCCATTGGACATCATTAGAATTTCGAAATTATTAAACCCATTAAGATTTTCCAGCTCTATTAAACATATGAAACCCAATTAGAATTTCGAAATTCTTGAACCCATTAATTATTGAAAATATTGAACCTATTAATTATTGAAAATATTGAACCCATTATTAGCTACTTTGTTCGTTGGGAGTAAGGAAGTGAAAAATATATATATGCCAGTAGCTCCATGTTAAGGAAGTGAAAAATATGCCATGTTATTTCCCCTTCGTTTGGTAGTCAGGAAGTGAAAAATAAGCTTTCATTTTTTTTATTTTATATGTGTGCTAGTAGAAAAGATGGATACTTGCCTGTAGCTCCATTTTTTATGAAGCAAATGGATTCTTCATTAACCATGTATATATGTGCCAGTAGCTCCATGTTAAGCAAATATTACTAATCATGTGGTGGTTTATTTAGTAGAAGCTATTATACTCAAACAGTTGGGTCTCAATTTCACTACCTATGTAACTACTTTTTTAATGAATGAATCCATTGGACAAATAGAGTATAAAACTGAAGCTGGTTCCAATTTTTGTTTGTACTTTTTCATCTAAAATGGTTTGCTTGCTTGCTTTCATGGTGTAGAAAAAAATGGATTCTTCATCAATCATGGAGGGTGACAAAAGCATTGAAATTGACGTCCGATTTGTGGTCAAAGAATGCTTTTGCGGAGAATTAGCATATGTGAAAATAACACTCTCAAATAAGAATAAGAATCGTGGTAGAATTTATTACGCGTGCAAAAGGCAACGGTGCGGTAGTTTCTTGGGTTGGTGCAAGATCTCCTCGATTCGACAAACATCAAATACCATTGCTACATCAGAAGAATGTGGCACATCGGCTCAGTCAATTGTTCGTGAAGTCAACACAAAGGATGAATTTTTTTTATGGAAGATATTAACTGCAATGTGTTTAATATTGTCTACTTATTTAGCAATAAAGATCATGGCATAGTGGATTTTTTGTAATGTAATGGATTGAATTAATTGGTGTTGTTAATCACTTTTTTCTAATATAATGGACTCGTTTTGTATTGTTAGAATGGTTATTTATTATGGAATGGCTTTAGAATAATTTGTTGGTACTATTTTTGTTTGGTTTTGGTTCTACCATGTTAATTTGGCTATGTATGTACACAAGCAGGAGACTTTTAAATTTTTTTAAACTAAATCATCAAAACCATTGTTGGCAGAAAAAGGAGTTGAACTGGACTGCCTGAATTGGCAGAAAACCACACGGCCTGAAGCTGGATTGCCACTTCTGAAATTTTAGGCTATTTTTAAGTCCTTAAATCATTGAAAAATCCACACAGCAATTACACAGCAGTTTTTAAGTCATCTCATGGCTTGAACAAACGAAAATCCACACTTTTTTTTAAGTTTTCTGCATTATTTATACAGTTACACAACAGTCCTTTTTTTTAAAAAAGAGAAAATGCAGCCAAATAACCAAAACTGAAGTTCCAAAAATGAAAGAAGAGAAAATGCAGAAAATGAAAGATGAGAAAATGCAGCAAATGATAAGCACGTTGATTATTAGTTTCTTCAACACACTTGAAATTGTAGTTAAAACTCTTGCACAATTCATCCTCAAATTTGTAAAACATTTCGTTTGTGTAAATATCAACCATCTGAACTAAAAAGTCATGCTCTACTCTAATTTTGGGCTTCTAAATTAAATCTTTGTGATCAGCCATCAACTCCTCATGACGTTGGCGTTCAAGTCCTCTGCCAAACTGTATCATAAAATCAACTAATGAATTGTTCTTGGAAACAAATTTTTTGAAAAATGCGTGCCCGCTTTCAGCCCTTTGGCTACTTGACATGCCAGCTGAGAAAACGTGGTTAACGTAGGCCGGAATCCATCTAGAACGAATTTGGTACATGCCATGCAACCACTTATTTTCTCCTAACCCACTTTTTTGAATAAGGTTTTCCCATTGCAGCTCAAACTCTTCAGGATTCTCGGAATTCTAAATACAATCCGAGAATTCATTTTTGTAAATACCATACTTGACTGCATCAATTTTTTCTGAGAATTTCATTAATATATGCCAAATACAATACCTGTGGAAATAATTAAACAAAGTCGTATTAAAAAAGGATATATATGTATAGGGAAAGATGAAAAATTCATTAATATATGCAATTACAATACCTGTGAAAAGTAGTTGGAAGAACAAGAGGAAATGCCGTAGTCATAGCCGGATCTTGATCAGTAATAATCATCTTTGGAGCACCACCGGGCATACTTTTCAAAAATTGAGTAAATAACCATACAAAATCATCAATACTCTCGTGATTTAAGAATCCACATGCAAAAATAATGATTTGACCATGGTTATTAACCCCCATTATTGGAGCAAATATCAACCCGTACCGATTAGTATTATATGTAGTATCAAAAATTACCACATCACCATAAAACGAATAAGCTCGCCTTGAAGTTGCATCGGACCAAAAACAACGAGTAATCTTTTGTTCATCGTCTGCCTCAATTTTAAAAGTAAACAAAGGATTCTTTACTTGTTCCAATTTCAAATACTCAAAGAACATTTCACCATCATGCCCCTTCGTATTGGCATGTATATCTCTTTTATGATTGTACAAATCTCTTTGTGTACAACCAACATTTTCTATACCTCCAGATTGCACTTCAAGAAAACTAAATTGTTTATGATGAGGTATATTCACCATAGACAATTGTTTAGTTAAATACTTTGTCGCGGCTGAAACATTACGATGCAACCTTAAAAGGTGAGTCTTTGTTGGAGTTGATAACGGGTGGGTGTAGCCCTCATTGAAAACAGTAACAATGTATTTCTCGGAGTTTGCTTTTAAAACTGCAAGTTTGGCATTACAACCCTCACCTAAGCTTCCCCGGCGTCTTTTCCTTCCAACATCAGCAATTTTTGAATGTACTCCTTGTTTAAAACAAACATATTCCTTTCTTTTAATCTCCTCACTTCCCGAATCTTTCCTAGCACTCCAACTCCGAACACTAAACCCACAATCTTTAGCATAAGCATTATAAAACAAGAGAACATCATCTAATGTATCAAATTGTTGTCCTTTTTTTGGCTTCAGCTCATCTGCTACTTGAGGATTGTATATCCTAGTACTAGAACCACAATTTTCATCTAAGTCTAACTCTAGATTAGCTTGATTATCAATTTGAAAACTTGAATTTCCACGACTCCCCCCTACTTCATTGTTCACATTTTTCATTTCTCACAAACAATCATGGACCTATATAAACTACACAAAACACACATAAATATAATGTTCAAATACAAAAAAAATTATCCCAACGAACAAAGTAGCTAATAATGGGTTCAATATTTTCAATAATTAATAGGTTCAATATTTTCAATAATTAATGGGTTCAAGAATTTCGAAATTCTATTGGGTTTCATATGTTTAATAGAGCTGGAAAATCTTAATGGGTTTAATAATTTCGAAATTCTAATGATGTCCAATGGAGCTGGAAATTGTGAATGGGTTTAGGTTTAAGAATTTCCAGCTCTAATCGGGTTCAATAAAACTCGAGATTCTTAGTGGGTTAAACAATTTCGAGCTCTTGAAAGCATTCTCTTTCGAGAAACAAACATATTCAAGGCCCTTCAATCAAACAACCTAAAGCCCTAGATATGAAAATGGAGTGCGAAACTTAGGTAGAGAAGAAAAACACTTACTTGAAACAAGAATATCAAGGCGAAAGAGAGAGAAAGTTGCAGCGCATTCGAGAGAGAGAGAAAGTTGCAGCTGCAATGGAGGAGAGAAGGAAGCTACAGGCGCAGGGGAGTGGGAGAAACTGAGAGCTGCTTCTGTCTTTGAGGAGAGGAAAAATTTGTCTAAGTGTTTTTTTTTTTTTCAGACAGTTGTGCCTTTTTCACTTTGACCGTTGAAATATTCCCAATCCGTAAGTTCCTGTCCGTATGGGAAAGGGACCGTAAACATATATATATATATATAAAATCATTCATTTTTCGATAAAGAAAATCATAATATCGAGTTTTGAAAAGATATAACCCCTACCTCAAGCGTAGAGACCAAAAGAAAGAAGAAAGCTATAAACCGAAGCCCCGTTCGGTAAAATCCTCAAGATCTTGTCTCACTGGATTCCTAACATAGCCAAATCCTTGAATTAATAGAGTATAAACCCAACCCAAGTAGCCAAAGCTCATGCCTGAGCTTCTATAGAAGAAAACCAAGGTAGAAGATGATGAATAGTACCTTAGAGATGTGTTTGGATGATTTCAAGCTTGAATCCTCGATTCGAATGGATAGGTGCGTAGAAATCTTCCTCTTTCTCTCTCTAGAACCCTCTAGAACTCCTTAGAAGAGTGTGGAAGTGTTTGGATCGAAATTTGGATCAAAAATGACAAAAAATGGCTTAAAACGTGCTTAAGTCGTGGGAATAGTTAACTGGCGGACCGGTATGCCAAATACCGAATACTGGTCCGTGGAGCACAAATTTCCCAAAAATTTGGTGTCGGACCGGTATGCCAAAAACGCCATACCGGTCCGCGCTTTAATTTTTGGGTCCTGGAGCACTGTTTTTGTTTCGGCCATATCTTTTTGTTCGGAACTCCGATTGAGGCGTTCTTTATGTTCACAAAAAGGTATTTCAAAGATCTACAACTTTTTAAGAGAAAATTTTCCCAAATTCTTGATAGATTTTTCCCATAAATTCACCGAAGATAGTGCTCTGCGAAAATGCTACCGAATGACAAGAATTTTTGCAATAGGCCTACTTTACACCCTGTTTTGACCCACGAGAAGTGTGAATTGGACTTTGGCCAAAACACGAAAGTTGTAGAATGGCACAAATACTAGACACCAACATGAATGGAATCTCAATCGGATAAATATCGAAGAAATTACGATAGCTCAAAGATAGCTAGAATTAACAAATCGCGAAGAGCCAAAATTTCTTATTTGCGAACCGAAATCGATTCAGATCACCCGAATCACCAAACAATCACTCACATGAGTATAAATAAGCCAATATAATTCCATTCAATACAAATTAAAGTACGGGGTATTACATCTTAAGTCGCATAGGTCTTGGAACCCTTATAGCAAAAGTATTGCGTTTTTGGGTTTTTCTTACCATAAATCGTTGACAGGCATGCTAAGATATTGCTTTTATTACTTAATTGTTATTTTGTTATCATGTTAACCAGAAGTAGTTTTAGATCTAAATATGTTCCTAATTCTTTTATAAAGAATACTGATGATGTTGAATTTTCTAATATTGAAAATAAGCTGTTAAACTAGCTTCTCCCTATGGTTAAACCTAATAAAATTTATAACATTGGTATGTTTGATTTTATTTCTTCCATGTCGATAAAAACTATTGAACAAACTATTCCAATTGGTAATAATTGTGATAATCTCCAACTATTACATAAAGAAGAAATACTGCGTTATAAAGACAAGTATAAATACTTACACTTAGGTTTACTACAAGTTGCTATAAAACCATTAACTTCCACAGGATTAAATGCCTTTTTATTGATTGCTCTTTGTGACTACCGTCATAATAAATTATGTGATTCCTTATTAGGAATTATTCAAACAAGTTTATATGATGGACCCATTTATTTTAACTGCTTCCCTGATTTCTCTATTTCTTTAACGGATAAACATATTCTTGATGCTCTCACTTTAAATGTTCAAAGGAATGGCTATGATCTTAAGGAAGGTTGTGAACCTCTTAACATTACTTATAGAGCTCATTATAAGATTATGAATACCCTTAGTCCCAATGCTAAACATTATGATCCTAGGGAAAAAACTACTCTCATAGAAACCAATCTCCTTAAGTCAGATATAGTTGTTCCCAGAACCATTAAATGGAGTGATATTGAGCTACCTGAGCAATGGTTTCTTGAAGCTGCAGCTCCTCATGTTCTTGTTGAAAATAGAAAAGTTGAAGAAATCCTCTAGTTTGAGGATGGTGATGTCATAGTTAAATTTGATAATAACAAAACTGCTAGGTTACCTACCTCTTCCTTTAGGAAAAATTCTTCAACCACTCTTAGGACTAAAAGCAAGTGGTTTTATACACCCGCTCCTACTATTAATACTACCCCTACACCTAGAACTTTTGTTACCGGGGAGTGATCTAGAAAAGATGATGATCTTCAGTTTGAAGGAATTATTAATTCCCAACAAAATATTCCTCATGGCATTTATTCTAAACCTGATAAAAATGACCCTGATACTATGTCAGAACTTGGATTTTCTGTAAAACAAATTATGACTTTAACCAAAAGTGATTTTACTTATACAAGAGAAGATTGCAATAAATAATTTATGCAAGAAGAATATAAAACTTTTAGGACATGGTTTTTTGATAAATTTACCCATAAGTAAAAACAGGAATTTAAAACAAATTTTTATGATTATATTGATGAAAATGAAAAAGTCATTCCTTTTGTTTGTTGATTCTGTAAACATTATGAACAAGACTATCATTCCATCTGTATTATTGATGAATTTTATAAATCCTGGAAAACTACTTTTGGGAATAATATCAAGTCTCTTCATCCCCCTACTGAGGCTCTAAAAATAGAAATTGATAATAATCAAAGTCTTGAAACTAATGCTTTTTCTACTAATATTAGACTTACTACCGCCCATATTGGCCTTGATGATTTAAATAAAGTCATTAAGCAGAATAATTATACCAACCTTCATATGCAAACCATAGCTTCACAATTAACTCGTATTGAGGAAACCCTCAATAAGGTTAGAGCTGTTGAGGAAAAGAAGCCTCCTCTAGCCATAGAAAAGCCTAAGGTTGAGACTGCCTATATAAAACCTGTTATAGAACTTACTGAAGGATTTAAAACCTATAAGGATAAAAATAAAGAAATTGTTGAGGCCCTCAGGGAGAAATTGGAAAAACTTTGTCTTATTAATGGTAAGAGTATTTTCCTTATTACTCAAACAGATGATGTCTCTGGTTATGATATGGATTATTCTGATATAAGCCAATTTAAACAAGAGTTATTAAATATGGAAGGAGACCTTAATAAAATAAGTTTCGGTAAAGGGTATGTTACTACCCCCCCCCTAGGCTACCACTAGGAATTATTACCAACGTCCTACTCCTCAGGATATGCTTTTTGAAGAAGAGCCTATTAATATTATGACAAATTTTAGTGCTAAAACTATTTATGAATGGTATATTGATGGCATGTCTGAATATCAAATATTGACCCAGCTATATCGCATGACAATGTATAATACTGTTTGTAAAGCTAGTGGTAATGGATATAAGAGTATTACATAATTTATAATTACTGGTATCTCTGGTCAATTAAGAGGATGGTAGGATAATGTTTTGACTAATAGTCAGCGCGATGATATTAAAAACTCGGTAAAAATTGTTACTATAAATGTTACCATTAAAAATGATCATTTACTTATTGTTATTGTTCACCATTTTATTGGTCCTCACCCTACTAATTTAGATAGAAGCAAATATTTACTAATTAATCTTAAATGTCTTACATTCACACATTTTAAGTGGTATAAAGATGTATTTTTGTCTAAAGTTATGACTAGAGATGATGCCAATGCTGATTTTTGGAAAGAAAAGTTTATAATTGGTCTCTCTACTTTATTTGCTAAAAAGTTAAAGACCGTATTGCTAAAAAAACATGGTGGTACTACTATTCCTTATAAAGACTATACTTATGGTTCTCTTATAAGTGAATGTGTTACGAAAAGTCTATCTTTGTGTAATGATATTAAGCTTAAAGCCCAATTAAAAGCTCAAAACTTAACTGGTAGAAAAAAAATAGGAGAATTTGGTGACCAGTTTGCTTATGATTTAAGCATCCCATATACTAAGACTAAAAGGGCTGAGCCCAAAAGGAAGTATAAGAAACACAGTAAAAAGGTTAATAAAAAGCCCACTAATGCCTCATCTTTGAGTTATAAGAAAAATCCTTTAAAGCGGTTTGGGCCTAAAAAGAAGCCCAATAATATGAGCCAGAATATTTGTAGAAAGTGTGGTAAGCCAGGTCATTATGCTAACAAATGCTAGACTAAACAAAAGCTTAATGAGATAGCTGATGAAGGTCTTAGGAGACAACTTATTATGGCACTCTTAAACCTTATTGATAATGAAGAAAGTGAGGAAGAACAAATAGATGAGATATAATCTACCACCCCTAGTTCTTCTTCCTTTAGTTCTGACGCTGAATATGATTGTCAGTGTAAGTTTCAAACAGACTATTATAAGGCTATATTAGAGACTAATAGATTGAGTATAAATGTTCTTACTAAAAAAGAACAGTCTATTCTTGACCTTATAGATCAAGTTACGATACCATTGTTAAGAGAAAACTCATATAACAATATCTGACTACATTTAAAACCGAGAAAACTATTTTAGCTAGCACAAAACCTTATTCCCTGCAAAATATTCTTGAGAGTTTTAATAAAACTCCAGAAAAACAAGTTACTATATCCGACTTAAAGACGGAGATTAATAATTTAAACAATGAGATTAAAGAAATCAAATTAAGATTATCTATTATTGAGGAAACTCCCACAATTATAACCTTTGCTTCTCTTATAGAGGAAGGTAAGAAAGAATATAACAATTCTCTTAATTTAATTGATAGGATTGCCTATCAAAAATGGTACGTAAATATTATTATAGTTGTTGATAAAGATTTCATTCTTAAAGACATTGCTTTAATTGATTGCGGGGCTGATATGAATTGTATCAAAGAAGGTTTAGTCCCTACAATCTATTTTGATAAAACCTCACAAATTATGACTAGTGCGGGAGGAGATAAATTAAAAATTAAATTTAAATTATCTAATGCTTATGTTTAGAATGATAGTATTTGTATTAAAAGTACTTTTATTATGATAAAAAAACCTTTCTCAAAGAATTATTCTTGGAACTCTTTTCCTTGTTCTTATAGAGCCATTTTCTATTACCTCTACTGGTGTTAGTATTAAGCTTGAGGATAGAGAAATTATTTTTTAATTTATTTTTAAACCCCAAATTAAAGAAATTAATGAGGTTAAAGATAAATTAATTTTTAAAGAAGATTTTAAAATTATGAATAGTAACTTACAAATAAATTCCCCAAAAATTAAACTTTCTATAAAAAATTTACATGAACAAATTATACAAGAAATCTGCAGTGAACTTCCTACAGCTTTTTGGGAAAGAAAACAACACATTGTTCCACTTCCTTATGAGGATGATTTTAATGAAAGAAAAATATGCACCAAGGCTAGGCCTGCACAAATGAATTCTATTCTTCTTGAGTATTGTAAAATTGAGATATCTTCCCTGCTTAAAAAGAACCTTATTAGGAAAAGTTATTCTCGTTGGAGTTGTACGGCCTTTTATGTTAACAAAGCCTCTGAAATAGAAAGAGGAGCACTCTAGTTAGTTATAAACTATAAGCCTTTAAATAAAGTTTTAAAATGGATTAGATATCCACTTCATAATAAAAATGATCTTTTAGCTAGGCTTCAAGCTGCTACAATATTTTCTAAATTTGATTTAAAATCGGGTTATTGGCAAATTCAAATTGGTAAAGAAGATAGATATAAAACAACTTTTACTATTCCTTTTGGCCATTATGAATGGAATGTTATGCCTTTCGAATTAAAAAATGCTCCATCCGAATTTTAAAATATTATGAATGATATTTTTACACCTTATATTATTTTCTCTATTGTTCATATTGATGATATATTGATATTTTCTAACAATATCGATCAACATATAAAACATATCCATATATTTATAAAAATTATTAAGAAGGCAGGTCTTGTTGTCTCTGCTAAGAAAATAAGTATTTTTCAGACAAAATTAGATTTTTAGGTCATGAGATTACTAAAAGGAATATTGTCCCTATAAATTGTGCTATTAAGTTCGCAGATAAATTTCCGAATGAAATTAGGGATAAAACCCAATTATAAAGGTTTTTAGGATCTTTGAATTATATTAGAGATTATTATAAAAATCTTGCCATAGATTGTATTCCTTTGTATGAAAGACTAAGAAAAAACCCGCATCCGTAGTCTGATGGACATACTAGCGCGGTTAAAGTTATTAAATCTAAAGTCAAGCAGCTACCTTGCCTTGCCCTTATTTCCCCTCACTCCTTTAAAATCGTTGAAATTGAAGCGTCTGATTTAAGATATGGAAGAATACTTAGGGGTGTTAAAGTCAATCCGAAAACCGACCGACTGAACCAAACCGATCCGGACCGATCCCCAAAATCCCGAACCGAAACCGAAAAGTTTGGTTCGGATTTGGGGTAAGCTAGTCTAAAACCGAACAAAACCGAACCGAACCGAATTATGTATAAGAAAAAAAATGTCAATATATACTTTAAGGGCACACGTTAATTATACTATAATACAAAAAAGATGGCATTTTTATAAGAATATATTTCTTATTAATTGCATATTATGATAATCTTAAAAACATAGTCATTAATGCGTGCTTTTATTATTTAATTAACTACATAATGCTAAGATTTTTTTATCACATACGTGATAGAAAAATAATTCATCATTTTATTTAATGTGTTTCATTTTTATAAATGTATAAATAAAATTGTAATTAAATAGGAAATATGGTATTTATATGTTGCTCCTTGTTTCTAAAAAATAATCACTTTAATTTGAATATAAATCATTATTAAATTACTATTAGTATTATATTTTTATGTTAAATTGATTTAAAAAAAACATATGTCAAAACCGAATAAAACCGAACCGAAACCGAACCGAAAAGTTTGGTTTGAGTTTGGGTTTCAAAAATTTAGAAACCGAAACCGAACTTTTATATTTGGTTTGGGTTTAGGGTACCTTGGTTTCTATCCCGACCGACATCGAAAACACCCTAAGAATACTTAAACAAAAAGTTTAAAGATATTGATAAAGAAATCTTATCCAGATTTACTTCGGGTAAATGAAATGACGCCCAGAAAAACTATTCGACTATCAAAAAAGAAATTATTTCTATTGTTGAGTGTGTTTCTGATTTTCAAGAAGACTTGTTAACTCAAGAGTTTTTATTTCGTATTGATTGTCAAGATGCTAAAGATGTTTTAGAAAATGATGTTTAAAACATTGCTTCAATTTTTTTTTTTGCTAGATGGCAAGCCATCCTTTCTGTTTTTTATTTTAAAATATAATTTATAAAAGGATAATCAAATTCTTTACCAGATTTCTTAATAAGAGAGTTTTTGCAAGGTTAAACATGAATAGGTCCTCTCCAGGGCCTTGGTCCTCTCGAAGAGGACGAGAAAGAAGAACTAGAGGAAGTGGACCCTCTAGTTCTAAAGGAGGAGCCTCTTCCTCCCAGAATCCCCCTAATCCTACTACTTTTAAAGAAGCTCTTAAAGAGTTAGCTCCTGTTGCTTTCAAAAAGCCCCAACAAGATTTCATTATATATTTATAAGAGAGTGATAAAAAATTGCTCTTAATCCAGGCACTATTGCACAAAGATATTTCGAATCTAATATGGAATTTACCTTTGTAGGAGGAAAATTTCGAGCGTTTTATGAAGCAATTCTTATAGAAACACAGTCTGTTCAAATTATGCACATGAACTATAATCCTGATTCTCGTAATTCAAAATGGCTTTTAGTAAAACTTTTATTCTTGGAGTTATAAGTATATAAGACTAGGGATTAAATCCCAACAAAAATCAGAATCTCCAAAATTTTCATTCGAATGTATTTAAATACAATTACAGGGATTATATAGATGCATGGAAAAAAGCATTCTTATATCAAAGCCAATATAATACCCATACTTGGTTTTTCAGATTTGAGGCTCTTAAAGAACCATCTATTTCTCTTAAAGATTTACCCCATTGGTTTTTACAATGGTTTATGCTTTTTGGAGCCGAAGCAGATTTTTTCCCTGCCAAAATGAAAGACGCTTATAATTCCTTTTATATTCACCACCCCAAACATTAAAAGAAGGAAAGTCATCCTATAACAAATATGTGTCTAATGAGATTTTTGGGTCATTATAATATCCCTTGGATATGGTAGTGGAATTTTAATACAACCACTAGAAATAATGGCCTCTTCCTTCTAGTTAGGGATTACTATTATAAATGGTGGCCGAAGTTCCTTTATGATGAAATCTTAATTGAGGTTAATAAAGATGTTAGCATTTATATGGAATTCAATCGTCTAGCTGAGAGTGATGACAAAGCTCAAAAGGATATGGACATTGAGAAAACTGAGTTTAAAACTCCTTCGTTAGCATCTCTTAAAGAGAAATTCCTTAATACTCCTGTGAGTGAGCTTAAAGCTCAGATTATTAAGGTGTTAGCTTCAAAGCTAGATATGGCCGAAGACATTATGTATGTTTCTTCTTCTCAACAAAAATATGAGAATACCCCTTTCTTTAATATTGACAAAGATGATGAAGGTTATATCGAACAAAATGAAGATATGACCACTCATATGGGCAAGTGGTTAGCCAATATTTATGAAGTTATTAATACTAAGGAAAACGGAAAGAAACAAATCTATTAAAGCACAAGTGGCCGACAAACATTATTTCTTTTCTTTATTAAAGTTAAACTTTAAGAGCATCTACAACCGTTGTGTAAATATTTTTGTGTAAATCCTATGTGTCATGACACTTTTACACAAAACTTGAAGTGTAAAAAAAATATGCTCCAATGGTATATTTTAAATTTTTGTGTAAATTTTGAATGAACCAATAAGATAATTATGCATATTAGATATTATTTTATGCAATTTTTTATTATTTTTTCTTGAATTTTTGGTATACATAATATTATAACAACAATAGATCTTGATTTGTTGGTCTTAATGAGTAGATTTTAGATATATATTTTTTATTAAATTATATAATTTCTATTAAAAGATATTACATTTTAAAGTATTGTAAAATAATTGAGAAAAGAAAAGGCTGATGTGGCAGTGTAAACTTGGGGTGTATTTTACACATTCGTTTTACACAAAAGCTAAATTTAAAAGACTGCTGGAGCTCAAAATTTTTACAAGTTTTGTATATTTTACATAAAACTTAAATATACACTACTGTTGGAGATGCTCTAACTTAAAGTTAAAACTTTTACTTTATTAAAGTTTGTCGTCATTCGTCAGACCGGCTGCACCAAGTGGCTTTCTCCCGTCACTATCCTAGCACACACAAGATTACATTTTTCTTTTTCTTCCTCTTCTCTCTCTCTCTCTCTTGTAATCTTCCCTACTATTTCCTTGTGTAATATCAAGTTTGTAATAAATAAAAGTTATACTCTTGTTTACTTCGATCCATTATACATTTCTTATATGTGATTAATAATTTCTAAATTTAAAAAATCCAAAAAGTACTAATGAAAATATATAAATGGATTATGTTGGGATTGATTTTATTTATAGGAAATCAATAGACGAGTTTAGGGTTTTTACCAATTTGAAATCAATATCTCTAAAAATATGATTATTTGAAACTAAATTTGATTAAAAGCATATTTATTTGAATTTTTTTTTAATATGTACCATGTTTACTATACTATATGTATAAACCTCAACTCATTATTTTCCTTTTTGGTAGTTGCAATTAGATTGTATCATAAGGGTATTTTAAAAAAAATGTTATATTTCAACAGAGTTGAGACAAATTGATAGAATTTATGTGAACTAGAACTTAAGTTATTTAGCACCCCATACTTTTTTGAATTATAAAATAAAAAAGAAAGAGTCCACCCTATATTGGGGTTTGCTTAGTCTAAAACACGTCGAATTAGGCCATTTCTCATCGCTAATTATGATGGAAGTGAAATTAGATAGACTTACTTTACTCTACCACTATTTGAATAATACGCATATAATTATATTTTTGAAATTTGTTAAGATTAAAAATGAAAATTAATGCCGTAGGGGGAAATTTAATTTATTATATTCTCAAATTAAGATTATACTAGTACTTTTTTAAGATAATGCTAAAATTAATTTCTCTGAAAAACAGCAAAATTAGAATAAGAACTCTTGATATGAGATAAAAAATTTTTAAATTACGAGTAGTTATAAATATAAAAAAAGTAGTAATAAATATAATTTTAGATAGTAAGACTAACTACATATATGCACAATTGAATCGTGCCGTATGTACGAGTATTGTCTAGTCTATTAATAAATCAGGTCAATCCTAATTAGGGGTGTGCAAGAACCGAACCGGACCGAAAAAACCGACCGAACCGGACCGGACCGTAGGCTTTTTTTCGGTTTTTATATATGCTGCGGGTCGGTTCGGTCCAACTTTTTTTGGACCGATTTAATTCGGTCCGGTCCTCGGTCCTCGAGGTCAAAAAACCCTATAAAACCGAACCGAACCGAGTATTTATATTTTTTGGCATATAAAGTGGCTTTGTATTAATTTTTAATGTTGTTATGTATTAATTTTTTTTCTTTTTGCAAAAGTTAGCCCTTTTTTTGTTAAGACATCTTTTATTATTCTAGGCCCAACTTTATTTTGCAATAGGCCCATATATCAGGCCCAGACCGATAGACCGACCGAAACCGACCCGATAAATGCCTCTTCGGTTCGGTCCGGTTTTATATACATCTTCGGTCCGGTCCGATCCAAAAAAATAATGGACCGAAGTAGTCGGTCCGGTCCAAAAAATCGGTCAACGGGTCGGTTGACCGACCCGTGAACACCCCTAATCCTAATATAACAGGACTCTTTATGTTTATATTCCCAACTCGAGGCTCAAATTTAATGTTGATGTTTATTTTTTGATCCAACGTCTCAGGATTATCATGGTATGTTGGTAATATTGATGATAATAATATGTATTTAGTTAATCAACTATATTAAAGAGTTTAAAACCTATGAAAATCTAACTGTATTTCTATAGCCATTAAATATTTATTTGCAAATTAGAGTTTTTCTATATCTCCAATATATCCCATATTATTTAACATGTAAATTATTTATATAGTAGCATCTCCGGTACTATTATATATTCCTATTTTGTTTAATTATAAATACTTTTTCTATATTTTTAGCATCTCTATATTATTTAACTTGTAGATTATCTATAAAAGAATATCTAGAGTAATAGTAATGCATATTCACATCTTATTTGCATTGCCGCGTCAGCTTTCTCTCTTTCCAACTTTTTTTTGAAAACTTCAAAAATATAATAATTTTTACAATATTTAAAGTTCATTTTTCCAGGGACAATTGATTTATTTATGATTTTGTTTTTTAAAGTTTATAAATTCTATATAAAAAATAGATTAATATTATTGTGAAAGTTAAAAAAGATTATGTTGATGAAATTTATCGTTCTTAAGCATAATTAATGAACTATAAATTTGGTTACTTTAAGAAAACCTATAAATTTGGTTCAATAACAAATAAAATTACTTGTGGAAGTATAATATTAGAACCTCTATTCGGACCTAATATTCGAAGGTAGGCCCAAGACTCACGAAGCAAGTCCGAACAAGGTAAGAGAATTCACGGTAGGCAGGTATAACTGTGAGTACTCAGCCGAGCATAACTATAGGATCAAACATTACTGAAGTACTAATATAGGCGTCCTAACCAATATAAAAGAGACATTTGTACTAGTGAGCATGATGAGTGCTTGTTGCCGATATGAGTGCCTGACGAATGACAATAGAACACCTGTAAAACTAATTTAATAAATGTGATATATCATCTATATCTATATCTATAATATATATATATATATAAGTATGAATAACTTTAAGTGTTTTTTTTGTATGGACAAATATACCCTTATAGAAACCTAATTGAATTACCAACATATAGGTTTTTTTTTTAGTCTGTGTTAAACGTTTTTTTGTTTCCTTCTTTCCGGTTGGAGTCTCAATTGGATTTTGTTACTTTTTATGGAGAAGCTTGAAATTCTCATTTGGAGAGGTTCTTTCCCTGTGAAAAATGTATCCCTTTATCTAAACTATGTTTGACGTGCCAGATTAGGGAGTCAGTAGAATTATTTAATCTCATTCAGACTGGATAAAACAACCCCACCTTTTAGGTGGGATTTGTTAATCCCTCTCTCGGTGGGATTAGAAGGGTAAGTGGGATAAATAATCTGCTTGGATATCCAAATCCCAACGAACAACAAACATGTAATAAGATAAAGTTATCCCATCCCACTATTTTATCTTACACGTCAAACACAACATAAAAGTACGGTTTCCATTTTACTCGTTTTTAAATTTTTTTACACTAATTTTAACTTAATAATTTGTTGAAAGTAAAACTTGTGTTATTGTTAAAATTTCATATATTAACTTTGACCAAATGATATAAGCTTTATACATACAAAATGATGGAATTAGTTTCTCACTAAACTAGGGGTGTTGTCAGAAATTCAAAAATCGAACGAACGAACCGAACCGATCCCTTATGATGCAAAATTATCCGAACCGAAAAAAAAAAACGAAACAAAAATAAAAAACCAAAACTGAGTGATTGGGTTCGTTTATTGGGTTAACTGATTTTGACCAAATTACCCAAAACTAAAAAAAAAAAAACCTAGTATATCAATTGTGCGTTGCACGTGTAACACAACATGAAGAATATTATTATAGTGGAAAATAATAAAAATTAATAATTGAACAAACGGATATCACAATGATGAAGTAGAAAATCAAAAAAATTAGATACAATGAAAATGAAACAATAGACATATAATAAAATTGTTATAGATTTTGGAAAACCTCCTTGTACACTACGCCCGAATATGAGGGTGACATGCATGTCGGAGAGTATCATACATTTTATAATTATTTTTTTAATCGGGCACACTAAGGAGACATAAAGAACATGTAAAACGAGAGTCAAATTAGAAATAACTAGGTGATAATAATAATAATAATAATAATAATAATAATAATAATAATAATAATAATAATAATAACAAAACAACTGAGATAGCAAACGAACATCACAATGATAAAGTAGAAAATCAAAAAATTAGATACAATGAAAAATAAATAATAATTTACATATAATAAAATTATTATAAATTTTGAAAAACTTTCTTGTACACTACGCTCGGACATGAGGCCGACATGCATATCAGAAAATATTATATATTTTTTTATTATTTTTTAATCGAACACGCTAAAAAGTAAAAGCACGTGAAGAACTAGAAATTAGGTAGAAGGTCTTATTACACATTAATTTTTACCAAAAATCCAATGAATAATATTTTTTTGAATGAAGGGTCTATTTTTAATTTGTAATTAGTGTAGAGGCTTATTTTGTTTTATATTTTAAATAAATGTATTTGAATAAATTTAAATATCATTTAATTAATAAAAACATGTTATATATTACCTAAATTACCCAATTTTTATGAAATTTGCACAAAAAATATGGACTGCAAAGTTCATATTGCAGTAAAATACAGACTGCAATATAAACTTTGCACTAGAAATATGGACTGCAATATAAACTTTGTACCAAAAATATGGCCTGCAAAGTTCAAATTGCAGTAAAATATGAACTGCAAATTTTACATTACAGTAAAATTTGAACTGCAAAGTTCATATTGTAGTGAAATATAGACTGCAAAGTTCATATTGCAGTTCATATTTTAATGCATATATTGGTATTTTTTAGTTTATTTTAAGGGTTGGGATGCCATTTTACAATAAAAAAAAGACACATGTCATATTATCAATAAAATAAAAAATAAACCCGTTATTTACAAAAAAATTATTCCTTAATTTTAGTGTAAAAATCTTTCTCTAATAAGTTTTTTTTAATTGTCCCCATGAAGAAAGTGTCAAATTAAAAATAACTAAAAATATATGAGATGATAATAATAATAATAATAATAATAATAATAATAATAATAATAATAATAATAATAATAATAATAATAATAATAATGGAAAATTAGGCATAGATCCAACTTTTTTTGAAGCAATTGGCCCAAGGACGTACATTTTCGAGCCATTGTTTAAAGCCCAAAATTTTTGATTAAGGACAATTTCTTTAAATTAGTCAATTGTATTTAATTTGTTTTTTCCGGCTCTTTTATTTTTTAATAAACTTTAATACTTAGATACTTTGTCTATATTGCCCCTTGATAAGAGAGAGTTATTTTCCTATACTTAAGCGCACGTTTAGGGTTTTCAAATATGCATCGTCCTATTTTAGCACCTTTCATTATTGTCTCATCCATTTGTCATGTGCGTTTCAAATTGTGGAGGAGCGTCAGTAGTCTCCTGCTGTTGCTGCCAATGGCCAGGAACCCTAGAAGCAGTATCTATGGGATCATGTAACCTACTATTACTGCGGCTTCCCTTAAGGAATTGATTACTCTGAACGGAGCCTCTGTGGTGGTAGCCGTTACTCCCACCGCTCGACGGTTGGTATGCTCCTTCCATCCCTCGCCACTCACCACCGAAATTCCCACACAGAGAAAGAGAAACATAGACGAGTGAAGGAGGCAAGGCGAGGGGGTAAATCATAATTAAACCCTAAAGAGCACTTTTAGTTGGACAAGAGGGTGTGTGTTTTGTTTAACTTGACCTGACGAATGACGATGGAGGAGGATGATGTTAGTGAAAATCATATGCAGGTCAGACTTTATTGCGTTACCCACTTTTATAAACAAATCAATATGATTATGTAATTTCCAGGCATTTTACTAAGTTAGGACGTGTGTAAAATACTAGTAACTATGCTTGCAATTAATTTGGGGAACTTGGATGAATTGTGTAATATGCTGGTATCTATGCTAGCTTGTAATTAATTTGGGTGGGTTGTGTAAAATGCCATAGAGCTCATTATGCCTATGATAATTCATAAATATGATTAATATGCTACTTATAATGCCTGTTTGATTTATAATGTCTTTTGATTTTGTAATATCTATGTGTTTGATATAATGCTGTTGTTTTTGTACAAAATGTCTGCCATATGCTTTATATTTTTTTTCTAACTAATATTATCATTTTAATTTTGTATATTCTTTGGATTAATCAAGTATTGTTTGAATTTTTTCAAACGTAACTTTGATCTTTTAAAATTAATATTTCGAAGTTACTTGATTTTAGGTAATTTGAAATTTTTTGAACTACCTTTTATATTTGAATTTATGTTGATTAAAGGGCATTGCTGGTATATCACTTTTAATATTATCTAATTTAAATCGTTATTCAATTTTTAATTAAGATGTCCTTCTAACAAACGTTTGTCCCTCTTTAAAACCTTTGGCCTTCAAACAATTGGTCAAAAATATGTGTCCTTGAGTAGACTGAGAAAGAAACATTTGTCCTTTTGACTAAAAGCCCCTAATAATAATAATAATCCCTCCGTCCTAATTTAATTGTCCATTATTCTATTTTTGGATGTCCCAAAATAGTTGTCCACTTTCTATATTTAGCAAGTCTTTAATTAGAACATTTTTAATTATTTTCAACATTACCCTTTAAATTATTACCACTTTTTTTATTGTGAGTCTCGTCACCTTTTTATATTAAAGAAAAAAATAAAAGTTATTTTTAAAAATAAATATTTTTTTTAAAGTAATTATTATGTTATTTTAGATTTTTAAAGTTAGACAATTAAATTGACAAAGTAATAATCTTATTATAAGTTAATAATAAAACAGCTGCTCAATCTCTCTCTCTCTCTCTCTTTCCCGTAAAACCCCCACCACCATCGAAGCTAAACCCTAGCCCCAACTCTCAGCCATCGACGACAACTCTCAGCTCCAACTTCCCGTCGACGAATTCTCTCCGGCATCCCATAAAAGGTACTCTACTCTCTCTCTGTATCTATCTCCGTCTCTCTATCTATCTCTATCTCCGTCTCTCTCTACATATACACATGTGTGTGTTTTACCATAGCTGATTGCTCTGTCTATTTCTACATATACGGCTGCTGTCTTTGTCTCTCTCTACATAGTAACTATTTTTAAATGGGACAGATTTATGTTGATTTTCTCGGGCTATTGGAGTTGGAGTAATGTATTTCTGTTTGCGTTTGAACATACGGAGAAGCCAATGACCTACCTATTACTTCTTAACACTGAATAGCTCTCCATTCAACATTAAGAGGTAAAGACAAACACCCATATGTGTAATTTTAATTGAATCTATTGTCTATGGTTTATTCTTCTAGTTTTACCTTCTTGTGATAAACAATAAAGTTCTGTTTTACACCTGTTGAAAAAATTGTTATTCTTGATCTAATTTTACTTATGCGCGATGGTTCTTTTGTATCATCATAATTTCTTATAGAGAAACAATCCTAGATGCTTAAGCCACAATGCATCGGATCCTATAAGAGCTGTCCAAAAACACAACACAAGCACAGGATAGAACCCTTGTCCAACAAAAACAAAATAGGAAAGAAAAGAGGCACATTCAAAACTGCTATGGATATTTTCTCATGTATTGGTTGATAGTAACTAATAATATTTATGACTTTTTCTTTTATTATGTCCTTTGAACACACCATCTATGAGGCATGTGGTGCAGAACTTGCATTTGTATGTACTGGAAAGCTAATCATTCCTTTTATTACGTCCTTTGAACACGCCATCTGGAAAATTAAATGCACGCAAACACCATTTTATTGAGCATTGTATTATACATTAGATCCATTTTGTTGCTTACTTAGAGTTGCAAAAACATAGGCCCGAGAAGATTTTGATGCTAAATATTGGTTATGTTTTTGTGTACTGGACAACATTTCAAAAGAATGTCAAAAATTAGGGTAGGGTAAAATCATTACTTGGAAGAAGAAGAATACGAAGAAGATTGAAGCGAACAAAAAAGGAACATGCAAACCATTACTTGGAGAGTAAACAGCACAAGAACAATTTCTAAAATGAAAAAGTATCTTCATTATGTATTTTTGAAACAACTATATAGGCAAGCACAATCTTAAACACACGTTTCAATTACCCATGCAGTGCATTAAATCCATGGATGATTATACAAATTCCTGCAGTGGTAATCAAATTCACAAGCAAATTCCTGTAACAATTACCCATGCAGTGCATTAACTCCATGGATGTTTTTAATGGATGCTTCTAATATGTTCCCATGCATGCAAAAAAAAGTACAGTAAATTTTTTTAGCAGGAATACTGGTCAAACTTCTTGGTCAGACTAGCCCATTTTTATATAGATATAGATAGATTTGGCTTACTCAATCAAATGGTACTGTTTAAACTTTAAAAGACAAAAGGTCAAAAAAATTTAATTCTTCTCACTTTTCTCCATTCTCTGCCGCAACCCTCCCCACTCCCCAGCCAGCGTTTCTCTCTCTCTCTCTCTCTGTCTCTCTCAAGCTGAAGCTACAGACTCAGCCACAGCCCACAGCCCTTCTGAGTTCCGCACATCCACTGCACACTGCCATGGCGCCACACCCTTATCCTCATCCTCAGCTCACGTTTTGCTTTTGTCTTGATCTGCTTACTATTGCAGATATTTTTTTTCTATACTACTTAGATCTGTATATATATGTGTGTGTAAACAAACCCTAGGTCATTATCCCCTCTCCTCTTCCACTTCAACTCTCCATCTCCCTCCCTTTAAGGTCTCTCTTTCTATATCTAACAATATTCAAATAAATCATTTATCTATTTGACTATTTCTGATCTCAATTCTTCTTCTTCTTTAGGTCATCTGATTTTAATATTTAATTCAATTTTTGCAGGTTTCAAGGTTTTTCGAAACCCGGCTTTCGCGGAGGAGGAATCCGGTTTGGTGGAGCTCATCACTGATTTGATTTCCCTCGGGTTCCCACTGGCAAGGTGAGTTTGTTGTTCTTTTGTTTTTTCAATTTCTGGATGGATTGATTTGATTGGCGTGTTTAATTGTGATTTTCTCCTATAGAATCATAGGGATTATACTTGTAAATTAACTTTACAGCCCATAATGAACCTTCCCATGAGAGCATTCCATTCCATAATGTTGGCGAAAGTTTATACTAATGGCTCGTTTGGTTCAAGATTTAAAACATTCCGAGAATGCTAAATTACATTCCGAAATGATTCCCGTGTTTGGTTCAAGTTTTAGGTTCGGAATAAATGATTCCAGGAACAAACCTTTCCCCCCAAGTTCTTTCATTTAAATCATAAGGAATGAGCCATTACCAATGGATATCTTTTTTAATTTTTCATGTTAGGACTAAAATAACTCTCGTCCTTATGAATAAATAATTCTTTTTTCATCTGTGTATGAAAATATTGTTTGGAACTTTTTTTTAGTTACGCTACTGCACAAAAAAGAAAAAAAATGTTTGGAACTTTTTTCTTTTCTTTTTTCCTGTTTTAATTTTTTTTAATTACAAAAATTACAATTTTTGTAGGATAGTTATTAGCTAGGCATGTGTAATTTTTGTAATTTATTATAGTAATTGTCCCTTCTGAAAAATTAGTAGGAGATGTCTTCTTATCTTATAAAAGGAAGGGTATTTTTGTAATTGATACTTTATTCCATTTCTATTCCCGGTTGAACCAAACATCGGCGTGGCATCCTAGATGCCAGGAAAAAAATCTTTCCATGAATCAAGTATGCCCATTTCATTCCCAAAACTTGAACCAAACAAGCCCTAAAGAGAGATGGTTGGTGGTGTTGGCGAAAATATTCAATAGAGGAGTTGTACAAACTCGGAAAATAAAATTAGTGAAATGGACATAACATGGTCAATTGATTTGGGGTTTGAAAGGCACTTATTAAGAAACTGGGGGAATGTGTGTTAAATAACTGAATGCTACCCAAAGTGGTGCCAGTGAATTCAATAGTAATTGTACTTTAAATTTTCTTGTAAATTTATCGAAGAAATTGTTTTTCATATAGAGAATGAGTTTAAAAAAAAAGCAAATTAGCATATATACACAGCATACACACACATATATATACCTGTCAAAATGTATACTTTAGATTTTGAATATTACTTTTATAATTTTTTTTGATACAACTTCTAATTGTATGAGAAGTACTTATGAATCTTATTTCTATTTTCTGCATGGCTGTGCATTGGACTTGTTTCATCTATTTTAGTGAAGCTGCTTATTTCACGTTTCACATTGTGGGCTGTTTTGTCCTTATGAGCTGTTTTGTAACAGTTTTAGTGCAGTTTTTTGAACACTATAATGCAGAGTTCATTAGTGCTGTTTTTTATTTTTATTTTTAGTGCAGTTTTTGACAAAAGTTTTAGCAATATAAAAAAACCAAATGAGACCGAACCGGACCGAAATTGAATAATTTGGGGAGGGTTTGGGTTCCATAGTTATGAAACCGAAACCGAACTACGGAATTTGGGGAGGGTTTGGGTACTCCAATCTCTACCCTGACCGAAACCGAAAACACCGCTAGTTGGAAAAAACCTAGCATAATACCTAAACAAGTTAGTTTCGTTCCAATTGAACTGATCTCTTTACTTAGGTAACTATCTTGTGCTAAACTGTGGACTTGTGGGGGACAGGGACATCATTTTTCTTGAAGTAATCACATTCTCCAGAAATAGTAATGCAAAATGTTTGTCCTTAAATTAATCACATTCTACAAAAATGCTAGCGCAATTAGTTCATTATTTTCATAAAACTTGACAGCTTTCCCTTTTTTTTTATAAGAAACAAAACTTTATTGCAACTCAAAAGAAGATTACAACAATGGATAAGCAAGGGCCATTCACAGCGAAATAAGACTTGATAGCTTTAATGAACATTCTTTTTGTCCGGGAATTTTATGAAGAAACCAGTGTTTTTAAAAGCGTTCGGAGGCGCGCATTGGGGCGCGCATCGATGCGCCTCAACGGAAAAACGCAACGAAGCTCGATGAGAACAGCGTTTTGCACACTGTGCGCACGCCTTTTGGACGAGGCTTACGCTTTATTGGCAATGCGCACGCTTTTTACGCTTTTTCCCTGAGGCTTACGCCTTTGGTGCATTTTTTTTTTAATACCCCAACAGCAAAACGACGTCATTCTAGGTGAAATAAAAAAAAATCAAAATTAAACCCAGCTTGTTGAATCGATTGAAACCTGAAAGAAAAACCCTAGAATCCTTTTGCGCCGTTCGAAGGAGAGACGAAGGAGAAACGAAGGAAAGATGAAGACGAGACGAAAGAGAGCTTGACGAAGGAGTGAGAAGGATAGACGAAGTGTCGAACTGAAGCATAGACGAAGTGGAGAAGCATTTGATTAGTTGGTGTAGATCAGATCGGTGATTGACTGAGGAAAAGAGAAGCTAAAGAAGGAAGAAGAAGACCAAAAAAAGGGGAAGGAACTGGTGTGTCGGTCAGGGAGAGAGAGAGGGGGGGGGACGAGGGAGTGGGGCTTCAGATTGTTTCTACTTTCCACTTGTGGTTCAAGTGGCCTAGGGAGTGGGAACACAGTTATATAATTTTTTTTTCAGTCTACTAGTCATATATATAATCTCAGTTTCTTCTCTTTTTTTTTTTAAATATCGTTTTAATTAATTTATGTTTAGTTTTTGTATCTTTATTTATTTTATTTTATTTTGCTTAAACGTATTATAAATATTGTATATAATTATATTTTATACATTATAGGAAGTTTTATTTGTTTCTAAATGATTAATTTTATAGAAATATTGAACAAAAAATGTGTGTATATTAATATAATTTGGTATTGGTATTTATTTAGCTTATTTTTTAAGTCTATATTAATTATTTTTTATTTTTTAATATAAAAAATATTTTGCACGAAAGGCTTATGCCTTACCGCATTGAGGCTTACGCCTCGCTTTTAGACAAGTAAACGCCTAGACTTACGCCTTCGCCTTTTAAAACACTGGAAGAAACTATATGACATTCTTCACTGAGAGATAATAAAATGAAACAATGAAAATGAAAAAGAATCAATAACCAGCCTCCACACCTCTAATAAACTATTGATTTAATTGAATACATGTACTTAGAGCACCGCATATTCATTTCATTGTGAATTGAAAGTTATTGTTTGATTTTTCTTACCTTTCAAGAAAAAATACTACTTGTATGAAAATAATAGACTCGACTTTTTATTTTCCAAATATTTTAAATTTTGAGTGTCATCTCCTTTTCGAGGTATAATCAATATATTAATATATCTCAAATATAATTGCTCCTTTATATCAGATTTCGGGAAAGAACCTTAACGGCTATAGAAAGGCACCAAAGCATGACTTCAAAGGCCAATGGCACTTACCATTTCTCACCTTCCCTTTGCAAGGCTCATCTTTTTCCCCATCAGAGCTTCCACACAGCATCGTTATGCCCAGTTTTACTCAACCCATCTGCACAGTCTCTACCAATACCCCAAACCAATCACCCCCAGTAGAAAAACATTTTCCCATATTTTCCAAGAATGTTCGGATCAAAGAGCACTCGATCCTGGAAAACAAACACATGCTCGCATGATTGCCTCTGGGTTCGAGCCCACTGTCTTTGTTACGAATTGCTTGATCCAATTGTACATAAAATGTTTAAATTTGGAATATGCTAATAAGGTGTTTGATGGAATGCCTCAACCAGACACAGTTTCTTGGAACGCGATGATTTTTGGTTATGCCGGGGGTGGGAACATGATGATGGCACGGTGGATGTTTGACACAATGCCTGAGAGGGATGTAATTTCTTGGAATTCGCTGATTTCTGGGTACTTGCAAAATGGTAGTTATTGCAAATCCCTTGATGTTTTTGTACAAATGGGAAAAGAGGGCGTGGCATTGGACCGGACCACTTTTGCTGTTGTTTTAAAAGCATGTTTGGGCTTGGAAGACTATGATTTGGCTATTCAGGTACATGGGAAAGTGGTCCGAATGGGTTTTGACTTAGATGTGGTGACAGGAAGCGCAATAGTGGACATGTACGCGAAATGTAAGAAACTAAAGGACTCTATACATTTTTTCGATGAAATGACCGAGAAGAATTGGGTTTCTTGGAGTGCTTTAATTGCTGGTTGTGTTCAAAACGATGAGTATTTCAGTGGTTTAGAACTATTCAAGAAGATGCAAAAGGAAGGAGTTGGGGTTAGTCAATCAACTTATGCCAGTGTTTTCAGGTCCTGTGCTGGTTTATCTGCATTAAGATTGGGTTCGCAATTGCATGGGCATGCATTCAAGAGGAACTTTGGATCTGATATCATAGTAGGAACTGCCACTCTGGATATGTATGCAAAATGTGACAATTTGTCTGACGCCAAAAAGTTATTTAAGTCGTTGCCAAATCGTAATTTGCAATCTCATAACGCAATAATTATTGGATGTGCTCGAGGTGATCAAGCATTTGAAGCATTGCAGATATTTCTTCATCTCCTAAACTCTGGACTTGGTTTTGATGAAATTAGCTTATCTGGTGCATTTAGCGCCTGTGCAATGATTAAAGGGCATTTAGACGGAGTCCAAGTACACGGATTAGCAATCAAGAGTAGTTTTTGCTCTAATGTTTGTGTGGCAAATGCCATTATGGACATGTATGGAAAATGTGGAGCTCTGGTTGAAGCTCGTCGTGTCTTTGACGAAATGGAAAGAAGCGATGTTGTCTCTTGGAATGCAATCATTGCAGCGTGTGAGCAAAACAGGAAGGAAGAAGAAACATTGTCACTGTTTGTTTGGATGCTCCGTTCGAGTATGGAACCTGATGATTTTACTTATGGTAGTGTTTTGAAAGCTTGTGCAGCTCAACAAGCTTTGAATTGCGGCACGGAGATTCATGGCCGAATAACCAAGTCTGGGATGGGATTGGACTCGTTTGTCGGAAGTGCTCTTGTAGATATGTACTGCAAGTGTGCAAAGGTGGAAGAAGCAGAGAAGCTCCATGATAGAATGGAGAAACAAACCATGGTTTCTTGGAATGCCATCATTTCAGGATTCTCACTTCAGGAACAGAGTGAAGAAGCTCAAAAATTCTTTTATTGGATGTTGGAAATGGGAGTTAAGCCCGATAACTTCACTTATGCAACAATTCTTGATACCTGTGCTAATCTTGCAACTGTTGGACTTGGAAAGCAAATCCATGCTCAAATAATCAAGCAAGAAATGCATTCTGATGCGTTCATATCAAGCACTCTTGTTGACATGTATTCAAAGTGTGGAAACATGCTAGACTCGAGACTAATCTTCGAAAAAGCTCCAGAGCGGGACTTTGTGACATGGAACGCCATGATTTGTGGCTACGCACAACATGGCCAAGGAGAAGAGGCCTTGCATATATTTGACGTTATGCAACTAAAGAATGTGAAACCAAATCATGCAACTTTTGTGTCAGTACTACGAGCTTGTGCACACATGGGGTTAGTTGATAAAGGGTTGCAATACTTCGATTCAATGAGGAGACATTATGGATTAGATCCTCAGTTGGAACATTACTCGTGTATGGTTGATATTTTAGGGAGGTCGGGCAAAGTTAATGAAGCTATAAAGCTTATTCAAGAGATGCCTTTGGAGGCTGATGATGTTATCTGGAGAACTCTACTTAGTATTTGCAAGATTCATGGAGATGTAGAGGTGGCCGAAAAGGCTGCAAGATCACTACTTCAATTGGACCCTCAAGATTCTTCTGCATATGTTCTTTTGTCAAATATATACGCAGATGCAGGAATGTGGGACGAGGTTTCTAAAATGAGGAAGATGATGAGACAGGGTGGGCTGAAGAAGGAGCCAGGTTGTAGTTGGATCGAAGTAAAATCTGAGGTACATATGTTTCTTATTGGTGACAAAGCCCATCCGAGGTGCAAAGAGATTTATGAGAGGCTCAATGTGCTCATTGATGAGATGAAGTGGGCTGATTATGTGCCTGATAATGATTATATGAGCGATGATGATGACAGAACATATGAGCAGCAAGTACTGTTTTATCAAGTAAAGGTTCGAACAAACCTAGCATAATGCCTAAATAAGTTAGTTTCGTTCCAATTGAACTGATCTTTGTACTTGGGAAACTTAATACAAAACCTAAGTCTTTTCTTACTAAAGCTACTTTAATAAAGGTGTTACATCATCTATATCTATATCTATAATATATAATATTTAATATATATATAAGTACAAATAACTTTAAGTGTTTTTCTTTTTTTTTGTATGGACAAATATACCCTTGTAGAAACCTAATTGAATTACCTACATATAGGTTTTTTTTAAAGTCTTTGTTAAATGTTTTTTGTTTCCTTCTTCCCCATTGGAGTCTCAATTAGATTTTGGTATTTCCTATGGAGAGGCCTAAAAGTCTCATATGGAGAGGTTCTTTCCTTGTGTAAAATGTATCCCTTTGTCTAAACTAAAAGTATGGTTTCCGTTTTACTCGTTCTTAATGTTTTTTTTACAGTAATTTTAACTTAATAATTTGCTGAAAGTAAAACTTGTTTTATTATTAAAATTTCGTATATTAATTATGACCAAAAAAGAAAATAAAATATTTCGACTTTGGTACATTAAAAAAAAATACAAAAATCTCTTAATTTGGGACATCATAAAATAATACTACATAAATATGTTATGTTCAATCCGTTTCTTAATAAAAGTAATTAATTTAATTACCAAATGAAGCAATAAGAAAGTAACTAATTGATAGACGAAAGAAAAATAAAATAGTTACTTAAAATAGAGTGGAAGTTATTATTATTGTGTGGGTTAAAATACTAATAATATAAAGATGGGCTGTGATTGTGCAATTATAAAAACTTAACTTGAACATATGCTAGCTCTAAAATTTGTGTCTTTGAAATTTTTGGACTGGCTTAAATTTTTTGACCTTAAAACATCTTACGTGGATTTTATGATTTTCTTATAATTATTAATTAATTTTTACACTAAATACTATATTTTTTATTAATTGTTATATGCATAATTTTTATTTTATACTTCATAATAATTATTCAATTCTTAGCACTATTTACTAATGAACTTGGGGTGTGTTTAGATACCCCAATTCCGTATGATAGAATTGGAATTGGGACATGGTTTTCTAATTCTCCTGTTTGGATGCCGCAAAATGACTAAATTTAGAATTCAACTTGAATTCTAAAACCATAAATTTGTGGAGGATAGAATTCTACGCCGCCACTTAAGTTTTCCAAAACCAATTCCAGTTCAATTTGTGTGGGATTATATTAGATTTTTGGTCGGATTGTGGGCTAAAGCGTCTAGAATTTTCGACAGTTCTAAGGCTTTCTTGTTTGGGATTGATAGTTTTAGTTTCTGTTGCTAAGATGGCCCAGATTTGCAGTTTTTATATGTACGGCTTCTTGTGTTTTTTTGGTTGAGTCTAGTGGATCCCTCATCCACTGTGTCTTAGCCATGCTTCTCCATTGATGTATTATCTTTTGAGGTGCTATAAAATATCGTTTCTTATCGAGAAAAATATGTTTATCATGTAGTTGGGAACAAAGGAAATGAAGTACAATTGCATATGAATTCAGCAAGAAAACAAGCGGAGAAAGTGAGAAGATTTGAAAACAAGGAGAAGTTCTTGTGATAAGGTGTGCTGCTTTAATTGTTTTGCTTCTTTTGCTTTATAAACATTGTGCTTCATTGATTTGATCCATATTCCACAAAAGGAATTTGCATGCTAATGGTTAATAGGGATTTGATGGTGTAAGCGTTGCCTGCCTCTTGGTTTATTTTTTATATAGTGCACAACAAGAATCATTGGGTTCCTCCTGTTTGGATGGTAATGGTTTGGCAGAGTTTCAAACCACAGCCACTGCAGTTCGGTGGTGGTTCCTCAACACTAATGTAAGTGTTAGTCGTGGTGTCTTTTTTCTCTTTTTTTTTTTTTTTTTTTTTGGGGGGGGGGAGTGTAATTCTTATTTAGTACTAGTTCTTGAAACAAGGAAGAAAAAACAAGTGTGTGTGCGGTGTGGGACCACCCTATACACAAACTTATATGTGATAATATATAGATTAATATCAAATACAGATGAAAAAAAAAATTGAAATTTTTTTAGGGCGGTCGCTCCTCATTATTTTCCTAATTTTTTGGATCTTTATCACCCATATATATATCAGTAATAATTTCTATTCAATTCCACAGCTCAATCTATTATTTCCAATATAAGCTACCTCTTTTGCACACTTAAAATTATACACATTTAATTTGCATACTGTTGAGGACAAATGTTTGTGCATTGGCATTACTTTAGCAACTTTGAATGGTTGATGTGGGTTGCATGGCTAATATTAATAATATATGGACTGAAGTCCGCCTCTTGTTTTTTAAGTAAAGAAAATCAAAATCTAATGAATAGGCCTGGGGTATTACTTAACAAAGCTTAAAATTCCACTCAAAGAACCTTCTGCGTGTATTTTACTTGCCCTCTCCTGGGATTGAAGAAAACAGTCAGACACAGTGGTTTTCTCTTATTTGCTTGTTTGGTGAGAAAATAGGAAACATGAGAGAAAATATATACTATCATGTGTTCTGATCTTAAATAAAATGATACTAAAAATATTATTTTAAAAGTACAAACTATGTATATTTACAGGTAATTAAACACAACTGTTAATTTGAGATGAAAATGAACATCAACTTATGAGAGTAAATAATTAAGGATAAAAAGTAAACTGAGAGGGGGTTTACGTTAGGCTAATTACCTTTTAATGACACCTAAACCTCTGCTACCAATAACAAGTGAATCTAAGTTGAGATGTTGAACTGAATCACACAGCTTCTCCCTTGGATATCCCCAATATACCTTTACCACCACCTTAGCCTGCGCCCCCCACATGCACCATATTAACATAAATCAGCAGCTAATATTAATTTGTAGGATAAATTTACTACTAGCACACTAGTCTCCACTTCAAATTTAGTACTTTTTAAGAAAAAAATTACCTTAATATAATCCATAATCTCGCTCTCCTGAAAATTTTGCTTCTCACTAGTTGTGCACACAATTTGAGATTGACCTTGAGAAAGAACCTGCTGGATTTGAGGATTAGTTTTTGCACTCTTTTGCTTCAAGTTTTTGTTTTTATCAAACTAGAGTCTGACCTTTATTTCTTTTTCTTTTTTTTTTGTGAGAATTGGCATCAAGTGGATCAAACACTTGACCTTCTCTATGAGAGTTTACATGTTAATTTGCCAGTTAAAAATTCTTCGAAAGCAGAAAAAAAAAACTCGAACAAAGCAAGTCCTTAATCTGCTTTTTGCCGTCATCAACGTGTATGTATGTGTGTTTTATAGACCTTCTTCCCCCAAGCAAAAAACTATCACACCGCATTAATTGTAGTTCTAGTTTTTGTTTTCTTGTTGATATTTAAAATGGTAATTTTAAGTATTTACTAATTTATATTTTAATTCTCCTTTATTTATATTTTAATTTCTTCACATAAAATGCAAGAGATTTAAGTATTTACTAATTTATGATGCATGAATGAAACATATTTTAAACCAAACAAGTACTACATATCTCTCAACTTTTTTTTAATAGCTTAATTAACTTGTTGATTTGTTAATTTACATATAAGTTTGCGGTTTTTTTTTTTAAATCAATGTTAGTCTATTAATGTGTAGAAGCATGCAATATAAGTTTCACAATAATTGCATTATCGTGAAAAGCCAATAAAAACTTGAGTTGATTGAATGGTTTATTAAGTGTGCTATGGATTTCGAGTTGGAAATGATGTTTGGTTTTTGTCTTTTTTTTTCCAATTGGTCCTTTGTTTTGGTTTCTTCTCTTTGTGTGCCCTTACGTACTAGTTATATTCTAAGCTAGAATAGAATTGTAAATACACTGATGTATGCTTAATTTTTGCTTCAAATCACCTCTGCATTCTTCCTGGGCACCAGAACCTGAAAATTAGCACCCTTCCATGTATGACCGACCGGTCTCTCATGGATGACCAATTGGTCTTAGGCTGTTACTATACATAGGGTTCGACCTCCCTATACTACATAGGATGCCAACATGCTATAAGTTTATTGGCAAGGTGATTTTTTCATATATGATCTTGTAAGATGTCGCACTAATTAACCTCAGGTACATTTTATTGGATATAAAAAGTTTGTTTAGTTGTCTTACAATTTACAAATTAGACCATTTAAAATGGCTTAATTCATGAATTATTTAATTTAAGTGTTTGATTGCAACAATAAATTAGTATATAAAATCATAAACTTAAGTTAATAGTTGAAATGACATAACTTATAATTATTACGCAACTTCAAGTGGAAATGATTACACCACATAATTTTTTAAAATGAAATAAAGTATATTATTTAATAATTTATAATAAAGAAATTATAAAAGAAGTAATTTATGTAACCAAAAGATTATTTTTTTTGAAACGCGATCAATTAATGATTAGAAAAATAAAAGCAAAGGATTGGAACTTTTAAGCTTGGCCATTATGGTGTTGGCCTAAAAGTCGTTTGTTCATTAAGACTGCCTTTTTTCCTTATGTTACTTTTTTTTTAATTAAACACATGTAGCGTTAATTTATTTTTATTGTTTATTTTTTAGGAAGTGTTTCTACATTAAAATTATGGTGGTGATGTTGGCACTCCCAAAAGTCTTGGTAATACTCCCACTATTAACACTCACACTTTTACACTTTTATCTTGGTAACACTCCTATTTACTACATTTAACTCCCACTTATAATTAAAAATAAAGCAACAACCTAATTAATTAACAACATCTATTAAAGTTTAATTATAATTAATAATTAACCCTCACTTCATTAACAAATAGTACCCATTTTCAAACAAAACACAAGAGAACAATGCGTATATTCAATTATCTCTATCCCCATCTACATCGAATAGAACTTGTAATTCCATAACACAAAAACTTGAGATTTGTTCTATTCAATCGTCTCTGTCTCAATCTTCTTGGTTTATATATTTTTATAACATACGCAACAAGTATATAAACAAACAAAACAATCACATTTCTTTAATGCACGAAGAAGGTTTACTCGGTTCTCCATAACCGAGTTGTAGGCATGAACACTCGATTGTGATCCGCCGAATGACACTAAACACACTCGGTTGCTCTCAACTGAATGACACTAGATACATTTTCTGGACTTTCATTCGGTTGAGAGAAACCAAGCGTTCATGCCTGCAATTTGGTTACGGGAGAACCGAGTAAACCTTCTTCATGCTCAAACTTAAGGTTTTACTTTGGATCAAATGTTACTTAAACTGGAATTATGTTGCATCGATCAATAGATGTTTTGGTGAAAAAAATAATCTCATAAAACTCGGTTGGTTGGAAATGGTGGATGAATTTTGAAGATGGTGGATGAATTTTGGTAGGATAGTTTAATTAGGTAAGGATTAACTATATTATTAGTGGCTTAATTAACTTTTGTATTACCTTAATATAAATGGGGTGAAAACAACAATTGAAAGGCTTTTTTTCACAGAAATGTTACCGATGACTTTTTGGGGTGCCAATATCATGACCCTAAAATTACATGTAAGAATTAAATCTACCGCTAGACAGACAATTTACGCCTAAAAAAATTCAAAGGTGTTATTTCCTACTAAAACAAAATTCAGCTGTGATTTCTACTGATCTAACATGTCACGTTAATGAAATCAGGTACAATACATCGGATCTCGTGGGTAGCTGTTGCATCCAGTCTGTTCCACTTCTCTTTGTCGCGTAAACAACACACTTCCGTTGTCCTGTGATCGGAAATTCTAAGACGCCAGCTTCGTAAAAAAATGTTACGAAGAACCATCACCGGAAAATTAAACATAGCCGCCATTTGCCAGTACTTCTACTTCAAGTCCCATGCGAA
Organism: Lonicera japonica; assembly: GCA_021464415.1. NCBI lineage: Eukaryota > Viridiplantae > Streptophyta > Magnoliopsida > Dipsacales > Caprifoliaceae > Lonicera > Lonicera japonica. Next base: position 932,375 of record CM038468.1, on the reverse strand, counting down.
TTCATCCTCTGTCCCTAGTTTTCACCATTCAGTTTCTCAAACTAGACATTTTTTATCGAACAATTCGCCGAACGCTGAATCAACGTCAACAACTCAAGGATACGAAAATTTGACGACGTTAGTGGATGGCTGTGACTACGAGCATTGGCTTGTATTAATGAAGCCTCCTGAGGGATACCCGACACGACATCAAATTGTTCACAATTACTATATTGGAACCCTAGCTCTTGCTCTCGGAAGGTATTCTTCTGTTTGTTTCCCAAGAGAAAATGACTGACTACTAATAATAGAGCAACTTACAATTATAAAAATATAGCTCAATTTTGCAGTAATATTATGTTTTGTAGAGTGAAAATTACTTTTATGTTTCGGTTTTGCAAGAATAGGTAATTCACCAGCCTTGCATTTTGTGATTTGGACTAGTTCAGGTTATTCTACCTTGTCTATTGAATTTCTGAAAAGTAAATTCAGTGCATTATTATCATTTATAATGTAATAGATTGTCCTTGTACCGAATTGCATGCTGTTGGATTAGTTATGGTTAGCTTTAATTGGATTGAATATATAAATTTCACTATTATTTATATCTTGTATTTGTGCAGTGAAGAGGAAGCAAAGAAATCAATATACTCAGTTTCTACCAAGTACTACTGTGCATTCAGTTGCAAAATTCCAGAAATTTTGATTGATAAGATTAAAGGTGACCTTTGCATTGTCCCTTTCAGTTCTTCATTCGCTCCTATTTTGGTTTTTTTTTTTAATTTGGATTGTTATTTGTAGCCTTACCCAATGTGAGATGGGTTTTGCCGGACTCTTATTTATCTCCCCAAGAAAATTGCTACGGAGGTATTATTTTCTTACACGCTGATTATTGATAACTTTTTGTTCATGGTAAGACCTAGTTCCGGAACTACATTCAATAGTTTTGGAGTACTATATCCGCTTCGTCCATTTCAAAACAAGCTAAATGATTTTTTAGGATATAGCACTTGCAAAACCCGTGCGTACAGTTAAAAGTATAGGAGATGTGTCTTTATAAGGGCTTGTCAAATTGATGTTCTTTGCAGCATTGCTTGTAATGCACTGTCTATAGGCTATAGCCATGTTTGAATTTCCAGTACGAGCATCCACAGTGTTTTTAATAAGTATGGAAGGTTGGTTAAATGTAATGTACAACTGTAAAAGTACAAAAATCCTTGACGAGACAACTAACAGCAAAGGCAGTGTACAGGACAGTAACCGAAAACATCCTAGGCTTTTGAAAAGCATTGGTGGGTTCTTTTCCACCACAGAGAAATGGTGAAGACCATACGCAATGGATTTAAACTTGCTGGCATAAGTTTATGTTTTACTGAATATGGTTTTATGTTTGTTGTAGGGGAACCATTTATTGATGGAGAGGTTGTTCCCTATGATGACAAGTATCATGTGGACTGGCTACGAGATCAAAATGTTGATGAATGTAGGAAGAAAACTCGCTCTAGGAAAGCCAAAAGAAAAGAAAAGATGAAATCTGTTGACATAGACTCAGGGTTGCATGGGTAACCCATTTTACGACCCTTGGAAGAAGACGCAATTCGTTCTCCTACAAAATAGACGAATATTGAGAATCGAATACTGGTCTCAGACAGCACCAAAATAGGACTCCGATGGCATCGAGAAGCAACACTTGAGCTGGGAGATCAAATTGGAAGAGAAAATAACTCAAGAATTACTGACTGACCAGTGGAGCAACAAAAGACTGATCGGTCATCAGCACAAACCGATCAGTCTTCAACTGTGACAGATCTGTTTTGTCAACTGCCAAGTCATTCTTTGAAATTGGTGCACAATTCAATTGGTTCTTTTGAACATTTTTATCCCCATATCCAACACCTTCTTTTGAAACCAATAGATATGCTTATTAATTTTTTCTCGCAAATAATTTCATCATTCATATATTGTATGAACAAAGTTTGCGAGTTTTATTTTATAATGAGCAACTTAACCATTATGTAGATCTTAATTGTACTCTAGTTGAAAACAAATTCCAAATGGATTAAAATCACCTTATTTTTGGGTCTTTAGGGCAAAGGACTTGCAATTTTTGAAGTTGTTTCCAAGTTTGAAAACTAGGTATTTCCCCCGTAAAGTTGTTGCTGCTTAAGCCCTACTGCATTGGGTGTATTAGTGAAAGATACTGAACATTTGTCGGAAAAGAAAACAAGCAAAATAAATACTGCAGAAATTAAATTTCCTTTAATTTGACATATACTATGCTGTATTTATCAAACTGGTATTGATGATGCATCAAATTCTCATTATGCTCTTGTGAGATTGTTGGCACTAAGAATGCTACAAAACATTGAAGGGGGAATCAAAACATTGTAATGTAACTTTGATAAATCATTAAACAAGTTAAAAGTAGGGACTATAATATCTAAAAAGAAACATACATATATACAAATGTGGTTATATCTCCGAAGTACTCCGGGATTTGACCTGGTAAGCGATTCACAATAACAGACCTACAATAGCTTTAGTTCATTAGTTCCAAAATATGGAGTATAAAGTATTGTTGTAATACTTTGTGTTTAAAATTCGTAGTAATTATGCTCCATTATTTATTTTAAGTTTAATGCTTTTGGTTGACTTGGTTAAGTTTTAGAAAGAAAGGATTTTTGGTGTTTGTTTTTCAAATTTCTGGTCTAACAGGAGCTTGTTGAAACTGTCTAGAAATGCAAAAGTACACAAGTATCCAATAAAGTCCTGTTGTATGCCAGTGGTGAAACTAAAAAAGGCCTAGAAGCTTCATTTTTCATAGATATAAACCCAATTTCTCCCACACCTCCAATTAAAAGGTTTCTAAGGTCCTTATCTCTAGAAATTCTACATCTAAACCTCTTTGAATCTTGATTTGGCTTAAGGAAAAGTTATTCTACATATTGAGAGGAACACAGTAACGTAGGAATTTTGGAGTTTCGTTGATCGGAGTTTTGGATCATCATCTCCATCTCCATCTTTCTTGAGCTCTATTTTGAGGTAGGGGTTTTTAGTAGGGCTGGAAAAAAAAAACCAGGAACCAAAGAATTAGTTCGGTTATTAGAAATATGCCACTTTTTTTAATGGTTCGGTTCTTGTGATGTAGTTAACGACTCGGTTAACAGTTCTTAAAATAATTTCATTACAATAACCGTTAAGGAACCATTATTTCAATTTAAAATTTTACACATATATATTAATCAATGTTCTAAAAACCGTGAATCGAAAATTGATCGGCAAGGTGGGGAGTGGGGATTTTTCATTTTATCGGGGATTTATCGAGAATAAATCAGAAAAAATAGGATATGTATTGTTCACCATGTAAATAATATATTATATAATAATATGTTAAATAAAACATAATAGTAGAGAGAGGAACTACAACAGTGAGGCGTTGAGAGCATTAGAGAGAAGAAGGGGAAAGAAGGGAGGTCGAGTGAAAGGAAGGGAAATAGAGGCGAGTTCGTAACTAGGGTTTGGGTAAGAAAAAAAATGACGTCATTTTAGTATGGTAAGTTTAAAAAAAAAATCCAATTTATCGCCGATTATCCTTTATTGTGATAAATCGGCGATAAGATCCGATTTTTTGCCCATTTTTTCTCTGGCCGATTCTTTTAGCCGATTATGCATAATCGTATCGGGGCATAGCCGATCACCGATAAATTAGCTTAAATCACCGTTAGAACACTGATATTAATATATATATATATATAAAATTATTATATTAATATAATTTATATTATACTTAATAATAATAAAACAAACTTAACGAATTTCACCTATTTCTTACTTTATTTTGGTGTATTTTTAGTACCCATTTGGTTCAAAATTTTATTCGTTCTTAAAATCTGAAATCATAATTTTACATAAACAATGGGTATTTTAGGTTTCATTTGTATTTTAACTCTTAATTTTGAATATGAAATCCACCCCATAGTAAGAGGTATAATTTATGTTTGTTTTCTCATCTCTTAATGCCAAGTTGAGTTATATTCAACATCTAATGTTAAGATCCAAGTGCATTTTTCAATGCAAATTTAACATTAATAAAATTTTATTCCGATTGTGCCTCTATTCTTTCCTTCATTAGCTATATATATCACAATAATAAAGGTAAAAATATAAGATGTCATTTGTTCAAAATTCATAACGAAATAAAATCAAACACTTTTTTTAGAAGTTCCATTCAATATTAAGCATTCAAACTTTAGCATTCACTTTAGCATTCAGCATTATGAGGCTAAAAAAAAAACAGCCTCTTGGTAACCATAAAAACCTATTAATATTAAATATTGGTCAACTATTATTTCTAAAATAAATTTAAAAGTATACGCAAAGACGCCTAATTTGTAAACTAACTACTTCTTGTCCTTGTTAAACCTAGAAACACAAAATTATAAGCTAGCAGGTGAACCTCAAATAGTTTTGAATCATACAAGTGTTGAGCCAAAAACCTCATAATAAATATCTTCATTACACAAAATAATTAAAATAAATAATACTTCCCTTGAGCTGCATCATAGCCGTACACAGCCTTATTCAGGGAAGAGGCCAACTGAAAGCAATTAAAGTGACAAGTTAATAGTACCAGAAAAGATATATATGAGTCTGTTTCTGGTGCGGATCGAATCTTTTTGTAACGTTTTTCTGTCATAAAAACATTAGAAGTGTTTTTTACGATGCAAAACCGTCATAAAATAGTCCGATCCACGCCTAAAATTTTCCGTCTATACCAATACTTGTGTACAGTACATAATGAATTTCCAAATTACATTAAATATTTGTTCTCTTAGTATAACTTTGAAGATACAATTATATAATGCATTCATTACTCGCTATGTACACAAGTGTTGGCGCAGGTAGCATTGTTTGTAAGCAACGAATAGATTTTTATATATTACCGATTAAAATTAAGTGGATTAGTAACCTCATCAACCTCCATAGTCAAATTCAAAGTGCCAGTCCCTTTTCTTATCACAACCAGCTCCACAGACTCCCCAACCTTGTCCCAAATTTTTTCATAGAACTGATCCATACATAACAACCAATAACAGTGAGTGGGAAAACTGTAAGGTAGAGAGAAATAATAAAAAATAATCTTTAGAAAAAAGGTCCATTCTATTTTAGTATAATACAAAATCAGATGAAGTATAGTCTTTTTCTTTTGGGTACAACATTTTTTAGGTATGGGTAGGTTACCCTTGTCCAGACTGAGAGAGTATGAGTGCTTATAATAGTTCTTACAAATCGCCCACCACCCAAAAAATCTGCTTGCAGCGAGATTCAAACATAAACCTTACAAGCAAAGTATTTGAATCCTTACCAACTCAACCAATCCTTGTTGAAGATAAAGTGTAGTTATTATGTCCACCATCCATAAAGTTGGTATAAATATGATAGAAGAAATCTAAGGTAACAATATAGGAAAGGGCGGGCACCAAGTCTATCTCTGATTATGTTCATTTTGCCAAGAGCTTATCTAATTTGTTGGCTTCCATTAATGAACCTATCTCTAATGTTGACTTGGTAACTGCTATTCTGGCTTGGCACCTGATTATATGATAATAGTGACAACTATTCTGAAGTTTTCAACCTTGGTTGTATTTCAGGATCTTCAGGCTTGGCTTCTCTCATTCGAGACACATATTGGCTATATTAGAAACCATCTCTCCCCAAAACATAAGCTGTTAGGTAGCTCACTAACGAATTATATCACGCTCTTCAACACTTCCCTAACGTGGGACAAGGGATGGCAACAGGTTGGGTTTGGGGAAACCCGAACACAAGCTGGCTAATAATATACCCAACTCCGACCTGAGTGTTAAGATGGAAAGCCGAAGCCGCCTGGTCCGTAGTAATTATATGGTAATACAACGGTATTTCAAAAAAAAATGTTATATTCAAGGAGGGGGGAGGGAGAGGGGGCAAAAGGCTTCATTTTACGCAACCTCGAACCTGAATTCCCTTATGAAAAGGAAGTTTTTCTTTAATATTTGTTTTTATATAAAATCACTAGCCTCCTTAGCGGACTAGTGCCCTGCCACAAATAACCAAAAAAAAACATAGAGAGGGGGATACAATAAGGCCATCCCCGGGACCCCAAAATACTAATGAAATGAGCAAAAATTACGAGATGGACTAAAGGACAAGACCGAAAGTCTACCAAGCAATTCAAAACAAGAAGATAAATTCTAAACGGATGACTGTAGAATAAACTAAAAATACTTGCAGCAAAGACAGATTCTGCGGAAAGAACCAAGTGGTCGACCGCAAATGAAGAAGGCTATGGTTTTGCTACATTGGCTGATTGATCCACTAAGCAATCTCTTCTCTTTTCTTCTTGGTCGACTGCTATGGTTTTTCTTTAATATTGACTGCCGCATCCATTCCTTGCTTAACTGAAAGCTCCATCACAGTCTACGCTCAAACTGAAGAGTTCACCACCGTGATTTTCTGAAAGAATGAGATATCTTTTCGAATTTTATGGTCTCAATAGTGGGGGGTTTTGTTCTATTTTTAAAGACAGTATCAAAACTTGCAGAATGCAAGTCATAAATGTCAGCAAGCTGAAATGTCCCTAGAGTGGAAGACATCAAGAGGAAAGAATCAAATGTGTGGCCTAATGGCCTCATTGTGGGGTTCCAACACCAAGCCTTTGAAAAACAAAGAGTGGAAGACATCAAGCACAATTGGACATCAAGCACATTGTGGGGTTCTATAGTGTAAGCTGTTTTAGGGACGTGGCATTGACTAGGGATTAGCTTTCAAATTTTCTTTTTCTCGATTTCTATGAATGGATGGTGGACATCTAGTCCTCCCTCAGTTTGTATTTTTTTCCCCATCTAATAATATTTTGTTTCTGATCAAAAAAATGCTAGTAAGAAGAACGAACACTTAAGAGAAGGCCAGTGCCTCAAATTATACCGCAAAGAAAACGAAAAAACAGAATAGATTAGAAGGAGATCAAAGATGATGATCGACCAAGGGGGAAGCTTCTCTCTATTAACATATTTGTACACGGACAGGTGTTTACACGCCTATTTGGCCTAGTTCCTTCATTCTTTTTGATAAGAAACCAAATATTATTAAATCGTCAAAGAAGTGTGACCGTGAGAGAGAACAAGATGTCCACCAACATACATATAGATATAGAAAATGAAAATTAGAGCCAAAAGAAAAACCATGGGGAACATCACAACCTCAGAACAAACAACACCAGAAGCCCTATTCAAAAATTAAATCTCTCCAATTGTGCTTGATGTCTTCCACAGTTCCACCCTATAATTTTTGAAAGCCTTGGTGTTGGAAGTCCACAGTGAAGCCACAAACTTGATTCTCTCCCACAACCATTCCTTTTCTTCTTCTTCTTTTCCTTCGAAAACTCTACAATTCCTTTCCATCCATAATAGCCTAAAGAATGTAACTTTGACACATCTTCACAGCTCCACAGCTCTCTGCTCTTTGTTTTATCTCTGCTGCCATTGATTTCCAATAGGAGAAGATCCTCGCCATTTTTCGGAAGAGCCCAACTTAAGCCAAATTCTATACAAACTTTGTTCCATATGAAATATGAGTAAGGGCAATGTATCAGTAAATGATTCAAAGTTTTAGCATAATTCTTACACAGTGCACACCTAGATGGGGATGGACAAGAATTAGGTCTCCTCTTTTGCAATTGGTCACATGTATTAACCCTCCCGTGTGCAATTAACCATGAGAACACCTTCACGTTGGTGGTAATACCAACTGCCCAAATAACCTCCGAGTGCACAAAAGGTGCATGCATTGTAGAATCGATAAGAGATTTGAAATAGGAGGAACAAGAGAAACCTAGGCTATTCAGTATCCACCTTCTACTATCTTCTACCCCTGGAGATAATCTAACTCCCTGAATGACTCTCATTAATGAAAGAAACTCCTCCAACTCTCTCTCATTTAAATTTCTAGAAAAAGGAAGATTCCAAGACACAATGCAATCCAAGTTCAATACGGCTAAAGAAGCAATAGATTTTCCTTTATTCAAGGAGAGTCTATACAATCGTGGAAACAAAGAGCCAAAGGCGACCTCACCATTCCACTTATCCTCCCAAAATCTACTTGTGGACCCTCCACCCAAACCCAAAACCAATTGGCTATGGTTGGAGTAGCCCCTTATTCTTATACATTATTTTGGGAGGATCCAATTTTCCTATACAGTATTTTATAGTATCAACAACTTTAATGGTACTTACGGCACCTAATAGTTCACATTGGTTGTTTGTAGATCTAAAGATAACTATAGAGTATAATAATAATGATAATGAAGATGATATTGCTGGACCTTGATAGCTCTGAAAAAAGGGATCATAATATAATAAAAGCAAGGGACTGGCCCCAAATTATTCAACACCTCAAGGAGCATGAGAAAAAGGAAAAGAGAGGACTTGATTAAAACAACAAAGTGATATACCTCCACTGTGCCCTGAAGAGAGTGTCCACAGAAGTTAAGAATAACATCGTAACAGAGTACTCCAGCACGATCAGCAGGAGACCCTGGAGCAACCTAGTTGATGATTTGGAGGATTAAAATGTGTAGTACGAAAATAACTCCGCACTAACGTCCAAATTAAGAGACATACAAGCAAGCACACATCCATCTATATATACACACATGAATAAATACAATCACCATACATTTACCAATATGTGCTCAACCCATCACTTAACATGGCATTATAAGGCGTAAATGTCATTTCTTGGATCATTTTTTCACCATTAAATGGCAGCTCTTTCAAGCAAAATACCGATGCTAGAGATTAGTCCATTGCTCTAAAAGTCCTGGATACCTGGAGTTATCAAATATGTATATATACATATATGCACATATATGGGAAAAGATCTCAAGAGGACCATTTTCTTGGTCCTCAAATGCAGACCAACCATTTGTAAAAAGTAAATGGACAATTTTTTTATGAAATTTACTAATTTAATGAAGATGATCTCCATAATTAGTAGATCATCTCCACCAAATTTCGTTGAAAAATTAATCCGGAAGTGGGGTAACTAAAAAATTAATATATATGCGCATTTCTGGCCATTGAAAATTTAGATGGTTGGCAGCTCACTTCCTTGTTCCCCCCACTTTATCTTGTAATATTTCTTTTAATGTGGTAATGAATTTTCTGTTTCTTATCAAAAAACAAAAAAAAGGTATCCATATGTGATTCATTTCCTAACAAATAACACGAACACAGCTCCAAGTTACCCTTTAATTTGAAACTAATCAATTCAATTCAGGTTTGGTTTACATGTTAATTCACCTGTAAGCTAAGGTTAAGGAAATTATTCAAAATTAGAACCCGAAAAATTGCCATACATCTCGTACTGGATTACACAATAGTCAAAATTTGAAGCTCCAAATATCTTAGATAGCATTCACAAGTACACCATTCCACTCCAGATGTCGTAACTGTTCCATGGTCAGAACAACGAATTGGGGAGAGTAGAAAAGTAAGGGAAAATGTAAGATTAAATCAAAGAAAACTAAATAGTAGGAGGAGGAAAAGGTAAGTTCATGAGAAAACCAACAGACGATCTATGGTACAAGACTACAAGCCAGTGAGAAATTGAAACTCCAGCTCCCCGAAGTTGGATAGTCTTAACTTCATTTCTGTTAAAAGAGATGGAGAGAGAAAGACAGACGAAATCCTTGTTTTTCTGTGTATTACAACCAGAATAAAACTCCCCAAAAAATTATAGCAAATACTAAAAATATTTATCAAAACCAAAAGTCCTTAATGTCATCCACACAAGACAACACAAGTATAATTTATTCATTGCTAATTCACGCTGTGAGTAAAATAGTAAAATTTAGTTAGTGCAAGTTCCAAAACACGCTTTAATTCCTTGGGTGGCTTGCAAAAGGAAGCTGTTGACTAAAGAGAACCTAAAAATTTGGAGTTGCTTTAATGAAGATGGTTGTATTTTATGTGTGAATGAGAAGGAAGATGACCAGCACTAGTTCTTTTAATGTGAATTCACTAGGAAGATTTGGGAAGTGGTGAAAAGTACGAATCGGATTAGAACGAGAAGTGTCTAGCTTGGGCAGCTACTGTTTATTTTATCTGGCAATAAAGGAATGCTAGAAGCCTAGAACTTTTAAAGATGTAACATAATTGAAAATATGTTAATGATAGAAGTGGGGAGAATATTAAAGATGTTACTTGGCAGTGGAGAGCTCAGAGGAATTATGGGAATTGGCTGCTATGCAAGCATTAGGCTTACATGATCAGATTATTCTTGGCAACAGATATGCGCTTTGTTCTTGTATAAGTTTTATTTGATCTAATAATATTTTCAAAACCTCAAGAAAGCGAAAAATGATAGGAAAAATAGCATGGTAAAAAACAGAACTTAATGAACCCACCACGATGACCATCTTAGTAATGAAATAATGAAGCTATGTAATAGCAAAATTTATGTGCAAAAGCATGCCATCAATTTCATGTCTAATCATGATAACATTATCGTTTACTCTTCTTGCTAAAAGGAAGCATAGTTCGACAAGTGCCTAGTTTGCTCATTTTGGAGACCATATTTCTGTACAAGCTTATTTTACATAAAGAATGGAGGTGGTTGGTGATGGCCCCTCTACTTTATTTCAAACAGAGGAGCCATAATAAATATTAAAGATGCATTTTTCGAAACAATGATTTAGCGACATTCTATGACAGCAATAGACCAAGTGTTGAAACACGAGATCAAGACCGCATGCCTACAAAAACATATTTTGTAGTTATCGGACAACCACCTCAAGATTTTTTATAAATTTTCTTATGGTTCTCTTACAGTCAATACTATTTCAAACATGTCCAAAAAGAAATCCTTGCCCCAAATAACTAGGATCCAATTAAAAAAGAGGTTGTAGCAGAAAACAAACCTCTGTAACAATAACAGCTTTGAGGATATCAGGGAGGAGGCTTTCCATATCAGGTTCTAGTATGATGTCTGTATTGTCTAGGTATTCCAGTTCAATTCCACTCCAAGGTCGGCAGAATCTCCTATAAGGAAAAAGACAAAATTCAAGCCATTAGACCCTCGATAATAGAGAAAATAGAAGTAAGGATCATTATTTCCAAATTACAAAAATATAGTAGTAACAGGATGGTTTGCTGGAGAAATAACGTCAATCCTAGGAACACGCGCCGATGTGGAATTTGTTAAAGGTTGGATGTACACAGAAAGGGAACACATCTAAACAGATCAAATGAGACTTAAAATTGTAAAAAGGACCAGAAAGGAGAACGCAATTCTCAAAACCAACTATTGCAACAATATCAATAATATAAAGGACGTGATAGAGCAATTTTTTTGTGTTGTGTTCCTCCCTTTGTTTTTCTTGTCAACAATTGCAACAATATCAACAATATAGAGGGTGTGATGAAGGTTTCTCCAAACATTCACAGATAAAGTTGAGCTTGTACATGCACTACACATATTCCTAATCTAAGTTATAGAGGAGAAAGCTAATCAAAAGATAGATGCTTTTCCAAAGAGAGTTTATAGGGGTGTTCACTAGCAAAATTAAATCATCGTGCAAGAAACGTGGTAGTAGGTGGTGACCATACTGTTGCGCCAAACCGCTCACAACCGAGCACGACGCAACGCGGAGGGATCTCACAAGCTCACTTGGTATACCCGAAAGAAGAACCGACACAAAAAAGTACACCCACAATAAAGAAATAGGAAATAAAGAAATAATTGTGCAAGACAAGGTTTTACCGTGGTGTCGGCGTAAAAGCCACTAATCCACACAGACGATAGCTTCTATTGATAATTGGAACAAAGAGTGATTACAAGCACACAAGAAAAAATTTCTCTCAAAATTTAGCTCTCAACTAAATTCTAGTCAAAAAACAAGTTGTGCACAAATGAGCCAAAACTACACTTTAAAGCCAAAATCCTGGACCCATGATCGATCATGGTATACCCCATGATCGATCATGAAAGTGTACTGCCGCAAATATAAATACCATGATCGATCATGGACATACCCATGATCGATCATGGACATACCCATGATCGATCATGGTTCACCAAACTCAAAGGAGAGCCAAACTTCTCACATACGGGGTTGGTGATTATGGGATTTTATTTTTGTGTCTGAAAGGTTGAACACGAATAGAATACGTAGAAATGACAGAGATTTTGACGACAGCCACTAAAATGAAGGGACTTATGGTACCTATTTACAATTAACAATGCTAAGGAGGCAACAAATTTATAGTATGTATAGGATTGCCAGAAAACGCCTCCCTTGTGGCGTAGTCCGTTTTGGAATGCACATTCCAAAACGTGATACATAATCGTATTGGAACGTTAAAATTGGTGTTCCGGAAGTAGGGAACAATAAGAGAATCCTAATAAGAATATGTCGATAAATTAGGAAGGATTAGGATCTGATTTGAGGTAAATCTTAACAAGTTCATAAGGTAGTAGGTTTATGGGGCATGTGGTATGAGATGCGTTGATTGTGCAAAACTGGCAAGTGATTTCTCCTTCGGTGCACGACAAACATCCTTTTGCAGAAAGCATCGACTAGTTCATAAAAAGACATTTTGAGACAACATGCAACAAAGAGTGGAACATACCCGTGTTTCTTGAAGTGCTCCAACCATTTCAAAACTATGTTTATTGGTAGAAACGGGGTACATAGATTGTCATAAAAATTAACCCCGATAATTTCTCCATTATGCTTGACAAGGGGTCCCCCAATATCACACTAGCAAAAATAAAACGTTAGTTCAAAAATCATTAGAGATGCAAAAACTAGTCAAACGCCAAGTTAAACATTAAAGAAACGAAAGAGAGAATAAAGTTACAACCTTATCAATTCTGCAAGATGACCTCAAGAGCTCTTTACAATCAAAGCGGCAACAATCAACATGTTGACAAGAAACACTAGACATAAAGGAAAATAAGGACAGCATATGTGACTGAAAAAGGCAGCTACGAATAAAGTGAATTGCAATACTCTATGAAGTAACATTACCTTATGTACATGAAGTCACCATGGTTCATCAAAAGAGAGGAGGATCCTCTACCATGGCGGCCAACAGCTACAACACTTTCACAAATACATACCCCATACTCGATAACATGCCAACCCTGCGGCTTTATTCTACGGGGAACCTCAAAAGGTGCGAGAGTGGTAACCGGTAATGGGGCATCAGACAATATGTTGATGAGAGCTAGATTGTAATGCAGATCGAATGCATAAATGCTACCATCAAATGTCCTGCCACCATACAGATACACTTCAACCTGCAGTAACATTGGACCATATTTGGATATGAGGTTAGACTTCCAACGGTTGGAGATTGGGGCTGGCTCAGCTGGTATGAGATTAACTCATTAACACACCCTGGCATTCTGCTAACGTTCGAACACATGCCCTAGCATTGTTGGAATACTTATCCCCCTTTTACCAACCATCGCTCCAATGAACCCAAACAAACAAACTTGGAGTATGGTTTTTATGTTTGCCACTTTAATTATTTACTAAAGAAATATTGAACATAACAAAAAAATATCAATCTATAATTTTTTTGAAAAAAGGAATACCTACCTCAATATCATCAGTAGTAGATCCAAGGAGACTCGCAGAAGTTAAGATGGTATTTAAGTACCTATCATCAAGATCCTTACTACATTCAATAATAGTTCCCGAGGCCATAAACATTGCTTCCCCACCTGATCATCAAAATAAATAAAATGTTTATACATGGAATAGTATTAGATATTATTAAGAAACTTTACAATTTGTGATCTAAAAGCTTCCAAATCTCCACACATCCAAGGGTTCAAAAATCCTAAAAGCAAACATTGTACGTGTTGGACCAAAGGATGTGGTTTATACTCGCATCCAAACATCAAATTAGATCTTGAATTTACAAGTACACCTCTACACCACTTCTCTCTCTCTCTCTCTCTTAATCTCCTAAATTACATCTCTCTCTAATCATCATATAAATTGAATTTACAACCTTTAATTCTTAAGTGTTTTCATAAACATAGTCTATGTTTAGAATTTTAGATATGTGAGAATAGAAGTGTAGGTCATATTTTAACGGGACTTATATACAACATTAAGGGTAAATCCACACACACATTACAAGAAGAGTATATAACATAAAATTTATCCTTCCGATTCTTACAAACAAGTCTAAAAGATTGTCGTAGACACAATTACAAAAATAGTCTATATGAACACAGATGGTTTCATAGGCATGAGTAGTCTAATAAAAGTCAATAATATCATACGAATGAGTCGTTTGTCACGTAAATAGTGCAGCAAGCATGGGTAATTCTCCATAAAAGCAGATAGTATTGCAAGGATCAGCCATTCTCTATAAAAGGTAGATAATGCTGTAAGTATGATTCATTTGTTAGAGCTAGAGGCCGGCACCAGTTGAGAGAAAACTTTATCTTGGACTTGTCCCCCCATAAATAGTTGAGAGAACTTCACCAATTGAATTTGTTGTGTTGATTGAATTCGGTATATGAAAAGTGTTGTTTTCTCAGGAATGGCCGAATGGGAGTGACTCTTAAATTCACAACTCATGGAACGTGTTTAAATAAATTTGTGCCCATTTTTGCAAGACATTATTTATAAAACCCGAGCATGATCGACTAGGTTGAAATCGCTTCACAACAAACCGGGACACAATGATAAGTGTTTCATCACCAATTAATGGGACAATTTCCAGATTTGGTGCGAGGAATTGAAGCTTAATACATACAAAACAATGCAACAACAATTATAGTATACACATAATGAGAGAGAACAGAAAATCATAATAAATACAAAATAATGCAACAATAACTGCCTACCTCTTACAGACATGAGACTTACGACAGACGTAGAAACTTTTCCAGCTGCTTGTAGTGCATGTGGAGGAATAGGCTTCTTCCACCGTCCACCCTTCTCTGTTCAAACATTAACAAAGATGAAAATTATTATGTAGTAATAATTGTTATATATCAAAGACGCATGCAAAAAAGTTAAATTAATCGGAGCAGCAGAAATTCCTTTTATCATAATCATCTTATATGGAGTATTAAATTACGAGTTTAATAAGATTTAAGTAAAATTTACCATACTAATTAAATGGTTATGATTATCCGATTTATTTAAAACTTTACACGCTTAATATCCAATAAAAGTGACTTATCCAATGGTTGAATTGGTGAATTATGAATGATTAAAAGTTATGAGTAAGTGTAAAACTACTCGATCAATCCATCTTACACCGGTGTAATTTGAACATAACTATATATATATATAATCGGTTAGGCTTTAGAAAAAGTTTCCATTCATTAATTAGCTAGTTACAAAACGGACTTTCACTCTTGAGTAAGCAGGTAAACCCAATTTCATTTCATCAAAGGAAAAAAAGATCAACCGGAAAGTGGGGTGAACTAAAACGTTCCTACTCATTTTTTTATTATCATTATTAACGTATTTATTTCACTAAGTAAACTTATTCAAGGTATCTTTATCCAACACTCCATCTTCTCCTCTAATAAACTTGCAGTCTTTTCAACAACCAAACTCTATGCCTTTCCCACCTTACTTATATCAATTATATTATTATTTGTAAATTTTAAATTTGTACATATATTTTTTGATAGGAAAAATTAACTAAGCTCCAGATAGAAAATGGCATCATAAAGCGATAAGGGAAGGAGAGAAGAGATGGGGAAAGGGTACCTTTAGGAGAATAAAGGAGAGGGAAATATTTTATTTCAATACATTGTTTTAGATAGAAATCATCAACTACAAAAGAATCCTTTCATGAATTTTAAACTTTCATCTTTCATTCACAAAACTCCTACACAGATCCTACAGTCAATTGATGAGTTGAATTGCATTGTAATATATACAACTACTACTAGCAGACTTGTAAATGAATTAGGGTGGAAGAAAAAATAAGGCTCATGCTCATGGTGTTACTGGATTTGATCTCAATTTTTTAACAAATTTTGTTTTTTAGTTATGATTTTATTATAATTTGTCGATTTAACCGATAGCTTAGCTTTTTTGACTATATTGTCATTCTATATTATTATTATTATTTTTGTTGCTGTTGTTGATACATTATTGTATATTGGTTTTGATTATATTTTATTGTGGCTGGTAAATTCGAGTATGGATGTTGTGTTATATTTCCTCAATTTCAAAACAAATAAATAACATAAAATAAAATAGTTTACTTTGATTTTAATTTATTTTTTTGAAAAATAGAGATTATAATCTAATAGATTATAATTCTGAGATTAGATTTCATATATAGCAATTATGTCCTTTAAAAAAAGAAAATGATATTAACACTCCATATTTGTACTAAGATACTCCAAAATCATTTTTAGTGACATAAAAAGTGTCCTAAAAGATCTATATAAGTGTCACTAAAAATAATTTTGAAGTGCCTTAGGACAATTGTGTAGTGCTAATAGGGAAATAAGATTAGTAATTTGAGACATCTCAAAAAAAAAATTGGATTATTCATTTAACATGAAGGAATAATTGTTATTTATATATTATCTGATTATTTGTATAGTTCTAATGTTTTATTTATAATCCTTCAATTTTTTATAACGATTTTTTTGGTCCTTTTCACAAAAGATTGTCACATATCTATGGTTAACTAGCTCTTTCAATTCGTGAACGTTGCTATTAGTCAATTTTTCTTGAAACAATATTTATACTTATATCTAATTAATGGTTCCCCTTATTTATAAATCTTCCTTCCTCTTATTTATAAAAATATTATAAAAAAACCACGTATCGCGTGAATTATAAGTTAATATATATAGTAAGAGACGAAAAAAAAATTGAAAAAATAAATAAATGTGTAACAAGATGAGTTACCGTCGTTTGCAAGAGAACGATATAATAGACTGTCATATGCCACGGGAACTTTTTCACGACGGCCCAGCTTCCATACCATTATTGGCTTTGGCTTCGGCTCCTCTTCCATATGTTAGATTCAACTGAAAATTTGGTGTTTCCTTTTCTTTTTCCTTTTTCAAAAAAATAAAATAAAAAATTGTTTGTGAAATGGAGATATCGGATTTACTAACAAAAATATATCCAACACGACGTGTGAACTTAGCACAAAGTTAACAAGTTAAGGTCAAGTATTAACAGGTTTGACACGACTAATCTATCTAATAAACGGGTGAATTTGAGTTAAATCTAAATCTATAGTTATAGGTTATATATAACTATTCATATAATAAAAGAAACCGAATTTGACTCGTGAACCCGAGTCGCCAGTCTTAAAAACAAAACAAAACCAAAAAAAACACAATAGTCTAGAATTTAGTCCTTATATTAATTTTGCATCCTGTAAGATTATGGACAATCTAAGGGGGGTGTATTCAATTAGGATTTTAAAAGACTATTTTGAGATAAATAAGTCTTGTGGTATTCAATTAAGACTTTTAAATAATCTAAATAAGTCTTTTGGTATTCAATCAGGATTATTCGGATACTTTAAAGAAGGTGTCCAAATCTAGTGGTATTCAATCAGGACTTTAAACAAGTAACAAAAAGTCTTTTGGTATTCAAAAATTTGCTAATTTCAATGGATTTTTTTAAAATTAGGAATTTGTGTGACTTTTTAGTGAAAAGTATAAATACCAAACCCTATAAAGAATCCCACCCTAACCCATGAGACTTTTCACGTGAGACTTTTATTTTTTGCTAGAGATTTACCAATTCTCTCATCTCTCTTCTATACATTTACCTCTTCCTTTCACCCATTTCCCTTCTCAACTTCACCAATGCTTCTGTTTAGAAGTGGGTATGTATATAGCATCCCTCTCTCTCTCTCTATATATACATATTTGTATGTATGTATGTATGTATGTATGTATGTGTACATTTTCATATTCTTTGAGATTTGAACTATTTTTATGTATTTCAATTTATTTTTTTCCCTTTAATGCCTTCTTGCCATTAAAAAGTGGGGCTCTTTAATTGAACCCCATTTTGAAGATTACTTGCATAATTTTATTGATATTTTAAATAAATTTCATTGATGGGCATAAACACCAAAATTGGCACTCTCTGCCTTTCACAAGAATCATAATGTTTATTAACTTTTTTTTGTTTCTTTTATTAAGAAATGGTAGCGGGTTTTATAAAACCTTTGGTAAGGAAAAATTTCACTATCATTTAGAAAGCTTGGGTTGTAGAGGCTGATGCTGGAGAATTCGTGCATCATTGAACTAAACATTACTCGTCATAAAATTCAAACATAAAAAGTCCTGAGTATAAAAAATCCACGTGGTCCTTTCAAATCTTATAAATTCTAATGATACAATCTTTAAAATCCAAACATAAAAAATCCTAAGTATAAAAAATCTTTTAAAAAAATCTTACAAGTCATTACATTCTTAAATAGTCTTTTAAAATCCACTGGACTAAATTATCCATAAACAATCTTTTAAAATCTCAATTGAATACACCCCCCTAAGATAGGAAATCAGTAGCAAGCTTCCTGATTTTAGCTGGTCAAATATGTATTACGACGATATTACACATTTATGAGTTTTTGGAAATTTTAAGGTTCCATAATTATGGGGGTTTTGGTTAATAATATTATTAAGGAAACATTAATTCGAATTTTTTATTTTTTTTTCTGAATGTTCAAAATTAATAGTATACATGGAATTAATAATTTTAATAGAAATAGTTTTTTAAAAAGTTTTGAAATTTTTTAATTTATGGCTATTTAAGTTTATAATTTTAATTAATTTTCAGCCTTTTGATTTACAATAATTTTAGTTTTTTATTTAAAATTAGATGTTCATAGAAAATATATGTTCAATTAGATGTTAATTGAACTATTTCGTAATTTGATTAAATAAATGTTTTTGGTATTAATGGATTATTTGTTTCTTGATTTGACATTATATATATATATATATATATGTAATATCTATGTAAACTATAATTAA
Organism: Lonicera japonica; assembly: GCA_021464415.1. Taxonomy (NCBI): domain Eukaryota; kingdom Viridiplantae; phylum Streptophyta; class Magnoliopsida; order Dipsacales; family Caprifoliaceae; genus Lonicera; species Lonicera japonica. Next base: position 913,346 of record CM038468.1, on the reverse strand, counting down.
TTTAAACAATATCTCTTAACAAATATATTATTGTTTCTTAATGAGTAGATATTAAATATTATTTATATTTATACATATAAATTAACTGTAATTAATTTTAAAAATATTTGTTAGCAAATAGATTATCCATTTCTCAATTTGTGTACATATTATATTTATATATACATATATATTCAACCAATAATTAATTTAAAAAATAATAGTTATCAAATAGACTATTTGTTTCCTAATTTGGGGAATAATTAGTACTTATGTTAATATGTATATACATATATACAATAAATAAATAATTAAAAATGAAATATTTGTTATCTGTTAACGAATAATTTATGCGTTTCATAGTTTAACTATTTAATTTAGACATTGTAGTCGTACATATATTATTTCTTTCTCTTCCTAATTTTTTTTATTTTATTTTTTAGATCAAAAAATATATATTAATAAATTGAATAAATGTATATTTAACACACTTATGCATTGCACACTTTAAAACCTAGTTTAATATTAATTTTAATATAAATGTATATATATAAATAAATAACTAATTAAAAACTAATTATTAACAAAGATATTATCTGTCAATTAACTTTCAAGAGAAATATTACATACAACAACGACAATGAATTAACATATACCCTTTTCATTTTTACCTTTCCTTATATTTTCTTTTACTATTTTTAAATATTGATTTGATTAAATTATTGTTAAGTTTAACTATTGAATTTTATTAATATAAAATTTCATACGATAAAATTTGATTTTCTTATAATAACTATTGACAAAACAACAATAATAAGTATTTTAATAAAATGGGCACAGTGCTTGAAAAAAAAATTCAAAAAAAATTTAGTATAAAATTTTTAGTACTTGCTACAATAACTTCTTGTTAGCGAAAAGGGTTTACCACATAAAGCACGTGACTCGCCGTAAACAATGTGAATAAATTGCACCTAAGTGCTACTGATCGGTCAAGTAATAAATACTTGGTAAGTCCGAATAAAAAGTGCAATAAGGTTAAATAAGAAAACATGCAATAAAGTGTGGAAGGAATTATTCCTAACTAAAGGCAATAAACTAACACGACGGAAACATGCAATAAGGATAAATAAGAAAAACATTAAAAATAACGTACTAAAGTTATAAAACGTGTAAAAAAAACTTTAATTAAAATCAAAAAAAAAAAGTGATAGGGGTATCCATAAGTTTTGGACAGAACAATGGGCAATTCAGTGGACCAAAAATCTTTTTTAATTAATTTTTCTTTAAAAATCGTTCTACTTTTCAATTGCTAGTTGACCTCATAAACTCGTATTCATAATAGTTCATGCATAATATAAATTATACATATCAATTCTAGTTACAAAAATAATTTGTTTTACTTAATTTTATCGAAAACACTTGTTTATTGAAGTAAAGTAGTGCATGACACTATTAAACCTTTTATTAAAAGTGAGTTTAAAAAGATTAAACAAAAACCACAATTCAATTCAAATGTGTTAAAATATTATTAAAATAAAATTTGAACAAAAAAGGGCTATGGAAATACAAAATTGGCAATTTCGGTACAAAAAAGTAAGGTTTAAAACAAGTATCGAAAACAGCGTGCTCTAATTTGAGATTATAAAAATACAAAACTAATTGATTTAGACAACATAGACCACTTTCTAACTCGATTAGTTAGGATTTAGCGCAAAAATAAGGATTCAAACTAGTTTATTTCATTTATCAAAAAAAATCATTAGAAATTTTATAAAAGCATATGATTAGTATACGAAGATAAGAATTTAACGAAAATCATGTTTACGTTAATTTTATTGCCTTTAGTCAGTTTAGTTTAGGTCAATTTTTCTATCAGTTAAAGGCAACAAAATTAACTTAAACATTTAACCAAAATAATTATAATCAAACTTTGGCCTTAAAAATTACCGTGTCGGCATATGTAATCCTTAAAGACCCCTAACTAGCAAATTAGTCGGAGATTCGTAATAAATTTATGCTCATTAAATTAACCAAATAAAAAGTGTAAATAGATTTATAAATTGAAAAGTAACAAAAAAATTCTCAGTATGCAATTATACGCGATAAATTAATAAAAAATTAATTAAATTTAAAAAAAATACCTGAAATTGAAGTAAACGCGTAGTTTGATAATTAAATCTTCAAAACCTTCCTCTCTCACTCTTTATGCACTCCGAAAATTAAACGCAAAGTCAATAGTCCCTTTGGTGTTCAAAAGAAAAAAATAAAAAGAAAATAAGGAATGAAGAGGAAGAAGAAAAAAAAAATACTATCCCCGTCGGCTACGCTGCTACTCACGGCTGGAAAAGTGATGGCCTCCGTTTATTTATATTTGAAATACCTAATTTAATTAGATTGTGTGCTCCACGTGGGATGGGCTGGGCCCATAATATTTTTAATTAAAACTTTGCTAGGCTCAAAATAATCCTTAAATAGTTGCTGCAATTGGTATTGAACACTGGTTCATGGCCGGACTTGAGTTTTGAAGAATTGTTTATTCATATATAGGTATATATATTAATAAATTTGCAAATGTGTGTGTATATGTAAGTTGAAAGTTATAACTATAACAATAAAAGGGAACAAAAGATTCCTTGTTGAAAAAGGAAGAAAACTAGAAAAGAATAGGAAAAAATTGTAACAACAGTAGTATCTGATTAGTGTAGCTAACAATAAGTTTGATCCTAATACCACGAGAAGAATAGAGGAAAGACAAAAGAATAGAAAACTTGTAGCACTTATTGTTGTAAATAATTGAGTGTCTTAGACAACATTAATTCTAAAATCGCGCATCATATCTAGTGCCAAGAGATTATAAAAGAGAAATAGGTATACTCGTCTCCATTGAAATTGAGTGAGCAATGCAACGGACTTTAGTGCCAATCTTAGTATGGCAATTGGTCTTCCAACATTTTCCCCTTCGATAGCCTTTTGATATCCTCCTTAAGAGGATGTAGAGAATAACCCATCTTTTTTTAATAAAAGAAGATAACTTATATAAGGATGGGTGGTGGACCATTACCCTAATTACATAAGTTCACTCTAAACTTTTTGATAATTCTATTTTTGCCCCTTATAGAAATAAAATTCACATAATGACATCTACACATTAGTTCCATGATAAATAACATGAAGCCTACTTAAAACTTTAAATCAGATCACTTAAGTTTAGGCTTATAAATGAAGACACACATTAATAACATACATGTGTGGACTAAAGTTGAATTAATATAAAATTAATCCAACAATCTCTCCCTGGGCCACATATGTATCCTGACAAATGTGTTTAACCTTAGTCAGCTCATAATTTGTTATCATAACCTTAGGGTATCAAACAATCTTGTCCATCAATTATGCCAATATAGAACCAAAGTGGCCTTTGTTACATTAATAGTAACTCGGCCCATTAATGATCACGTATACCAACATAAACAAATGACATAGAGCAATCTTGGTGCGCAGCATGGAAGTTACATGTAATGTGATCCAGACATGCCTATTTCCAACTGGTCCTCTTTATTGAAATCAAAACCTCAAAATACTTAAACAAAGTGTAATAAACCGAATACTTTATTTCTGCAGAAACTAAACCAAATACATATAAATGTAATCCAAAGTATACATAGAGCAACAACACAAACTTGAATACAAACTCCCACTAAACCAAAATGTCCTCAAATAAGACAACACCCATATGAGCAGTATACTCGTGAAAGACCTTCGGTGTTAATCCCTTTGTAAGTGGATCCGCAATCATGGAGTTTGTCCCAATATGCTCTATCAAAATTTGACCACTCTATACTTTTTCCTTTACAACTAGAAACTTGATATCAATATGCTTTGACTTAGTCGAACTTCTATTGTTGTTTGAATATAGGACAGTCGATTTATTATCACAGTACAATTTAAGTGGTTTTTCAACACCCTTTAAAATTCACAGCCCAGTGACAAAATTTCGCAGCAATATTCCCTGATTAAAAGCGTCATAACAAGCTACGAACTCAACAACCATGGTGGACGAAACTACAAGTGTCTGCTTTGCAGACCTCCACGAAATCGCTCCACCAGTTAAGAGATAAACATAGCCTGAAGTGGATCTTCTATTGTCTTAGTATCCAGCAAAATCGGAGTAGGAATACCCAATGATATCTAACTTATCCGATCTCCTATATGTGAGCATATATTCCTTTGTTCTATGTAAATACATCATAACCTATTTGTTTAGTTTTCAATGATCTATGTCGAGGTTACTTAAGTATCTGCCTAACATGCCAACAATGAACACAATATCTGGACGTGTACATACATGAACGTACATTAAACTCCCTATAGCCAAGGCATAAGGAATCTTTTGCATCTCCTTAATTTCCAAACTTTTCTTTGGGCATTGATTGAGACTAAACTTGTCTCCTTTAGCGATCGGGATCTCACCTAGTTTACAACATTCCATGCCAAATCTATTTAGGATTTTCTCAATATAACTCCTTTGTGATAATCCTAAAGTACCTCGAGATCGGTCTCGGTGTATCTCGATTCCTAATACAGAGGATGCTTCACCAAGATCTTTCATTTCAAAGTTCTTTGATAAAAATCTCTTGGTGTCATGCAAGATGCCTATGTCATTTGCTACTAGCAAAATGTCATCGACATACAAAATCAAGAAGATATGTTTACTCCCATTAAATTTGTGATACACACAATCATCAACCAAATTCATTTCAAAACCATACGAAATGATAATTTGATAAAACTTAAAGTAGCATTGATGAGAAGATTGTTTGAGTCCATAAATTGATTTAGTCAATTTGTAAACCATATTCTTTGGGTCTCTCGACACAAAAAAAATTTATTACACCATATAAATCGTTTCTTCAATGTCACCATTGAGAAACGCAGTTTTGACATATATTTGATGTAACTCAAGTTCAAAATATACCACAAGTACCATGATTATCCTAAAAGAGTCATTCGAAGAAACTGGAGAAAATATCTCTTTAAAGTTAATTCATTCATTTTGAGTAAAGCCCTTAACCACAAGACGTGCCTTATACCTTTCCACATTACCATTTGAATTATGTTTGGTCTTAAATATCCATTTGCAACCAACGGGTTTCACACCAATCGGTAATAAGACAAGTTCCCAAACTTTATTATCTTGTATTGACTTATACTCCTCATTCATGGCTTGTCGGAAGTTAATAGGATCATCTTTCGATATTCCAATATCTACCTCATGTTCCTGAAGATATACGACATAAACATCCGAAATTGCATTTTTTCTCTCTCTAATGGATCGCCTTAATGACGCAGGTTCTTGAGGTCGTTGAGTTTGTTCTTCATGATTTGTTTCCTCAGGAATAATTTCCTTATCTTGAATGAAGGGTTGATTGACATTGTCTAGTTGAGGTTCCAAAGTTACTCCTCGATTGATGACAGGTGCAAGATCCCATACATTGTCAAAAGCAATAGTAGGAATTGGGAGTGCTCCCCTTTCCTCCCCAAACACAATGTCCCTAACTCGATTTTTCCCTCAAAAATTAACTTCCTCAAAGAACACGACATTTCCCGTCTCAAAAATAGACTCAGTAGTGGGATCATAAAATTTATAGCCCCATGATCGTTTCGAATAGCCAATAAAGTAACTACTAACTGTTTTGGAGTCCAATTTTGCCTCATGAGGCCGATAAGGCCTCGCCTCAGCAGGACATCCCTAAACATGAAAATCCTTTAAACTAGTTTTTCGCCCAGTCCAAAGCTCATAAGGTGTTTTAGCATCCGTTTTAGTTAGCACTCTATTGAGAATGTAAGTTGCCGTCTTTAGAGCTTCACCCTAGAGGGACTCAGGTAAAGAAGAATGACTAATCATACTTATAACCATATCCTTAAGAGTCATGTTTCGTCTCTCAGATACACCATTCATTCTAGGCGAACCCGGCATGGTGTACTGTGGGACGATTCCACATTCCTCTAGGTGTCTAGTAAAAAATCCTAAACGTTGTTCACCCGTTCCATCATACATGCTATAGTATTCACCACCACGGTCAGATTTAAGGCACTTTATCCGTTTGTTGAGTTATAACTTAATTTCGGCCTTAAAAGATTTGAACATGTCCAAAGACTGTGACTTTTCATAAATAAGAAATAGGTAGTAATATCGAGAGTAATTGTTTGTGAACGTTATAAAGCACCGTTGACCATTTCAAGAAGCCATAAGGAATGGCCCACAGATATTTGTATATATAATTTCTAAGACATCCGTAGTTCGATTTGCACCTAATTTCTTTGTTTTAGTCTGCTTTTTCTTGACACACTAAACATAGACACCAAAGTCTGAAAAGTCAAAAGAACCTAAAATTCCATCAGACACAACTTTATTTCTAGAGATGTGACCTAGGCGTTTGTGCCATAATGAGCCTGAATTTTCATTATTCAATTTATGCTTAGTACCACGCAATTCAACATTTAAAGTTTCATTATAAAATGAAACTGTCTCAAGCAAATATAGATTATCAAAAGAATCAAGAATACCGGTACTAACATCATTTGAATTTAAAGACAAAGTGAAGTTCTTATTTCCAAATGAACAACAAAAATCAAATTTGTCCAATACATAAATATAAATCAAATTCCGTCTAAACGACGGTACAACAAAAGTATCTTTTAGATCTAAATAAAAACAAGTAGTCAACAATAATCTAAAGTGTCCAATTGCTTCCACATCCGCACACTTTCCATCGCTCACATAAATATGTCTTTGAGCATCAATTGGCTTGCAGGAGTGCAGGCAACCCTACATAAAAACACATATGTGAGTAGTAGCACGAGAATCTACCCACCAAGTGTTTCTTGGTACTGAAATTAAATTGATCTCGGAACATACCAAAACAGAATTTGTACCTTTCTTAGTCCGCCAAGCGGCATATTTGGCACAATTCGCCTTTTTGTATCGGGATTTACCACAGAAGAAACAACCAACCTCGATTTTCTGTTTCTTTTCATCCGAACCCTTAGGAATAGCAACTTCATTTTTCTTATCCTTACGTTTGCCCTTGCCCTTAGAGGTGCTAACATAATGAGCACTTTCAGTCTTTTCTTGCTTTAATCTCTTTTCCTCTTGCATACAAAATGAAATGAGCTCATCAAGAGTCCATTTCTCCTTTTGACAGTTATAAGAAACCTTAAACTGACTGAATTGTGAAGGAAGAGAGATCAATATTAAATGCACGAGCAAATCATCCGATAAATCGAGCTTTAATGCTTTAAGTTTTAAAGCAAGATGAGACATCTCCATAATGTACTCCCTAATGTTACCATTGCCCTTATACTTGCTTTAATCTCTTATCAATTATTTTTAACAAAACGGTTATGTATTTCCTCAAGGAACTTACTGGCAAGAGTTTTGTTGTCCGAAGTAGTACCTCGAAAGACCTCTGAAATCCTACGTTTCATGATCATAAGACTTAGCCTGTTTGAATGATTCCATTTCTCAAAATATGCAATTTCTACAAGCGTACTTTGTTCAGTGAGGTCATTCGGTTTAGGCGTCAACAATGCCAAGTTCATGTCCATGCAACCGACAACGATTAATACGTTCTCTTTCTAGTCTTTAAAGTTTGCTCCATTGAGCATTGGAAAATTATTCATGTTAGCAGATATTACAGAAGTAGTCATTAAAGCTAAAAATAGAACAACGATAAAATAATAAATAACCATGCTTACATTCAGAAAATAACTTGATAAATTGTTTTTAAATTAAGTAATTATATATCAATATCGCAAGATACCTAGCACACCATTAATGTTAGGCCTTTGGGTAGTAACATTAACTATAAGCGGTACTCTTGTTGTACTGATCAAACATTGACAATAAGTTATGTCAAATAACAATCCATGTTTGCATGAATTAATCATTCACATTAGGTTACCTTGATAATTGTTACATGTTTATCATCATAGGTGTGTGTGCAATTCAGCCAAGTATTAGAGCCTTTCTTTAAACCGGATAATACCCGCATGAATCGCACAAACACATACATTATATCTAATTATTCCCCGAAGATCAATCTTACTCAAGAGATGTTACTTTGACAACATCTTGTGTAAATTGATATAAATAAAATATTAGATAAATGTAACCATAAATGTTGTACATAATTAATTAAAATTAAATACCTTTAATTCATTAACCAAATTTTAAATCTTTAACAAATAATATATATATATATATATATCCGCGCACTCATCTTCCAAGAAAGCCAAGGTGTGATGATAGGTATGTGTCTGCTTAAGAAAATTAGAGTATGTACCCATAGGGTTAGCCGTAAGCAAGAGTGAAGCTCAGAACTAATAATCAAAATGAGTAGATTATTTAGATCTTATTCTTCAGTTAGTTCGAGGTCAAATATGTTCTCAATCCCAGATATAGTAAATCAGGAAGAACAAAGTTTCGAAAATATAAGTCAACACTTTAGTGATTGGAATATCCCAAAAATTTCACCTAAAGAAATTTATAAATCAACCTTCTTTGGAAACTTTAAGTCAGATTATGATATCAAAACTGTAGAAAAAGTTTATGCAATAAATAAAGAACATGTAAATTATAGTTTATTAACTCCAGAAGTAATTAGAAAACATAGGTCTAATGGATACAATTTCCTCCATATAGGACTCATTCAAGTGGCAATAAATCCACTTACAGTTAAAGGAGTAGATTCTTCAATACTATTATGCCTTAGGGATGCTAGATACAAAAATTATGTTCCCAGTATTGTAGGAATAATGGAATCTAGTCTCCATAACGGACCAGTCCATTTCAATTGTTTCCCAGACTTTACTTTAAGCCTTAGTGATCCAAATTTATTAAAAGCATTAACTTTAAATATTAAAACTGCAAGTGAAATCACCCATATGTTAGAAGGATCCCATGCGATTGCCTTGATTTATAGAATATACTACAAAACTATGAAAGCAAATTTAAATGTAAAAGCATTAAATAAATCCCCAAAAGATAAGACTATCTTAATTCAAAGTAGTACAGATGATGCTAATATACAAGTGCCAAAAGCAATATTCTGGAAAGATATTAACCTCCCAAGTCAATGGATTTTAGAAAATGAAATTCCTCACAGGCCAGTAACTAGTAATTTTACGAACCTAGAAAATATTAAACAATATCTAGATGGAACAGTTAGAATAAGTTTTGATGAAACTAGATTTAGAAAGCCTCATTTAATCTTAGAATCATCTCCTAGTACAACATCCTTTCCTTCCAGAATAGATAATTTATCAAGAAGGGATAATGATCTACTAAGTAACATATCCTTGCCAGAAACAAAATTATCAGGAACCACAGATCAAGGACAAGTAACACATCCAATATATAAAAATAAAGAAAAAGAATCAGTAAGCGATCAAGAAAATGAAGATAATATATCCATATCACAATCTGATTTTCAAGCACCATTCCATCAATTAAGAGTCCTTTCAAAAGAATTTAAAATAAATTGGGATACCTTAACTAGTAATTTTAACTCTAAAGAAAATAAAAATTTAAGACACGAATTTAGAGCAGAAAACTCTGAACCTGAAAGAGAAAGAGAAAAGATAATACATAAATGGAATAAATGGATAAAGAAAGAAAAAATTAATATGGATTTCTTCCCATGGTATAAAAAGTATTATAACAAATGTAATGTCATTACGAAAACCCAATGGACTAAGGAAGATAATACAAAAATTACATCTAGTCATCCTCCACTAGAAACTCTGAATATACAAGTTAAAAATGCTTCAGTAAAAGCCTCTCCATTCAAAGTACCTGAACCTAATAGTAAAATTGATGATAAAAAAGTAATTGAACAAAATAATTATATCAATCAATATTTAGTTTCAATCGGAAAACAACTAGATAAAATTGAAGAAAAAATTGAAACAAAAATTGAAAGAACAATGATTAAAAGAAAATCAGAAAAACCAATTTTACACTTACCTAAACATAGAGAAGGCTTAGGTTTACCAAATAAAGATAAAGAATTAACAAGAAAAATTGATCAGTTATTAAAGCATGTATCCTCTACTAGTGGAACAAAAAATGTAACTGCATTAAAGAAAGATAGTGATCAAAGTGAATCAGATAATGAGTCAATCATCCAAGAAATTGAAAATCAATTTAATAAATTAACTTTTAAACCAAATCCCACTAGTAACACAAAAAAATTGGTATACTAGACCAACGCCTCCAGACCTGCAATATGAAGAAAGAAATTTAAATAACCAATTTGCGGTTTCATCAAACAAAATGTATGAATGGAACGTTGATGGACTAAGTGAACAAGAATTAATTAATAAATTAAGTCATATGTCTATGGTAGCCAATAGCTACCTAAATGCTTATCATGATCTAACCCAGCCAGAAATAGTCGAACTTTTAGCTTCAGGATTCACAGGAACCCTTAGATCCTGATGGGAAAAACACCTAACTGAGGACGCTAGAGAAGCTATAATCCATGCTGTACAGTTAGACGATGAGGGAAATCCCATTTACGATGAAGAAATCAATTATGGGCCTCCGGATGGTGTCAATACCTTAGTCTACACCATAATTAAGCATTTCATAGGAACTCCCAGCAATATAACTGAGAGACTCCATGACCAACTTAGTAACCTTACCTGCCCAACTCTTAGTGATTTTAGGTGGTATAAAGATGTATTCACCTCTAGAGTCATGATGAGAGATGATAGTAACAAACCATTTTGGAAAGAAAAATTCGTAAATGGTTTGCCTAGCCTATTTGCCCATAAAATTAGAGAATAATTAAGTAAGAATTTAGGTTATATAGATTATGATAACCTAACTTATGGTGACATAATAAGTCAAATACAAAAAACAGGTCTAAAAATGTGCATAGACTTTAAATTAAGTAGGCAGGCTAATAAAGATAAAAATAAAGCTAAATATGAATTAGGAACGTTTTGTGAACAATATGGATTACCTCCTATAGCCCCTTCTAGAAGAAAGAAACATGTTAGGAAGGATAAAAAATATAAATTCCACAAAAAGAAAAGTAAGAAAAATAATAATCAAGAAGATTATTATAAGAAACCTTCCTCTAGTAAGAAAAGGAAATCAAATAAGAAGTTTGACAAGAGTAAAATAATCTGTCATAATTGTGGAAAGAAAGGACATTATAAGAATGAATGTAGAGTCAAAGAAAAACTAAGTCAATTAAATGTACCTGAAGAAGAAGTAGAACATATTCTTGAATTAATGAGGATTGAAAACCAGTCTGAAGGTGAATCATTGGGATCCAGTTTACCTTCTCAAAGTTCAGAAGAATCAACTACTTATTCTAGTCAATCTGATAATGAAGCACCACAATTAGGTTGTAGTAACAATTGTACTAAAACTTGTTGCAATAAACAAATAAATGTATTAACAAAAATTCAAGAAGAAAAGAATTTATTAATTGATTTAATAAGCAAAATATCTGACCCACAATTAAAAACTCAATATATGAATCAACTAGAAAAATTATTAACAACTGAATCTAAAGCACAAAAATTACTTAAAAATAAAGAAAAGCCCATTTTTAGTATCAATAAAACTTTAGAAAGGTTTAAAAATCCAGTTAAAGAAGTAACACTCCTAGAACTAAATTTAGAAGTTAATAATTTAAAGAAAGAAATCTCTAAGTTAAAAAAGGAAATTCCTGAACTTAGACAAGAAATGATCAAGAAATTTGAAGAAATTAATAAGTCAGATTTAAAAATTAATAACTCCTCTTCATCTAGTGATAGTGAAGAAGAATCAGTCAATGAAAATATTGAAAAAGAAGAATCTGATAAAGAAGATCTTGACATTGAAGTGCAAGATTATTCTTTAAATAGACTAAAGGATATAACTATTCAAAAATGGCACATAAATGTCACAATAATCATAAATAAAACATTTGTGTTGAAACTACCTGCTCTTTTAGATACTGGTGCAGATCTAAATTGTATTCAAGAAGGATTAGTTCCTACAATGTATTACCAAAAAACAAGTGAAAGACTAAGTTCAGCTAATGGTAGTAAAATGGAAATGAAGTATAAATTACCTAAAACACATATCTGCCAAGATGGAGTATGCTATAAAACATCCTTTGTCTTAATAAGAAATATGACAGATAAAGTAATTTTAGGATTACCATTTATATATTTATTGTATCCATTTAACACTTCAAGTAAAGGTCTAGTAACTAAGCATTTAGGACACAAAGTCACATTTAACTTCACTACACAACCAAAAGAAAGGAATTTAAGAATAATAAAAGAACAGTCAATTTCGAAAAGTTTAAACTTACTAAGTAAAAAATCAAATCATTTGAAACACTTAAAAGAAGAAATCAAATATAAAAAGATTGAAGAACAATTACAAGATTCCAGATTACAAGTAAGAATTAAAGAATTTAATGAAATGCTTGTAAAAGAAGTATGTTCTGATTTACCTCATGCCTTTTGGCACCGTAAGAGGCATATTGTAAGGCTCCCCTATGCTAAGGAATTTAAAGAGCATTTAATTCCTACTAAGGCTAGACCTATACAAATGAATCATGAACAAATGGAATTTTGTAAAAAAGAAATAAATGATTTAATCCAAAAGAAAATCATAAGGAAAAGTAAATCTCCTTGGTATTGCCCTGCTTTCTACGTCAATAAAAATGCTGAAATAGAAAGAGGATCCCCAAGATTAGTAATAAATTATAAACCATTAAATAAAGTTTTAGAATGGATAAGGTATCCTTTACCTAACAAGAAAGATTTTATTAATAGATTAGATCAAGCTCTAGTCTTTAGTAAATTCGACCTTAAGAGTGGATTTTGGCAAATTCAAATCCACGAAGAAGATAGGTGTAAGCCAGCTTTCACTACCCCTTTTGGTCATTATGAGTGGAATGTTATGCCATTCGGCCTTAAAAATGCCCCTAGTGAATTCTAGAATATTATGAATGATATTCTGGACCCTTATAGCCATTTCTCCATAGTTTACATAGACGACGTACTCATCTTTTCAAAGTCTATAGAAGAGCATTGGAAACACTTAAATTCATTTTTTAAGACAATTAAGTTAAATGGTCTAGTTTTATCCCCTACTAAATGTTGCCTATTTCAAACCAAAATTAGGTTTTTAGGACATAACATTCAGTACAACCAAATTAGACCAATTGATAGAGCCATCCAATTTGCAGATAAATTCCCTGATGAAATCCTTGATAAAAACCAATTACAGAGATTCTTAGGTTCTCTTAATTATATCAGTGATTTCTATAAAGATCTGCGTAAACAATGTAAGCCGTTATTTGAACGACTTCAAAGTAATCCCCCTCCTTGGACTAAAATTCATACTTCTATAGTCCAAGATATTAAAAAACATGTTAAGACATTGCCTTGTCTTGGCATCTCCAATCCATCTGCTTTTAAAATTGTTGAAACTGACGCCTCTGAAATTGGTTTTGGAGGTATTCTCAAGCAGAAATTAAACTCAAATTCTTCTGAACATATTGTACGTTTTCATTCTGGTGCATGGGATAATACACAAGTAAATTATTTTACTATTAAAAAAGAAATTTTATCTCTTGTACTTTGTATTAATAAATTCCAAAGTGATTTATTAAACAAATTTTTTTTAATTAGAATTGATTGCAAGTCAGCTAAGTATGTTTTAGAAAAAGATGTTGAAAACATTGCTTCAAAACAAATATTTGCAAGATGGCAATCATTACTAAGTACTTTTGATTTTGATATAGAATATATCAAAGGTAGTGAAAACTCTATTCCAGATTTTCTCACAAGAGAATTTCTGTTAAATGCAGGAAAATAAATATGAGTGTCACAGGCGGTAGAGGCTGCGGCAGAGGTAGAGGTAACATTAGTAAACCAGCTTCGGGGGCATGCATTCCCCCATTTGATATTTGCGAATCATCTAGTAAATCCAAAGGAACCCTTGTTCCTTTCCAAGTAAACCCCACTCCCATTTCAGTAAATCAGTACCAAGTTTTAGGCCAAATTCCCCAGCCTAAACAATATAACCAAGCCTTAGCCAGTAAACCAAAGTCTAATGATCCTTACGACATTGAGACTAAACCCATTCCAGTAAAACAAGCCAACAAAGTTTTGGTCAACCCCCAAGCCCATACATACCAAAGTATATTCAAAACTTATTTTATGTTGAGCCTCACATGTCTGAACTCAATAACCCTGCCCAACTAGCCAGTCAGTTTTATCCCCCGGGATGGCACTACACCCCAGTCCACCCAAGTAAAACCTTGAAATATTATACCCGTATCCTATTAAACAATGAGTCCGTTTTTATCAAACCAATATTTGATAGAAACAACCCTTCAATTGTTATTTACCATTCCTTGTACATCAAGAATATTATACTCATGGAAGAATGGGGTAGACATCCTGCCGAATTAGTTCCTTTAGAAGGAACTGATGAATTTTATTCTTACCATGATTACATTGAAGCTTGGATGAAGATTCTTTTATATCAAAATGAATCCTTCAGTCACTCTTGGTTTGTACAATTCGACCACAATTTCAAATGGTCTTTTCCTTGTTGGTTTATTCGATGGTGGGATATGTTTGGATTAAATATGGACATCCTCCCTCCTCTAATCAATGATCAAGTAACTTGGTTTAGAAAAAGTAAACCCAGAGATTGGTAATGCATATATGCCAGTCTTAACCCTCTTCGCCAGTAAATATAAAGTCCCCTGGATAGTCAAATGGAAATTCCACCTTATTAAAAATCCAGTTATTGAACAATGGGTTCAGACTTCTGGAACCTCTCAAGCTTTGATTAAACACCATGCCCCGTTTGACATGCTTGCTAGACAGGTTTTCGTGAAGTGGTGGGATAAATTTGATCTAGTCAGAATAGTTAACCAAGTAAGAAAAGAATTCCCAGAAAACACTAAAATAATCAATGTTACTAATCCCCCTCACAGTTCCTCACCAATCAAGAACCCAAACACAAACCCAAATTCCCCAGGTTAAACTCAAAGAAAAGGTAGAAAGCCCAGCTGAGTCTAAACCTAACAAGCCCAAGAAGCAACCCTCAGTCAAGTCAAATGAAATATTTGATATTAACAGATGTTCCAAAGCCCAGTTAAAATTATTATTGTCCCAAGCTATCAGTTCAAAGTTATCTGAAACAGCAAGTGACTCCGATCAAGAAGAAGAAGTCGAGAAGCCAGAACCTTCTGACAATCGGACAATTGCAGGTACAGAGAAAATTAAAAATTGGTATGAAGCAATGCAATTTCAAGATGCTCAGGATCCTTATGAAATATAAATGCTTTCATTCACTACTTGGAAAATACTCCGAGAAAAGCTAGCAAATATATTTCTAAATGATTCTCTTAAAATTACAACCAACCAATTATTAATTATCTCTTCAGACAGAAGGAATCAAGAGGACAAAACATGCGGCCCCACCAATAGTACAAAGTTACTACTTTCGGCTGAAATTAGTCAAAAGCAAAATTATTAAAGTAAAGCAAAACGTTCGCCCGTGATTGACGCTCTCTTCTTACCTACCCAATTTCTCATCTATAAAAGGAAGCAGAGGAAGAAGGAAGCGGCAGAGTTTTTTCTCATCTTAATTTATATTATATCTCAAAATTTTAATCTTTGTAATTTTAGTCATTAGAGCAATTGTTTGAAGCCTTATTCACAAACTTGTTCTTAGGTTCTCTCAGTTGTAAGTAAGTTTAATTTTCTGTTTTAAAATTGTTTCAAAGCAAACAATTAAGTTTTATTTATTCGTATTTATCTGTATTGTAATTGTTTCCAAGTAAACAATTTCTTTATAATATCTGAATTTTATTATCCGCACAGAAGCAGATCAAGAAGATGAGTGAAAATATAAGAAAAGAGTGCGCGGATAATAAAATTCAGATATTATAAAGAAATTGTTTACTTGGAAACAATTACAATACAAATAAATACGAATAAATAAAACTTAATTGTTTACTTTGAAAAATTTTAAAACAGAAAATTAAACTTACTTACAACTGAGAGAACCTGAGAACAACTTTGTGAATAAGGCTTCAAACAATTGCTCTAATGACTAAAATTACAAAGATTAAAATTTTGAGATATAATATAAATTAAGATGAGAAAAAACTCTGCCGCTTCCTTCTTCCTTTGCTTCCTTTTATAGATGAGAAATTGGGTAGGTAAGAAGAGAGCGTCAATCACGGGCGAACGTTTTGCTTTACTTTAATAATTTTGCTTTTCACTAATTTCAGTCGAAAGTAGTAACTTTGTACTATTGGTGGGGCCGCATGTTTTGTCCTCTTGATTCCTTCTGTCTGAAGAGATAATTAATAATTGGTTGGTTGTAATTTTAAGAGAATCATTTAGAAATATATTTGCTAGCTTTTCTCGGAGTATTTTCCAAGTAGTGAATGAAAGCATTTATATTTCATATGGATCCTGAGCATCTTGAAATTGCGTTACTTCATACCAATTTTTAATTTACTCTGTACCTGTAATTGTTCGATTGTCAGAAGGTTCTGGCTTCTCGACTTCATCTTCTTGATCGGAGTCACTTGCTGTTTCAGATAACTTTGAAGTGATAGCTTGGGACAATAATAATTTTAACTGGGCTTTGGAACATCTGTTGATATCAAATATTTCATTTGACTTGACTGAGGGTGTAGGGCTTTGCTTCTTGGGCTTGTTAGGTTTAGACTCAGCTGGGCTTTCTACCTTTTCTTTGAGTTTAACCTGGGGAATTTGGGTTTGTGTTTGGGTTCTTGATTGGTGAGGAACTGTGAGGGGGATTAGTAACATTGATTATTTTAGTGTTTTCTGGGAATTCTTTTCTGACTTGGTTAACTATTCTGACTAGATCAAATTTATCCCACCACTTCACGAAAACCTGTCTAGCAAGCATGTCAAACGGGGCATGGTGTTTAATCAAAGCTTGAGAGGTTCCAGAAGTCTGAACCCATTATTCAATAACTGGATTTTTAATAAGGTGGAATTCCCATTTGACTATCCAGGGGACTTTATATTTACTGGCGAAGAGGGTTAAGACTGGCATATATGCATTACCAATCTCTGGGTTTACTTTTTCGAACCAAGTTACTTGATCATTGATTAGAGGAGGGAGGATGTCCATATTTAATCCAAACATATCCCACCATCGAATGAACCAACAAGGAAAAGACCATTTGAAATTGTGGTCGAATTGTACAAACCAAGAGTGACTGAAGGATTCATTTTGATATAAAAGAATCTTCATCCAAGCTTCAATGTAATCATGGTAAGAATAAAATTCATCAGTTCCTTCTAAAGGAACTAATTCGGCAGGATGTCTACCCCATTCTTCCATGAGTATAATCTTCTTGATGTACAAGGAATGGTAAATAACAATTGAAGGGTTGTTTCTATCAAATATTGGTTTGATAAAAACGGACTCATTGTAATAGGATACGGGTATAATATTTCAAGGTTTTACTTGGGTGGACTGGGGTGTAGTGCCATCCCGGGGGATAAAACTGACTGGCTAGTTGGGCAGGGTTATTGAGTTCAGACATGTGAGGCTCAACATAAAATAAATTTTGAATATACTTTGGTATGTATGGGCTTAGGGGTTGACCAAAACTTTGTTGGCTTGTTTTACTGGAATGGGTTTAGTCTCAATGTCGTAAGGATCATTAGACTTTGGTTTACTGGCTAAGGCTTGGTTATATTGTTTAGGCAGGGGAATTTGGCCTAAAACTTGGTACTGATTTACTGAAATGGGAGTGGGGTTTACTTGGAAAGGAACAAGGGTTCCTTTGGATTTACTAGATGATTCGCAAATATCAAATGGGGGAATGCATGCCCCCGAAGCTGGTTTACTAATGTTACCTCTACCTCTGCCGCAGCCTCTACCGCCTGTGACACTCATATTTATTTTCCTGCATTTAACAGAAATTCTCTTGTGAGAAAATCTGGAATAGAGTTTTCACTACCTTTGATATATTCTATATCAAAATCAAAAGTACTTAGTAATGATTGCCATCTTGCAAATATTTGTTTTGAAGCAATGTTTTCAACATCTTTTTCTAAAACATACTTAGCTGACTTGCAATCAATTCTAATTAAAAAAATTTTGTTTAATAAATCACTTTGGAATTTATTAATACAAAGTACAAGAGATAAAATTTCTTTTTTAATAGTAGAATAATTTACTTGTGTATTATCCCATGCACCAGAATGAAAACGTACAATCTGTTCAGAAGAATTTGAGTTTAATTTCTGCTTGAGAATACCTCCAAAACCAATTTCAGAGGCGTCAGTTTCAACAATTTTAAAAGCAAATGGATTGGAGATGCCAAGACAAGGCAATGTCTTAACATGTTTTTTAATATCTTGGACTATAGAAGTATGAATTTTAGTCCAAGGAGGGGGATTACTTTGAAGTCGTTCAAATAACGGCTTACATTGTTTACGCAGATCTTTATAGAAATCACTGATATAATTAAGAGAACCTAAGAATCTCTGTAATTGGTTTTTATCAAGGATTTCATCAGGGAATTTATCTGCAAATTGGATGGCTCTATCTATTGGTCTAATTTGGTTGTACTGAATGTTATGTCCTAAAAACCTAATTTTGGTTTGAAATAGGCAACATTTAGTAAGGGATAAAACTAGACCATTTAACTTAATTGTCTTAAAAAATGAATTTAAGTGTTTCCAATGCTCTTCTATAGACTTTGAAAAGATGAGTACGTCGTCTATGTAAACTATGGAGAAATGGCTATAAGGGTCCAGAATATCATTCATAATATTCTGGAATTCACTAGGGGCATTTTTAAGGCCGAATGGCATAACATTCCACTCATAATGACCAAAAGGGGTAGTGAAAGCTGTCTTACACCTATCTTCTTCGTGGATTTGAATTTGCCAAAATCCACTCTTAAGGTCGAATTTACTAAAGACTAGAGCTTGATCTAATCTATTAATAAAATCTTTCTTGTTAGGTAAAGGATACCTTATCCATTCTAAAACTTTATTTAATGGTTTATAATTTATTACTAATCTTGGGGATCCTCTTTCTATTTCAGCATTTTTATTGACGTAGAAAGCAGGGCAATACCAAGGAGATTTACTCTTCCTTATGATTTTCTTTTGGATTAAATCATTTATTTCTTTTTTACAAAATTCCATTTGTTCATGATTCATTTGTATAGGTCTAGCCTTAGTAGGAATTAAATGCTCTTTAAATTCCTTAGCATAGGGGAGCCTTACAATATGCCTCTTACGGTGCCAAAAGGCATGAGGTAAATCAGAACATACTTCTTTTACAAGCATTTCATTAAATTCTTTAATTCTTACTTGTAATATGGAATCTTGTAATTGTTCTTCAATCTTTTTATATTTGATTTCTTCTTTTAAGTGTTTCAAATGATTTGATTTTTTACTTAGTAAGTTTAAACTTTTCGAAATTGACTGTTCTTTTATTATTCTTAAATTCCTTTCTTTTGGTTGTGTAGTGAAGTTAAATGTGACTTTGTGTCCTAAATGCTTAGTTACTAGACCTTTACTTGAAGTGTTAAATGGATACAATAAATATATAAATGGTAATCCTAAAATTACTTTATCTGTCATATTTCTTATTAAGACAAAGGATGTTTTATAGCATACTCCATCTTGGCAGATATGTGTTTTAGGTAATTTATACTTCATTTCCATTTTACTACCATTAGCTGAACTTAGTCTTTCACTTGTTTTTTGGTAATACATTGTAGGAACTAATCCTTCTTGAATACAATTTAGATCTGCACCAGTATCTAAAAGAGCAGGTAGTTTCAACACAAATGTTTTATTTATGATTATTGTGACATTTATGTGCCATTTTTGAATAGTTATATCCTTTAGTCTATTTAAAGAATAATCTTGCACTTCAATGTCAAGATCTTCTTTATCAGATTCTTCTTTTTCAATATTTTCATTGACTGATTCTTCTTCACTATCACTAGATGAAGAGGAGTTATTAATTTTTAAATCTGACTTATTAATTTCTTCAAATTTCTTGATCATTTCTTGTCTAAGTTCAGGAATTTCCTTTTTTAACTTAGAGATTTCTTTCTTTAAATTATTAACTTATAAATTTAGTTCTGGGAGTGTTACTTCTTTAACTGGATTTTTAAACCTTTCTAAAGTTTTATTGATACTAAAAATGGGCTTTTCTTTATTTTTAAGTAATTTTTGTGCTTTAGATTCAGTTGTTAATAATTTTTCTAGTTGATTCATATATTGAGTTTTTAATTGTGGGTCAGATATTTTGCTTATTAAATCAATTAATAAATTCTTTTCTTCTTGAATTTTTGTTAATACATTTATTTGTTTATTGCAACAAGTTTTAGTGCAATTGTTACTACAACCTAATTGTGGTGCTTCATTATCAGATTGACTAGAATAAGTAGTTGATTCTTCTGAACTTTGAGAAGGTAAACTGGATCCCAATGATTCACCTTCAGACTGGTTTTCAATCCTCATTAATTCAAGAATATGTTCTACTTCTTCTTCAGGTACATTTAATTGACTTAGTTTTTCTTTGACTCTACATTCATTCTTATAATGTCCTTTCTTTCCACAATTATGACAGATTATTTTACTCTTGTCAAACTTCTTATTTGATTTCCTTTTCTTACTAGAGGAAGGTTTCTTATAATAATCTTCTTGATTATTATTTTTCTTACTTTTCTTTTTGTGGGATTTATATTTTTTATCCTTCCTAACATGTTTCTTTCTTCTAGAAGGGGCTATAGGAGGTAATCCATATTGTTCACAAAACGTTCCTAATTCATATTTAGCTTTATTTTTATCTTTATTAGCCTGCCTACTTAATTTAAAGTCTATGCACATTTTTAGACCTGTTTTTTGTATTTGACTTATTATGTCACCATAAGTTAGGTTATCATAATCTATATAACCTAAATTCTTACTTAATTATTCTCTAATTTTATGGGCAAATAGGCTAGGCAAACCATTTACGAATTTTTCTTTCCAAAATGGTTTGTTACTATCATCTCTCATCATGACTCTAGAGGTGAATACATCTTTATACCACCTAAAATCACTAAGAGTTGGGCAGGTAAGGTTACTAAGTTGGTCATGGAGTCTCTCAGTTATATTGCTGGGAGTTCCTATGAAATGCTTAATTATGGTGTAGACTAAGGTATTGACACCATCCGGAGGCCCATAATTGATTTCTTCATCGTAAATGGGATTTCCCTCATCGTCTAACTGTACAGCATGGATTATAGCTTCTCTAGCGTCCTCAGTTAGGTGTTTTTCCCACCAGGATCTAAGGGTTCCTGTGAATCCTGAAGCTAAAAGTTCGACTATTTCTGGCTGGGTTAGATCATGATAAGCATTTAGGTAGCTATTGGCTACCATAGACATATGACTTAATTTATTAATTAATTCTTGTTCACTTAGTCCATCAACGTTCCATTCATACATTTTGTTTGATGAAACCGCAAATTGGTTATTTAAATTTCTTTCTTCATATTGCAGGTCTGGAGGCGTTGGTCTAGTATACCAATTTTTTGTGTTACTAGTGGGATTTGGTTTAAACGTTAATTTATTAAATTGATTTTCAATTTCTTGGATGATTGACTCATTATCTGATTCACTTTGATCACTATCTTTCTTTAATGCAGTTACATTTTTTGTTCCACTAGTAGAGGATACATGCTTTAATAACTGATCAATTTTTCTTGTTAATTCTTTATCTTTATTTGGTAAACCTAAGCCTTCTCTATGTTCAGGTAAGTGTAAAATTGGTTTTTCTGATTTTCTTTTAATCATTGTTCCTTCAATTTTTGTTTCAATTTTTTCTAGTTGTTTTCCGATTGAAACTAAATATTGATTGATATAATTATTTTGTTCAATTACTTTTTTATCATCAATTTTACTATCAGGTTCAGGTACTTTGAATGGAGAGGCTTTTACTGAAGCATTTTTAACTTGTATATTCAGAGTTTCTAGTGGAGGATGACTAGATGTAATTTTTGTATTATCTTCCTTAGTCCATTGGGTTTTCGTAATGACATTACATTTGTTATAATACTTTTTATACCATGGGAAGAAATCCATATTAATTTTTTCTTTCTTTATCCATTTCTTCCATTTATGTATTATCTTTTCTCTTTCAGGTTCAGAGTTTTCTGCTCTAAATTCGTGTCTTAAATTTTTATTTTCTTTAGAGTTAAAATTACTAGTTAAGGTATCCCAATTTATTTTAAATTCTTTTGAAAGGACTCTTAATTGATGGAATGGTGCTTGAAAATCAGATTGTGATATGGATATATTATTTTCATTTTCTTGATCGCTTACTGATTCTTTTTCTTTATTTTTATATATTGGATGTGTTACTTGTCCTTGATCTGTGGTTCCTGATAATTTTGTTTCTGGCAAGGATATGTTACTTAGTAGATCATTATCCCTTCTTGATAAATTATCTATTCTGGAAGGAAATGATGATGTACTAGGAGATGATTCTAAGATTAAAGGAGGCTTTCTAAATCTAGTTTCATCAAAACTTATCCTAACTGTTCCATCTAGATATTGTTTAATATTTTCTAGGTTTATAAAATTACTAGTTACTGGCCTTTGAGGAATTTCATTTTCTAAAATCCATTGACTTGGGAGGTTAATATCTTTCCAGAATATTGTTTTTGGCACTTGTATATTAGCATCATCTGTACTACTTTGAATTAAGATAGTCTTATCTTTTGGGGATTTATTTAATGCTTTTACATTTAAATTTGTTTTCATAGTTTTGTAGTATATTCTATAAATCAAGGCAATCGCATGGGATCCTTCTAACATATGGGTGATTTCACCTGCAGTTTTAATATTTAAAGTTAATGCTTTTAATAAATTTGGATCACTAAGGCTTAAAGTAAAGTCTGGGAAACAATTGAAATGGACTGGTCCGTTATGGATACTAGATTCCATTATTCCTAAAATACTGGGAACATAATTTTTGTATCTAGCATCCCTAAGGCATAATAGTATTGAAGAATCTACTCCTTTAACTGTAAGTGGATTTATTGCCACTTGAATGAGTCCTATATGGAGGAAATTGTATCCATTAGACCTATGTTTTCTAATTACTTCTGGAGTTAATAAACTACAATTTTCATGTTCTTTATTTATTGCATAAACTTTTTCTACAGTTTTGATATCATAATCTGACTTAAAGTTTCCAAAGAAGGTTGATTTATAAATTTCTTTAGGTGAAATTTTTGGGATATTCCAATCACTAAAGTGTTGACTTATATTTTCGAAACTTTGTTCTTCCTGATTTACTATATCTGGGATTGAGGACATATTTGACCTCGAACTAACTGAAGAATAAGATCTAAATAATCTACTCATTTTGATTATTAGTTCTGAGCTTCACTCTTGCTTACGGCTAACCCTATGGGTACATACTCTAATTTCCTTAAGCAGACATATACCTATCATCACACCTTGGCTTTCTACTGCTCACTTACTTAAGACTTACACTAGCCTAGGATTTCCTGGTAAAGGTGGTTTGGAAAAATTAAAGTGACTTAAGGATACGTAACTTTCAGCAATAGATTAGAACATAATGAATAATCTTGACAAATAGAAAATTAAGATTATATTCTCCAATAGGTCGTAAATCAAAATCAACCTCTGATACCAAAGGGGAAGCAGATCAAGAAGATGAGTGAAAATATAAGAAAAGAGTGCACGGATAATAAAATTCATATATTATAAAGAAATTGTTTACTTGGAAACAATTACAATACAGATAAATACGAATAAATAAAACTTAATTGTTTACTTTGAAACAATTTTAAAACAGAAAATTAAACTTACTTACAACTGAGAGAACCTGAGAACAACTTTGTGAATAAGGCTTCAAACAATTGCTCTAATGACTAAAATTACAAAGATTAAAAATTTTGAGATATAATATAAATTAAGATGAGAAAAAACTCTGCCGCTTCCTTCTTCCTTTGCTTCCTTTTATAGATGAGAAATTGGGTAGGTAAGAAGAGAGCGTCAATCACGGGCGAACGTTTTGCTTTACTTTAATAATTTTGCTTTTCACTAATTTCAACCGAAAGTAGTAACTTTGTACTATTGGTGGGGCCGCATGTTTTGTCCTCTTGATTCCTTCTGTCTGAAGAGATAATTAATAATTGGTTGGTTGCAATTTTAAGAGAATCATTTAAAAATATATTTGCTAGCTTTTCTCGGAGTATCATGCGCATTTAAGCCTCATTAAATATATATATATATATATGTATATAACCATGAAAAGACTCTAGATAGCATTATATAATAATCTCCTAATGCTCAAAAGAAATATAAATAAAAATAAAGAAAGAAGGAAGAATGAAAAAGAATACCTAATCAATAAAAATATTCAACATATGATTTCATAATTCTTTTTATCATCGGTAGATTTAAAATGCTTTTGAATTAACAATTATTAGCATAGAGTTTGAATTACGGATATTTTTCATAATTCTTTCTATTACTAGTAAATTTACAAATATCTCTTAAATCAAATGAACTATTTCATAATTTGATTAAATAAGTGTTATTTGTATTAGTGGATTATTTGTTTCTTAATTTGATATTATATATGCACATATATAATATGCATCTATATAAACTATAATTAATTTAAATAATATCTCTTAACAAATAAATTAATGTTTCTTAATGAGTAGATATTAAATATTATTTATAGATTTTATATGCATATAAACTAATTGTAATTAATTTAAAAAATATATGTTAACAAATATATTATCTATTTCTTGATTTGAGTACTGACTCGGCGAAAACAAATACTCAAAACATAAATGAAAAAGAAATAAAGAAAATGTGATATATGTTTTTTGAGAATGAAATGTAAATCGATAGCTAAACTAAGGGTAATAAAACTAAACAAAACATGCAACTAAAACTAAATATAAAGGTAGCAAGACATTTCTATTATTATACTAAAGAAAACTAAACTATCACAAAATGAATATGCAAAAAGGCTAAATAAAATAAACAATAAAAACAGTGTACTAGTAATAAAATACAAGAAAAAATTTACTAAAATCAAGAATAAAAAGTAGTAGAGGTGCTCATAAATTCTGGGCAACGCAATGGGCAATTCAATGGATCAAAAATTATTTTCTAATTAGTTTTTCTTTAAAAATAAGCCGACTATACACGAACTAATTGATCTTATAAGCTCGTATCTTTCGCGATAATTCATGCGCAACATGAACTATACGTCCCTATACTTCTTACGGAATTAATTCGCGTCACTTAATTTTATCCAAAACACTTGTTTATTGAATTGGAGTAATGCTTAACATTACAAAACCTTTTATTAAAAATGAGTTTAAAAATATTAAATAATTTCTACAATTCAATTCAAATAGGTTAAAAAATGATTATAATCAAATTTGAATTAAAACGGATAGTGAATATACAAAATTAGCAATTTCGGTACCAAAAAGTAAAGATTAAAATAAGTACCAAAAACAGCGTATTAAAGTTTGATATCTAAAAGAACATATGACCAATTAATTTAGAGAATATAGACCGCTCTCTGACCCAACCAGATAGGATATAGTGAAAAAATAACTAGTTTGGTTCTTTT
The DNA here is from genome assembly GCA_021464415.1 of Lonicera japonica. NCBI lineage: Eukaryota > Viridiplantae > Streptophyta > Magnoliopsida > Dipsacales > Caprifoliaceae > Lonicera > Lonicera japonica. The sequence continues at coordinate 887,629 of CM038468.1, read as the reverse complement.
ATCGAAAATTTTCTATTAGAATTTCTTTTAAACTTACGTTATTAGTATACAAGTATACGAATTTAATAGAATCAGATTTTTATTGACTTTTAAGCTATAGAAAATTAAATTAGAATAGAACTATGGCTCGAAAAATTATGGCATCGGTATACCTAGTCCTTACGGACCCTAACTAACAAACTAATCAAACATATCTAACAAATTCATACTCAATAAACTACACAAATAAAACAGTGTATATAAATTGATAAACTAAAAAGCAATTAAAAATCTAAGTATGCAATATTTATAAGAAGAATTAGCAAAGCATTAATTAAATTTAAAACTTAAAATTGAAGCAATAATCCAACACGTATACAATGATAAAATCTGAAATTAATCTTTAAAAGTGTACTCAAATTTCCGTCTTTTACTCCAAATAAGCACTAAAGAAAAATAATAGAAGCGGCACAAAAATATTCTCTCAATGCTAAAAAATAAATAAAAATTAAATAAAGAATGAAGAAGAGGACGATCGTGCACGGCTGAGTGGTGGTGTTGGCTGCTGTTCTCTTCTTTTTAATCTCTCTCTCTCTATATATATATATATATATTTGAGAGTGCAAAGCCCTGATTAGAATTGTCATGGCCCAAGCCCATATGCTTTTTTTATTATTTGCTTGCATAAAAAAATATTAATTGGAAATTTTAAGGTTCCATAATTATGGGGTGGTTTTTGGTTAATAATATTATTAAGGAAACATTAATTTCACTGTTCAAAAATAATAATTTTAATTTTCTAGCCAATGAGGCGAGTACACAGTAGAACCGACAGTTACCACATAAGAAGGCAGTATTCCGATTCTTAGTTAGTAAAATCAAATTGAAAGATGATGCGGATTTTTCAGCCAATCACTTTCCATGGTCACCATAACCCTATTTTAAATAGGATCAGTAAAATTAAACTCCTAAAATCAGTAGAGTTCAGTCGATGTGTAATAAAATCAATCAAGTATATTCACCCTAACTTTATCATAAATTTAGGCTAATAAACAAAGAATTAAATAATGCGTAAAATTAAAATAAAACTTACTTGGCACTAATGAAATCAATAAATTAAAAAGTCTTCAACAATGTAAAAGCAAAGAAGACTAATTCCTTCACTTTAAATGGTTGATGTTCCTTAACAGTCCGTTTGGATTGAAGGAATGGGGAGAAAAGGAAAGGAAAATAGAATAAATGATTGCATTTCACGCGTTTGGATAGATTTATAAGAGGGAGTGGGGAGGAAACGGAGGGATTGGGAGGGATTGTCAATCCTCTCTATTCCTTTATTTTGTTTCCTTCCAATATTGGAATGATTGGGAGGGAAATGAAAAGTTTTTAATGATATTTTTGCGTTATTCTAAATTTAACCCTAATTTATTAATAATATATTTAACCACATTCCTTTCTTTTTTTTTCTTTTTTCTATCCAAACAAGATTTATTTGTATTACATTCTTTTCCATCCTTAACTATCCAAACAACAATAAAATTAAACTTATTCCTTTCCATTCTTTCTCTTCCTAATTAATTATTTCATTTTTATCCCTCCCCTTCGATCCAAACAGGCAGTAATATAATTAGGTTTTAGCTCAAATGGGCTTGACTTTTAAGTCTGTTGGTTACATCTGAAAAATGGGCTTCACTCTAAGGATGAGCTGGTAATGGCCTTCAAGGCCTCAGAATTTTGATAACCGAAAATGAAGTAAAAGGTGGTGCGATAATATTTTTTGTCAAAAAAAATTAATAAATAATATTTTTTAAAAAATAAAAGTCTAGATATTATTATCATTTTGAAATAAGAGTTTATTTATCAATTTTATTTTAAAATAAGGGATTTTACATAATGTGAACTTAAATTTGCACAAAATTAGATTTTGTGCAAACTTAACTTTGCAATCAAAAAAATTTAATGCAAATTTGTTTTGCATGATGTATTTATATTTTGTAACAAGTATATTGTTATGTTTCATTCATAAAACTTTAAAACAATTTCAAATAAACACAAATACATAGTAATGCTTTAGAAAATAAGGAGTGTAAACTTAACTTTGCATAATTTCGAAAAAATTATTATGTGTATTTTATTAATAAATAAGTTTTAATTATGTAATTTGTTAAAATTATTCTAAAGTACTCTCAATTGAATACTAACTTATAATAATATGCTAAAAAAATCATGTAGTACAAATTTAATTTTGCATGATTTCATAAAAAATACAATTTAAAAAATCTACTGTAAAGTTAACTTTACACTCCTTTTGAAATTTGGTCAAATATAGGCCCTTAATTTAAAAAATATTATTTTCTGGTTCTTTTGTAGAAAACTTTTCCAAGCAACTCCTATTTTTCAATTCCCAGTTTTTATAATTCCTCCACTATAAACCCAAATTTATTTATTTATTTAATTTAAACAAACTTAAAATCCAAATTGGTACATTTAAAAGCCAACTTTCTCCAATTCTTCCGTAACACCTGAAAAGTACTAAAAAAATTATGATCTCTAAAGTATAAATTAGTAGGATAAATTATACTAATTTCTTGGCACATCATCCGCCTTGCATTTATACAGGATGAGGCAATAGTTTTACAATCTAAAAAATGTATAAGAGATCAATACTCTGCGTGGCTTATTCCTAAGATAATTATTTTATAGGTAATAGTATCATTTGAAACCGTTATCAACATAGTATATAATTATATGTATCAAATTTCAATTGTTTGTGTTTATTTTCATATTCATCTTATATTTTAAAAAAAAAAATACTTGTGCAATTATAGAAGTGTAGTACTAAATTGTTAAAAAAATAATTGTATCCAAATATATCACATAGCATTATTATAGTTTTGATTGCACAACAATTTACAGCATTACAATATTGTTTAGTTCTTTTGAACTATAGTGTAATTCTACGATTACAATGTTGAATAAATATATATAATATCGATTATAATGTGTGCAAAGTAATTGAAATAATAGTTAGGGTGGAGATATTGGCACCCCAAAAAATATTTTATTAACATTCTAACTTTCATTCAGTCATTTGCAACAGAGTAAGGTATTTGTTACTCGATTCTTGAGGGTCAAATTTAAGTTTATATACTCAGTTCTTGACAACCGAGTAAGGTTATATTTTGAAATAATTTGTTTATTTGCTTTTGTATTACTATGCGTACGCTTGTCATTGTGTGCATAGCGAAAAAATGTAAATACTTAACCAAACATAAATTAATATATATGGCTCCGTTTGATTGCAAGGTGAAAAAGAAAAATAAATTGAGTTAGTTTTGCTGAAAAAATAAAAAGTAAGTTCAGTGATATGAGTGATATCCTCTTGCTTTTTAAATTTTTTCATGAAGAAAATTTCTTTGCTTGGTGGTGAAAAAAAAATTCACCAAAAATATTGAAAAATTGAGGATATCTACTCATAAAATGAACATCTCTCACCTTATTTTCTATCTTTTCACACAACTTAACTAGATTTATTTTTCTTTTCCATATTTGCAATCAAACGGAGCCTATAAGTGTGATTTTATGCTAGGATATCATTATACATATGATTTAATGGTTGCAATAATATATATATCTAAAAGTATCCTTCATTTATTTGTCAATGTTCAAAACCACTCCACATTATAGATATGTAGTATATAAATGTAGATAGGTATCGAATCCCAACTGTACTATTATATAAAGATATGACTAATTTTAACCGTCATGAAATTGTGTCAGAAAAAATAATTTGTTGCTTAACCATTAAATCACTTAATATATATCTTTATTTTATATTTTAGTTTGAATTAAATATATCTGAATAATACACAAATCGCGTGTACATGTAATCTAATACCTATATAAGCCTCGTTATACAAAAATTAAATGATTTATGTTTTTCATCATCAAATATTTTTTATTTTTTATTTTGTTTGTAATACCCAACTCTCCTTATCATACACGACAAGTTGAAAAAAATTGAGTGCCAAACACAAGGAGGTGAATGACCAAATCAGTTTTCTTCTTTGTTTAAATCGAGAGCATGCATTTTGGGATAAAATGCTAAAATTAAGTTACTTAAAGTAAAAACCAAATTTAGAAGCTCTTGTATAATTAAGAATAGCTGAATTTTGAAGCAAGATTGGGCTTAATCTTTAAAATTTTGTTGATATATATGACATGGTTAGATTACTAAAGACGTAATTGTGCTATTAACGTGCGTTAATTAAACTTTGAACTTTGCCAGAATGAAAGACGCCCTAAGTTTTTTAAACTTACAGACAATTTCTAACCACAAATATGATAAAGATACCCATTCTTACTCAAACTCTGTATTTAATTTTGAAAAAAATCTAATTTCATTAAATTCATAATTACAAAATTAAGGATAGTTTTTTTGTCTTTTACACAAATTCATTCATCTGATTTTTGCATCATTGTTAAATTGAATTCTCCACTACCAATTAAAAATATGATATACTCAAGTATATAATATATATATATATATATATATTAGATTTATAAAGAGACTTTAAAATTATTAAACTATTAAAAGAAGTTAAGTGAATTTTACGCTAAAATTGAGATACTCAGTTTGAGACGTCCAAAAAAATTGGACTTTAACACTCAACCATGTGACATTTATATTAATGATAAATTAGATTTTTTTTCATTACCAATTAGAAACATGATATGCTCAAGTATATAATATATTTTTTATATTTATAAAAAAGGCTTTAATATTATTAAAACTATTGAAATAGGTTAATTGAATTGCTAAAACTATAACTTGTTTTCTTATAAAGTTTGGTGTAGTGATTATATACAAATAAAAATAAAATACTTACAATTTCAAACATTAAAAAAAATATTGGATTCTTAATTTAAAATATTTTTAAAAAATACTTGATCAATATGTTATTAAATTTTATTTTTTTGTCAAAATTACTAATTTAATTGATTAATGAAAGAATAAGAAATAACTACTTAAAATATATGGAATTTACTATTTTACATGGGTTAAAATATTATTAATGATAAAGATAGATTAAAATTTAGTAATATTTATTCTTAACTAGATAATCGTTTTCCTTAAACTTTACAAGTAAAGTTATTTTAGTTTAACGCACGCAATTCATATTAGATCAATGAAATTTATATCAAAAATATTGCAAATAATTGTTTTCTAATTTGTGTTTCTATTACAAATTTTCAACTTTACAAATATTCTAAAAACGACGTGTGTAATATTTAAAGCAAGTTCTTTCTTAACACTTGATAGAAAGTGAATGTTATTTTATTGAATTTTAAATTTTAAAAATTGAAAATAATGATACATGACCATTTTTGTCCATAATAGTGTAGAGTTAGCAAGAAAGTAGTTTCGGTTAAAAAAAATTGTATCACTTCCTTGTCGTCGAAATCCATACATACAAAAGATTTATCACCAAACGACTCTTGTACTAAGAACAGGGGCAGACAACCCCTTGCAGGCAGGTTTCTAGCCCACGGTGAAAAAAATAAATTCTCGCTAACTATATATTAAAAAAAAAAAAAAAATTTGTATGCTTTAGCCCATCTCAGTCCTGCTTTAAGCCTTTTAGTCCCCCTCTGAGAAATAATGTGTTCGCCCCTAATTAATGATTAAGGGAGTCCAAAGTGGAAAAATAGCCTTCTGCACCTTCTAAGAGTGAGATGAAATTCATACCTGCAGTATTAGTATAGTGAAGTTAGGGATGAGGTCCGTCCTTCCTCCCCGCATAGGTTCGATCTATATATAGAACTCCGTTTCTCTACTATTTTTTTTTTGTGGTCGACCGTAAGATATATCAATATAAAGTTTTTTTTTTTTTAGAAGATATCATTATAAAGCTTGTATAAAAAGAAAAGGAAAAAAAAAGTGTTTGGTGAAATTAAAGTTAGGGTTGGCATTTTTGACCGAAAAATCAAGAACTAAACTGAATGGAAAAAATACCGAACTGAATTGGTAAAAATCGAAAACCGATTCAAAACCAGTACGGTAATTAATGACTTTAAAATTCACTTAGTTTCGGGTTAACCGAACCGAACTGATTTTTTTTTAATATTTAAAATTAAAAATAAAAATAGTCTACACTCTCACACGCAGTCACACACATTTTGAGTCTTTTGACTCAAGACCACGCCCAAATCCAAAAGTTCCTCACTCTCAGTATCTATTTTCTCTCAAAACTCTCACTCTCACTCTCGTTTCTTACACTCTCATAGTCTCTCACACTCGGTCAGTCTCCGATGACTGATCTACCCACTCCTCTCCCCTAGCACACCGCACCACCTCTTACTTTCTTAGAGTCTTTGTCTCGCACCTCTGATCCTCCTCCACCACCACCATCGGTCCTAGTTTTGCTGCTTTTGCACCACTACAGCACCACATCTTACTCTTTTTTAACATGAACCTTTTGTTTGTTTAGTAAAATAAACTGATGATTCTTACCATTTTCAAAACTAATTGTCAAAACAAAACGGAATTGCCACCTACGAGGACCGGTGTCGAGAACGCAAGTTCTTACAATATAGTATGAATTTTTTTGAAATTTGGATAATTGTAAAAAAAATATACCTGTTTTTTGCAGCTGCTATTTAAAAACTAAAAACTTGAAAGTGGGTTGCTATTTAAACTTGAAATGATTGGAAACTTGGTATTTTAATATGTAGCAGTATGTACTTTTGCTTTAAAAGTTTGAATATTTGAAGTTTTGTAGTAGTATGTACTAATTTATATACCCAACCATAATTTTGGTTCTCATAAAATGGGTTACTAATATAAATTTGGTCCAAAATCGGTTTCTGTTTTAACCATAATAAATTTAACAATTCGCTTTGATTCGATTCGATTTTAATCCTAATTAAAGTAACATCAAAGTCAGTAAAAAATATGTCCTTTTGTTTTGAGTATTCTTACCCGCAAATTTGAACGTACGGGTTAATTTCCACCATATATTTACATCGAAATTTCGTGCACCAACTACTTCATAAGAAAGAAAATGACCCGATCACGTTATTATCATTTAAAGAGACGTCATTTTTACTCCAACTGGCATTTTCCTTTTATCATATCCACGTGTACTATCATATCTTCAAATTAAAGTTATATTGGCCATATGTAAATGTAGATAAGTAATATAGTTTTGGCGTTTTTCCCATTTTGTATATTTGACGTACGTGTAGGATAAGAGAAGAATATAAAAATAAAATGTGAGTGTTCTCGATGCATTATATATTATGGAAAGGCCTCTTATTAGGCAGGAAGATGAATTAAACAATTGTGGGATTATTTTATCTTATGGTGGTGAGACTAAACAATCCTATTCAATCTATCTTTTTATTCGATGCGTCAAACAAATAGTGTTAGGTATGGTTGGCTTAAATCAATAATCCCGTGTTGAAAGTATAAAATTCAACATGAGATTAATAAAATTGGTGGGTCTACTAATTAATATTTTTTAAGATTAAACCCCATGCACATAGTTTAAAGGTGGTTAAGTTGGAGGAGGCGCCAGATTTCTTGTTGGGATTTCTCCATCATGACTCCAATTAGTAGTAATATGGTATTCGGTTTGTTTTTGAAAAAAAAAAAAAAAGGTGGTTAAGTCGGTGATATTATCGATACAAATGTAGATCCACAAGCCTAACACATTTGGAATCTTAAATTAAAAAATTTACTTTCATTTTTATAACACAATCAACATATCAAAACTCACGATATGAAATAAATGTTATTTTAATTAATTATATTAAAATTTGTGTGTTCTTAAAAATTATGAAAATTAAAGATGTTCATTTATTAATTAAAGATGGAGAGAGTATTTGCATAAAAGTGATTTAATTAAAAAAAAGAATTGCATATAACAAGAAATTAGGAGCTTATTCAGTTTTTTTCCTTTTTTTAAAATGCGTACACATGTAGACGTGTTGTTTTTGAAAGATAAGGACTAGAAACAGAAAGTTTTGATGCATTATAGTTATTTACATTCTTGACATTTATATTGAATAAGCAAATGGATGAGTTATTTCATTAAATAACTGAATATTTTTATGAAAATTTAGAGACAATTTATGTGATAAATAGATTATCTCACTAAATTTTAATAAAAATTAAATCTAAAAGTAATAAAATGACCATAAAAAATTTCAACTGTAAAAATACACGTATATATTTATATTTATTTACATCCACAGATTGAAATTGTTCTATTCATCGTATAATTTATATCTATAATTTTTTATGTATTAAAAAAATTGTTTATGTAGGCTTTTAAATTTATATTTCTTTTATGTTAATTAAAGAGAGGTCTCTCTTTACGGTCCGGTCCGATTGTATAGTATATTTTGGCCGAAGAAAATAATAATAAATAATGGAGTATTAAATATCTATTTGGACCTATTGCTTAAAATATTTTATTTTTCTTGGAAAAGAATACTAATGGGCTCTATTTTAGAGATAGGATGTGGATGCTTGATTCCATCATATCCATTATAAAATAGTGTACAATAATAATAAACTATTATTATAAATTAGCGCTTATTAGAAAGAGATAAACTTAATACTGTATAATAATAATAATAATAATAATAATAATAATAATAATAATAATTAATCTTATATTATCCATTAGATATATGTAATTGACGGCAGTTAGAAAGAAAGATGGCAAGCTATTAGAGGACATTTGGTTTGATAAGGTTATTTTATAAGTTGTCTTGCACGTTAAAAAATGTTTTGATCCTCTCATGTCTCTTTCTAATAAAATTATTTTTTGTAATTAAGAAACTCTTCTTTTTTTTCTTAAGTCTTCATTCGTTTCGCACTTTAGTCAACAACCTTATAATCTTGATGGCGAATTTGATTATTTCTTATATAAATGAAATTACTAGATACCTTTTGTCAAGACGACAACTCCCTAATTCTTTAGTACGTGGGAGTAGATCCATCGCTTATGCATTTGGTTTTCTTTAGAAAGAATAACAAGTTAAATTCTCTACGTTATTTGTATTTGAAGATTACTATATCTATCGCCTGTTTCTTATTTGTCTAGTAGAATAGTAGATCGACCTTTTTTTATTTGATGTTGGTACGAATTGAATCAAAAATTATTCGGCTAAGTAGAGAAAACTCCCGATCAATTTGGGGAGGGAGTTTTGAAGCACCTCAATATCTTTCACAGGGGAAGGATATATAGAAGACTCAGACATCAACACACAGTTAGAATTCGATAGGGATATGTATTTTGATTTTCCATGATAAAGAAATACCAACTTAACTCTAAATAGTCATCTAGCTTTGTGCCATTTTCCATAATTCATGGCTAAATTACCTCATCAACTATGAAATGTGAGCCTCCTTATATAGGTGGAGAGTAGCGAATTTAGAATTTTAAATTTGGATAGTCAAAAGTAACTAAGGGTGCATTTGATTGCAAGCATGGAATTTACATGGAAAGAAAATAAGTTCCAGGTAATTGAATTGCTTAGAATTGAGTTGAATGGAAAATGTAATTAAATGTGTTTTATTGCCTTAATTTTCTACCTGGAAAATATTGGTTGTATTGTGGCATTTTTAATGTATAAAAAATTATGGGTATTTTTTTTTACATAATTTTATAGTCATGATGGATCTTGTTTAATTGATCTTGATGAGTAGATTTTAAATATAAAATTTTTATTAAATTTTGAATTTTGTAGTTTAAGTTATACCATTTTTAGTGTAGAAAATGGGTAAAATATTGTCTCGAAAACCCTGCAATTGCCTGGAAAATAAAAACTAGCCCCCCCCCCCCCAAAGAAAATATTTTCCTTGTTTACAAGGAAAATGTAAGTGTGTGAGCAAAAGTGAGAAAATATTTTCCCTAGAAAAAAAAGCCAATCAAACACCTTAAGTTGTCAAATTAAGTGGAAAATGAGTATTTTTCATGGAAAATACTCCCAATCAAACACACCCTAACATAAAAACAAAATCAAAATAAACAAGCTGAGAAAAATCTATAATTATTGCATGTTATTTTCTTTATATTTTTTTATTGATAAATCCCATTATATGTATGATTGGAGTTTTTATTTATATGTTTAAGCTCAAAGATTACATTTTCTTTATAAGAAAAAGCTTGATAAGACCAATAATGTGTATGCATAACAAAATAATAATATTACTACTCAAAATTTTAAAAACTAAAATAAAAGGTAAGACGGCCTCGGTCCCCCCTCCATCGCGGCTGTAAGTGGGACCTTAAGCACAAGCCTAGCGGGTGTTTTTATTTGGCCCGACTTTGCTTAGCAACTTAATCTGAATTTATTTAATCAAATTTGTTTTACTCACTTAATCACAACCTGTCTTAATTAATAAGTTTGTCTACATATCAGAAAATTATTCTATAACTATCAATTGATATATATACATATAGATAGATTCGTATCTAGTCATATATACACATGGCACCCTATCAAAACACGAGTGGAAAAATGCATTGGCAACCACTGCTTATTATTAATCAAAAAGTTTTGAACCAAAAGTAATAATATTATAGTATTACACAAAAAGTTTTGAACCAAAAGAATTCATAAAGTATTAATATAAAAATAAAATACACATAAATGGAAAGCCATTTTGTATATTCCCATACCAGGACCACCCATTTTTTTTTAACAAATTCTGGAATGTAAGAAATTGCACAAGTGACTTTCGCCATCTTCTATAACATATGTCCCTCAAAATTATAATAATAGTACAGACTATATTGTTAAATCAGGCCATGATTTTTGTTCTAGTCTAAGAACTGTTTGGTTTGTTAATCTCCCCTCCAGTGTGATGAAGGAAGTGAGGAAATGTCGTATTATGTAAATTATGTTTGCCTTTTGAACCCAAAAAAAAGGGGAAAGTCATTTTGTATTTTCAATATTCTTTTAAAAATAAAGCTTTAATGAAAATATGTCTAAACTCTTGCAATGAACTCCGTAATCTCTTCCAGGTACGTCTCAGAACCGAGTGTATATCTTTCCTAACAAAATTAGTCTTTGACTCTTATATTATTTTTTATTCATTTGAAAAGACTTGAATATAAATTTTAGGATTACTCCTCAATTCTTCTTTTTAATTTAACTCTAAAAAGTGGGTTACCAATATAAATTTAGTCCAAGATTGGTTTCCGTTTTAATTGTACCGAATTTAACAATTAAGTTCGATTCGGTTCGATCTTAACCCTAATTAAAGTAACAATATGTCGTTTTGTTCTCATTCACAAATTTGAACGTACGGGTTAATTTACATCGACATTTCGTGCACCAACTACTTCATAAGAAAGACAAAGATCCAATCACGTTTTTATCATTTAAAGAGACGTCATTTTTACTCCAGCTAGCATTTTCCTTCTATTATACCCACGTGTACTATCATCTCTTCAAAATTAAAGTTATATTGGGCCATATATAAAAGGAGTTACTATTAACACACGCTATTTAACTTTCTAATATTTTATATTTCTCTAACATTTCACATATATATTTTCACTCTCCTAACACTCCAACACTCAATATTTAATTTTAAGATTAATTAACATTCATCTAAAAAACACTCCGCTCTCACCACCCTACTATCTCTCATCTTCAATCTTCTTCTTCCACAAAATAACACATTGCCATTAAACATTTTTCAGAAATTTCGGTTGGAATTAAGCATTCCACTCTCTCTCTCTACAATTCAAAAAAATAAATCACACTACTCACCCTACAAATCTCATCTTCAATCTTCTTCTTCTTCTAACTTTTTTTTTGACAATCTAATCGTTCCACTCTTTTTTCTCTTGAACTTTTTCCTTATTGGTTAAAAAAAGTTCCACCAGTGCACACACCATGTCAAAAGAAAGTTCTGCCATGGATGAAGGTTTACTCGATTTCTAGGAATCGAGTGTTGTTCATCATACTTGACCGAAAGTAACCGAGAAAAGCATAAGTCACTCAGTCCTAAGGAACCGAGTGAAATTGAAAAAATGAACCAAAGCCTAACTCGGTTCCTTAGGACCGAGTAAGCTGTACTTTACTCGGTTCTTTTCGGCCGAGTATGATGAACAACATTCGGTTCCTAGGGACAGAGTAAACATTCTTCGTGTTTTGTTTCTGTTTTCTAATTTTTTTTTTTGTATTTGTTTGTATCCAATGATTTATAAATGAAATGAAACGTAAATGAACAACATAAATATAAGTATCATACTTCTTGTGGAGATAGATATATGGTGGTGATAGCAACAATGGTGGAGGTGGTGGCGGCAATGGTGGTGGTGATGATGATGAAGAAGAAGAAGAAGAAGAAGAAGAAGTAGTAGTAGTAGTAGTAGTAGTAGTAGTAGTAGTAGTAGTTTAAGGGAGTGTTTAATGTTTTAATCATTAATTAAAAATAAAAAAAGTATTATGTGTCAATAGAATAATCAACTTTTTTTAAGGGAGTGTTACAGAGTAAATTAGTGTGTGTCAATAGCAACACCATATATAAATGTAGATAAAGTAATGTAGTTTTGGCGTTTTACCTCTTTTTGTACAAATATATATTTATATTAATGTGTAAGATAAAAGAAAAAGATAAAAATGAAATACGAGTATTCCCGATTCATTATATTTTATGAGAGGCCTCTTTTTCAGCAAGAAGATGAATTAAATAATTTTACTTAAAAAAGTGTGATTATTTTATCTTATTGTGATGAGATTAAACAATCCTATTTAATATATCTTTTTATCCAATATGTCGAATGAATAATGTCAGGTATGGTTGGTTCAAATCAATAGTCACGCAATGAAAGTATAAACTTCAACATTAAATTAATAAAAATGGTGGATATACTAATTAATATATATTTTTTAAGATAAAACCCCATACATGTGGTTAAATTGGTGATATTATCGATACAAGTGTAGATCCACAAGCTTAACACATTTGGAATCTTAAATAAAAAAATTTACTTTGATTTTTCTAACACAATCAACGTATCAAAACTCACGATATGAAATAAGTGTTATTCTAATTAATTATATTAAAATTCATGTATTCTTTAAAATTATGAAAATTAAATATGTACATTTATTAATTAAGGACGGAGAGAGTATTTGCATAAAAGTGATTTAATTAAAAAAAGAATTACATATAACAAGAAATTAGGAGCTTATTCGGTTTTTTTTTTTTTTTAAATGCATGCACATGTAGTAGACGTGTTGTTTTTGAAAGATAAGGACTAGAAACAAAAAGTTTTGATGCATTATAGTTATTTACACTCTTGACGTTTACATGAATAAGCAAATGGATAAGTTATTTCATTAAATAAATGAATATTTTTTTTAAAATTTAGAGATAATTTATATGATAAATAGATTATCTCACTAAATTCTAATAAAAAATAAATCTAAAGTAATCAAATGATCATAAAAAAATTTCAACAGTGAAAATGCACGTATATATTTATATTTGTTTACACTCACGGATTGAAATTGGTCTATTTATTGTATAATTTATATCTACAATTTTTTATGTATTAAAAAAAATTATGCTATTAAATTTATATTTATTTTATGTTAATTGAAGAGAGGGTCTCTCTTTACAGTCCGGTTGTATAGTATATTTTGGCCTAAGAAATTAATAATAAATAATGGAGTGTTAAATATCTATTTGGACCTATTGCTTAAAATATTTTATTTTTTTTGGAAAAGAATACTAATGGGCTCTATTTTAGAGATAGGATGTGGATGCTTGATTCCATCGTATCTATTATAAAATAGTGTACAATAATAATAAACTATTATTATAAATTAGTGCTTATTAGAAAGAGATAAACTTAATACTGTATAATAATAATAATAATAATAATAATAATAATTAATCTTATATCATCCATTAGATATATGTAATTGATGGCAGTTAGAAAGAAAGATGGCAAGCTATTAGAGGACATTTGGTTTTGATAAGGTTATTTTATAAGTTGTCTTGCAAGTTTAAAAATGTTTTGATCCTCTCATGTATCTTTCTAATAAAATTATTTTTTGTAATTAAGAAACTTTTTTTTTCCTTAAGTCTTCATTCCTGTCGCATTTATAGTCAACAGCCTTATAGTCATGATGGTGAATTCGATTATTTCTTGTACAAATGAAGTTATTAGCGTTTCTTTTATCAAGACGACAACTCCCTAATTTTTTGATATGTAAGAGTAGGCTAGATCTATCGCATGTGCATTCGGTCATCTTCATGAAGAATAGCGAGCCAAGCTTGATCTCTCTATTATTTATGCATGAAGACCTACTTCTAGCTAGCTATATTCGTTGCTCGTTTCTTTTTTGTCTGGGATAATAATAGGTCAACTTGTTTCAGTTTGATGTTGGTACAAATTGAATCAAAAATTGTTCAGCCAACTAGCAAAAACTCCAGATCAATTGGGGAGGGAGTTTTGAAGGACATCAACACACAGAATTCCACAGGGATATGTATTTTGATTTTCCATGATAAAGAAATACCAACTTACCTCTAAATAGTCATCTAGCTTTGTGCCATTTTCCATTACCTCATCAACTATGAAATGTGGGCCTCCTTATATAGGCGGACAGTAGCATATTCAGAATTTTGAATTTGAAGGGTCAAAAGTTACTAACATAAAAGCAAAATTAAAATAAACTAACCGAGAAATATGTGTAATTATTACGAATTATTTTCTTCATATATTTTTTATTAATAAATCCTATTATATGTATGATTAGAGTTTGTATTTATATGTTTAAACTCAAATATTACAATTTTATTTATAATGAAAAACTTGAAAAGACCAATAATGTGTATGCATAACAAAATAATAATATTACTACTCAAAATTTTAAAAACTAAAATAAAAGGTAAGACGGTCCCGGTCCCCCTTTCATCGCCTCTGTAAGTGGGGATCTAAGCACAAGCCTAGCGGGTCTTTATATTTGGCCCCGCTTTGTTTAGAGCATCTCCAATCATCTTGTATAAATTTTATGCAAATCCTACGTGTCAAAGTGGGATAGTGGGATTTACACAAATATAATAAAGAATTCGTTTTGTACTCCAATCATCTGTTTTAGATTTTTGTGTAAATATTAAACTACCAATTAGATACACACTAGTGAAACTTATCATATATTTATTCCCTTACTTTTCAAATTCATTTATTTCTAAATACGGGATGAGGGAAAATAGATGCTGGATTATCTGACGTGGTTGTGTAAATTAGGTTTGTATTTTAAACAGCCTTTTTACAAATCTTAGGTGTCAAAATTTTTTAAAAGACTGATGAAGACCCTTTTTTTTTAAAACGTGTAAATTTTACGCAAACTAAAATTATATACTACAATTAAAGATGCTCATAGCAACTTATTCTGAATTTATTTAATTAAGCTTGTTTTTCTCGATCACTCCAATATCGAAAATTACTCTTAACTATCAATTGATATAGATATATAGATAGATTCGTATCTAGTCATACACACGGCACCCTATCAAAACACGAGTGGACAAATGCATGGCAACCACTACTCAGTATTAATCAAAAAGTTTTGAACCAAAATAAATAATATTATAGTGTTACACAAAAAGTTTTGAACCAAAAGAATTCATAAAGTATTAATATAAAAATAAAATACACATAAATGGAAAGCCATTTTGTATACTCTCATACCAGGACCACCCTTTTTTGCAACAAATTTTGGAATGTAAGAAATTTCACAAGCGACTTTGGGCATACTTTATAACATATGTCCCTTAAAATTATAATAATAGTGTAGACTGTATTGTTAAATTAAGCTAGCCATATTTTTTGTTCTAGTTTAAGAACTAGTTGGTTTGTTAATCCCCCTCCAGTGTGTTGGAGAAAGTGAGGAAAGATTGTATTATATAAATTATGTTTGCCTTTTAAACTTATTAAAAAAAGAAAGAACAAAAGGAAAGCCATTTTGTATTTTCAATATTTTTTTTTAAGAAAAGCTTTAAGTTCCTTGTTTAATTATAAATAACAAAAATCTGTCTAAACTCTCATAATGAACTCCATAATCTCTTCTAGGTACATCTCAGAACCGAGTATATATCTTTTCTAACAATTAACATTAACTAAATTTTATTGTATTGAGATAATATATACATACTCGGCCAATATTACTAAATGTGCACAGATTATCTCAATATAATAAGGCCAAGTCAATATATTTGTTTTATTCCAGATAATAACTTAATTCTATTGCATTGAAATAATGTTAGTATAATTATTTTTATTATACTAAATAAATAAAATAAAGTGTGCAATTAAGGTCGCAAAATAAAAAAGTGCAGAGATGGCCCAATAAAGTTTTACTTTATTTAAAAGGACTCAAACCTTCTCGAACGAAGACGTGGACGCATGAGATAGATACGCATAATTCTCCAACGTCCGTATTATTATGAGACTTAAGACACTCGAGTACGAAAGCGCGTGGATCACGTAACACTTTTCATCCGCTAATATTTATCCATTTCCAGAATTCAAAATAAAAAAATATATTTAACCTTTTCTCAAAATTAGCGGTGGACATCTTCACAAAAAAAAATTAACGGCGGAGGTGGAGATCTTAAAAAAAAAAAAAATTTAAAGGCGGAGATCCTCACAAAAAAATAAAAAAAATTAGCGGTGGAGATTGACGAAAGAGCGAGTATACTTAAGAGTGTGCAAAAATCGAATTGGACCGAGAAGACTGACCGAACTGAATCGGACCATAGGCTTTTTTTCGGTTTTTATATATGTTGCGGATTGGTTCGGTCTACTTTTTTTTGGACCGATCAAATTCGGTCCGGTCCTCGGCCCTATAGGTTAAAAAACTCTATAAAACCGATCCGAATCAAGTATTTGTATATTTAAAAAAAGTATATATATTTGCTCTTTTTAACATTGAATGTTGGCATCTTTTTTAACATTTCAATCTATTTTTTGGCACATAAAATAGTTGTGTATTAATTTTTAATGCTTTGTATTTTTGTTGTTGTGTATTAATTTTTTTTTTTTTTTTTGCAAAAGTTAGCTATTTTTTTTAAGACATCTTTTATTATTCTAGGTCCAACTTTATTTTGCAACAGGCCCATATATCAAGTCCAAACCGATGAACCGACCGAAACCAACCCGATAAACACTGCTTCGGTTCCATCCAATTTTATATACATTTTCAGTCCGATCAGATTCAAAAAAATAAAGAACTGAAATAATCGATCCGGTTCAAAAAGATAGTCAACGAGTCCGTTGACCGACCCGTAAACACCCCTTATACCTCAATTTTATCCAAGAGGGCGAGTAGAGATAAGGTTGAGATTGTGATGTGAATGGTCTTATCCACAGTACTCGTAGGTTTCATTTCCAAACATAAACACGTGTTACTTTTATTATAATTAGAGGGAGTCGTGATACCATCACCCGGCTGTCTATCAGCCTAAACAACAGGCACTTTTTTTTTTTTCATATATATATTTATATATATTCGTGAATATCTTAGCCCCATTTCAACTAATCTAACGAGGTCATGAGACACTCTAGTATCTTCAAGAATCTTAACACGGCGAAAAATTCAATCTAAAATCATACACTTAACACATAATTCTAACTACGTCTTTATCACTAAGGTAACTTCTTAAGGTGTGTTTCACACGTTTTTTGTTTTATCTGAATAGGATAAAACAATTATATTTTTTAAGTGAGATTTATTAATCATTCTCTCATTAAAATAAGTAGTATAGTTATTATATCTGGCTCGGATGCCAAACCAACAAAGGGACTGGGCATGTCACTGGTCTAACTAGTCGGTGATAGTTTGAACTAGACAAAAATATATTTAATTAAAAATAATTAATATTGTATTCAAAATTACAAAAATAAATTTATCTTTTCACAACTAATATATGGAACATAAAAAATACCAATAGAGTTGGCAAAAAAACCCAACCCGTCGGGTTACCGAACGGATATAATCCGCTGCGGTTTTTTTAAGACCGGTTTGGTGTTGGGTTTTAAAAAAAAAATCACTGTGGGTTGGTTTCGATTTCGATTTTTTTACCTCTAAAAACCGTTTCGAACCGCCTCGAATATATATTATATATAATATAAAAATATATATATATATATATTTCTAATAAAAATCTAACTCTTTTTTTTTTCTTCCGAGTTTTAACTCTTACCTTTGTCTCTTTGAAGTTCGTTTCCTTTAAAAAAAAATATTGTTTAACGAAATGCTCCAGAAAGATGAGATTTCATTGTTGTTCGCACTTTTGGGGGCAATCCTCTAATTTTTTTGAAAATAATAGTTATTCGGGGCAAGGCGGGGTGACCCGACCAACCCGACCCATAATCTACATATTCAGGGCGGGGCAGTTCGAATTCGGTTAACCATAAATTAATTTGGAGCGATTTCGGTTTCAAAAAAAACCATGGCGATTTCGGTGCGGTTTCTGTTCGGGATAAACAAATTCGGTTCGGTTTTGGATTTAAGCAAAACCGCCCCGTTGCCATTTCTGAATACCAAGACAAAAATCATAAACTAGAAAGTCTAAAATTAAAAAATCAAAATTAATCAAAATATTACTTCTTAATTAATCTGTTCACATAGCTGTAGATTATGCTTTTCTTCTTTGCCTTCTTAATCAAACAATGCAATTAATTTTTTAGACTTTAATTTAAAACCTAAATCACTTATTATTAGTAAATAAGGTTAGAAGTTTAAAATTTAATAATTTCTTTAAAAAGATATACTCCTCATTAACTACAAAATCTTTGACTTTTAATTTTTGATTTTTGAATCAATTTGATTGACCCACTCGTTCATTTAAATTGAGCAAGTTTTTAAAAAATTCTTCAGTTAAATCTGATTTGTACTGGATTAATTGTAGACGCGGTCTAATTGTCAACCTAATTCGGTTTAGTGACTGGTTCACCAATTTGTGAAAATTGGTAAACGCGGCATGGTCTCAACCTTAAATTAGGGGTATGAAGCACTAGAGGAAGTTACGACGGTCCATTCGCTTTTATACAGCGATAATTTATATCGTTTATCCCTCTATCATATTCTATATTTAAGAGGGTTCATTCAGAGTTGCGAGTATGTTTTACAAGAAAATAAACAAAAGCGTTGTATAAGTGAAAATGCTACAAATAAGTATTTTCTTACACATTTGTCTACGAACCCATGATTCTATATGGTTCGAAAACTATATTACAGATTGGGAAGGTGTTAGTCACTCGCTCCACTTTTTCGGTCTCTAACAGTCTTATATGTTTATTCTATATTGTAAAACTTGGATGACTTTAATTTACTAATTTTCTATTGCTTTGTAATGATATCTATTGTAAACTTGACTCGGGGGGAAATCGGGAGAATGGGTAAAAATTGTGAATTCTTGGATCCGATATTTTTTGTTTTGTCAAAGTTTAATTACTTTTGATAAAGTTTGTTTTATATGTTTTAACAGTGGAGGGTGATTTGGTATACTTTCTTCAGATAATAATACTAAATATCTCATTTGTTGATTTTGAATCTTTAAAACAGATTGGGTCTTATCAAAATTCATTTAATATGGAATTATACTCTTGAATGGAATTTACTATATATATCTTAGGCTATATGGAAAACATGATATATCTTGATAGTATTCTTACATAAAACTTATCGGTCTCGATTTTGAATGCTTTGTTTTGTTTAGACGATAATTCGGTTTTATTTTTCTAATTTAGAAAAGGGTTTTATCAGTATTTTGAAAAGATGATATGGAAAATGACAAAATATCGGTAACTTTAACAATAAGTTTTTCCAACTAAAAGTGTATAGAACAACAGTTATAATAAGGCAACATTATAGAGAATTCAAACACCTATGCAAATATACAACTCAATTTAAAGAGAAGTTTAATGGATTACTTTACCGACGTTATAATATGAAAAATAAAAGATAAAATAAAGTGCAACAGAGAAACTTCCAATGTGTACTTGCTCTTCCTATTGAGATATTTTTAGCAGTTCAATTATAAAATATAACACTCTGGGTGTTGAGATTAGACTTGAGATTTCTTTTGAAAATCAGATGATATTATCGAAGGGTTTTTAAAAAGCTTTAAGAGTTGGAAATATGAAATAAGTATGAAATTATGGTGTAAATTGTGTGTCATTAATTCAATGGAAGTATGAGGTATTTGTAATACCCTAAGAGGTTTGTCTTGCATTATTCCTCCAAATAATATAAAATGTCTTTCAACATTCCTAAATAGTAGGGCGGTTTGTCTCACGGCAAACTGTCCTATGATAAGCTTCTTACATAATGATGTATCAAAAACTAGCTGGTTTGTGGTTTGAAGGTTTATCGCATGTCGTGCTACAAACCCCTCCATATTGTATCATAGTGTGCTATTGAGTATGGACTTTACGTGAACTTTCCGGGAGTTTAGAGTTCTTGTGGGTGTTGTAAATTGGGGTGTCTGCACGAGTCACTCGCCATGTCAGCATGGGTCTGATAACACTAACAAGAAGTTTTAGTGGGATAAATAATCAGCCTCGATATTCAATCATGACAAATACCAAACATGGGATAAGATAAAGTTATCATATTTTGTCATCTTATCATGCACGTCAAACGCAACTTGTGAATTGGTTTACTAAAAACGTTATGTTACTCTTCATACATATTATAGATTCGACACTCTAAGAAGTATAAAGAATATTCTGGGATTTGCAAACATATTGTCTCCCGCTCCATTTTAATTTGGTATTTGGGACACTGCGGGTTCATTTTAACAAATACATATATTTATCTCGTTCAAATTAAGGTGATTTTTCTTTTTACGCCTCTAATTAGGTCATGCATGTATAATGGGACATTCTGTTAATTTTTTTAACGAGCCGTTCAAATTTTAGACCAAAGTGAGACACACACCTTTTGGGTTATGTGTGAGCATTTTAAAACATCATGAATCAAAGGTTAAACAACACACTTAAATTATGAGAGAATTAAATAATTAACTTTAATTTAATAAATACACTAAAATTAACCTTACGTGTAATATATGTTATATTATAAAGGGAAGATGAAATTCAACTGTTTTAATGAAGCTGCGTCAAATTTAATAAACTTACAATACTACCTTAAATTACAATAATTAAAAGAGCTACAATTATAACATAAATTTTTTCATTCTCCCTCATTCTCAACCAATTCACATATATTACACCCACGTGCACCTCCATTCTCTCTCTTTCTCTCTCTATTCACTATTTCTCTCTAGCCAATTTTTGACATAAGTTTAGATAGACAAAACAACTCCAATTGGAATCAGATACCCTTTGGTTGATTGATGTAGAAATTGATGGAATTACAAATATGCGTATCATTGTCACTTTTGGCCTCTTAGAACGAAATCAAGTAAAAAAAGGTCTTCATCCTCAAATTCACCAGATACTTTGGTATATCAAACAACTTTGACATAGCTTTGGACCTCAATTCTCAAATCTCTCTACCTTACCACCAGTAACAATGGCTCGATTTAAAGGGTCAGCAATATTTCTCTATTAAACTTGTATTGTTCATTTGTGTTTATATATATATATAGATTATGTAGATATATAACATATATTAACTGATTAAGATGAATATCTATCTATTAAATAAAATTAATATTTTAAATTAAAAATGTTAACCAAGTCTTTTTTGCTTTAACCACCTATGTGGATAAAGGAACAGTCCCACGCTTTTGCCCCTCTTTTGCATGATTTTTTAGCCTATAGAAATATCAAAAACAGATATTATTTTATCTTTTCTATATATCAATAAATTTACTCTACAAAAAGAACGGTGGTTTATGAAAATAGAAATGATTTTTTTCCTTGCTCATATTCCATTCACGGGCCAGAGCAAAAGTTCTTTAGTATTGTTCTTCCTTTTCATCATACCCAATGGAATAAAGTGTACAAGAAAATTAATTATCCTTCCACTGGAGAGAGAGTGTAACACCCCCGCCTTAATCTAGATGATAACACTCGAAATTAAGGCTTGGAGTGTTATTAATCCATCTTAGTAAGACTAAGATAAGTGTATAGGAAGAAAACAAATAAACAACAACACGTATATCAAGTATTATTAAACATGGGGTATAGAAATATTTTATAACATTCAAGAATGCATCACACACACACACATATATAAAACCCAAACCACACGAATTTCCAAAGTATATACAATCATCAGGCTAGCCGTGGCTTCCCGAAAAAAATATATACACATCACAAATATGTTTGTATCAAAGCCTCTACCTCGTCCCTGATACCGTTGCTTATTTATCTTCATGGGACTCATGAGTATCTGTAATGTTTTAAAGAAAACAGGGGTGAGCTATTTGCTCAGTAGGGGTATAGGGTATATGTTTGAAAATATACTTATAATCACATCTTTCAAACCATGTTTGCTTAAATAATATCAACAAGAATCATTATCATCAAGTAACGATGCATGAACGTGCTAATGCAGGTTACTTCCCGTGTCAACCGATTACCATATAATAGAGAGCCTGAGCTGTGAGTATATTCCATTGCTACTAAGGTGTAAGATCATCA
Source organism: Lonicera japonica (assembly GCA_021464415.1). Lineage (NCBI taxonomy): Eukaryota > Viridiplantae > Streptophyta > Magnoliopsida > Dipsacales > Caprifoliaceae > Lonicera > Lonicera japonica. The sequence continues at coordinate 864,989 of CM038468.1, read as the reverse complement.
AGTTGATACCCTGGGATCAATTGTCCCGATCCCGTATGAATACAGACAATAGCAGCCTTGGGATCAATCATCTCGATCCCATGTAAACATAGATAACAACAAAAGCTATAGTGTCTTACCAATTTGCCTAGGTTTTTGGGCTCCATACTGGTGGCTTATAGGAGGCCAAACGTTGCCCCCCCATAGGTTTAGGGCTTTTCAACCCAAGGGCACTGAGCCCTGCTTATTTTCCCATCTCGGCAAACACTATACATTCAATATACATCCGATACAGTTTTCGATTCTCGAGAGACATAAGCTCTCTATCACATAAATACATGATACTAGTTTCCCAAATAATAAGTAACTGAAGTATGAGCTATAATATTGTCTCCAAGCAATCGAGCCATTGTTGAGCTTCCGGTTGACACAATAATAACATGTATGTGTATATATATATCGTGCATAACATGATAATAATGCATATGAAGCAATCTATGCCATATATATTCTAACCAATTTGATTTCATGTCCCTTGGTATGTATAATTTATCAGTAAGCCCTTTTCATTAATAATATCATACATATAACCAAGAGACATCTCGTTTGATTCAATTAACTCTTTATATCTCGTATATATGGCATAACTTGCCTTGAATCAAGCATTTATAGCGTCATAAATCATAGAACAATATAAAACTTTCTTATAGTCAAGTTCCTAATTAAACATAAAATTAACACAAAAATTATCGAGTAATAAAACCATAAAATCAAGTTTTGTAGACAAGAAAACCCCTACCTTAAGTTATTAAACCAAAAGAAAGAAGAGAAGATGATAACCTGAGCCTTGTTTGATGGAACCTCAAAGATCTCAAGGTTGATGATGATGAATAGTGAAGAAGATGATGATTTGATTGGTTTGGAGCATAAATCTTCAATCAGAAGTGAAAAACACGCAAGAATCGCTCAAGAACTCATCTCATTCTCTCTCTAGAACCCTTTAGAAGTTTATGGGAGGTTTGGGTCGAAATTGGGTGAAAAATAGGGGTAAACCTAACTTAAAATGGGCTAAGTCAGTGCACTGTGACGTACAACGGACCAGTATGTTGAAAAGGGGATACCAGTCTGCAGCCCAAAATTTTCCCAAATTTTATACATCGGACCGGTATGCCGAAAATTGCATACCGGTCTGCAGCCAAAGTTTTCCCAAAATTCCATATGCCAGACTGATATGTCAAATTTTCCATACCGGTCCGTAGGCAAAATTCCTGCATTGGCACTCGTTTATTGTTTTGGCCATAACTTCTCGCTCGGAACTCCGATTAAGATGATTTTAATGTCCCTGGGAAGGTATTTCAGAGATCTACAATTTACAGAGGGAACTTTTCTCCAAATTATAAACAGATAATTTTCTAAAATTACAAACTCCACACAATACTAAATTAACATGGCATTATTAACATTAAAATAAATACAAAGTGTTATAGAGAGTATATAGATTTTAATTCCATTTCTTTCTTCTTCTCGAGCAAAACCGAGAGCTTAAGGAAGAGAAATATTTCTTTTCCTTCTTCACTTTTGAGCAAACAAAAAGCACCTAAGTGAAAATCTGTTTTCACCTCCGGTGATATATTTATTCTATTAATATCAGTTTTAGATTGATCTAAAGACAAACTTTTCAATTACTAACATATTCTTACATATACAATATGGAACGCCCTCCTCTTCATGCACGACATAACATCCATTTAGAAAACAACAAGTTGATAGATGAATTTATCAATTATAAATCATTTGAAGAAGGAAGTTCGATTGAAAAACATGCTTTACAAATAATTGAGGTAGGTCGTTTATTGCAAAAGTGTGGTAAGAACATATCAGAAAGTGATATTATAGATAAAACAGTCGAGAAACTATGACTTAAATGGAATGAAGCAATCTCGAAAATATTTTAATATGAGCAACCAACTTGTGCAACTTGTTGAATTAATGTTTTTAACAAATTGATTATTTACATTAATTTTGATTATTCAATAATGATTATCTAACTTGCATGATTTATATAGTTCAAAATTTTCTATGTATGCAATTAGATTTATGAGAAAAGCTTCAATGACTTGCTTTAAGTATCTTCAAGTAATGAAAAAAATGAAAACCGCTACAAGAAATCTTCACAAAGACCTCATAGACTCAAATGCATTCAACAGCCTCAACCTATATTCAAAAGAAGAATTCTTGTATATGAGTGTATTTAGGATTTAATATTGTGAAGTTATTTATATTTGTTGAAAAAGAAAATAAATTGCTCAAGACATTTATTTAATTTAAAAGATTTCTTGAAAACAACACTTTAAAAAAAAATTAAGTTTTGTCATAAAACAATTATCAAGAAAAGTTGACTTGCACAAAATCTTCAAAAGGTGATTCAACCTTTTATCCAAGTTGTTTTTCAAATCCAAACCTAGCCGAGCCTCATTTTAAAAAATCTTTGAAATATGTTTTTAAGGTGTTTTAAGTAATCTTCTTAAAAGGAAACTGCTACCTTATAAAGGTCTCATGTCAGGAACCAAACATGCACCTGTTATACTGAGACATGCACTTATTAAACCTACAACAGGCAACTATATAAGTGCTAGGGTGAATTAATTTGTTTAGGTTATCTCCAAACGGCTACATTGAGCCCCAAACGGTCATATCTTTTTTGTGAGTTATTTATGCATCATCTTCAAGCTTAGCAATCATCTCTTGCAATATCATTTGAGTAATCTCATGTTTTTATCTATTGATTAAATCTTTATAATACTAGAAGTGAGCTTTTATATTGTATCTTTGGCAAATATTTTGATAGAGTTGTAATTCATTAGTGTATGTCACCAAATCATATCATTCTTCACTTTTAAGAGGTTTTCTCATTATTTGAGCAAGAGAGTCTTGTGAGAAGTGTACTGAGAAAAATTACACTTTGTAAGAATGTTTGATTTTCACTCGTAAAAAACTCGACCACTGGAATTTCTCGAGAGCACTACTCGGGTACGGACGTATGGCCAAAAATCGAAATACGTGAACAAAATTTAATTGTGTTATGGTTAAATCTATCTATCTTTATCTCTTTATTTAGGATCATTATTGTTTCATCTTGTATTCTTGATTGATTGTTCAAAATCCTTATTTATTAACTTAGTTTATTTTTAAATACTTTTAATTTGCCATTAACCCTATTCACCCCCTCTAGGGTTAAAATCCGACCAACACAACTGAGTCACTTAAGTGTTTATAAGAACCAACGTGATATACACCCTTTATTGCCTAATTAATTCGCATCGTGGTGTATTTTATTGTTAATACATTAACATCGACGTGGCCAATGCAACGTATAGCGACTTGAAGGAATTAAAAAAATATTTAAAAGATGTTGAACTTGATATGATATGCAACAAATTATTTGAGAACATGGAATTTTAATTGCCTAATAATAACAACGATCAATGATTATATGTACGTACGTTCGTATGTATGTATCTAATTGTATACTACCTATATATCTTGATAGTGCAAACTATTAATTTAATTTGCCTTACCAACCCCGAGCCGACACGTGGCTATTCATATCGGCCATTGGGCTTGCTTCAGTGCAGGGAGCTCGGAGGAACCCCATCATGACTTTGCATGAATAGTAGAGCTCTTCAAGAACTGGGCACACCCTCAAAGGTCAACCACGTGTGACAACTATGAGCACCGGGCTCCAGAGCTCCTTCGGAAAACTCCAGAGCCCTCCATCCTTTCTTCTCTCTCGCCCAACCACTCTGCCAGAGTGGTTAGTAAAGAGATGAGAAACTGCCACATGCTCTGCAAAACGCACAACACTCCTCTCACCTTCATTAAATGCACACCAACTGTATTTAATGCATTGAAATTCATGGATAAGCAACGACAGAGTTGGTACTGATCGAAGTATGGCACCAGACCTGCTCTGGAAGTTCTGGCCGTGTGCCTCCTACAATTATATATATACCAGGAGCATTTACTTCTGCCAACAACCAAGTTCTGATCAAGTTCCAATTGAGAAGAACCAGAGAGAAACAGTATACACCAAAAAATAAGCGTAAAATGATAAAGGTAGAGCTCGGTAATCTGCTTTTAAGGCTATTTGAGCAGAGAGATTAAGAGATAGTTAGCTCAGTTTTCCCTTATTAGGATAACGAAAGAATAGAATAGTTAGAGAGACTTTTGTGAGTTTGTAATACTTGCTAGTTTATTATAAATACAAAAGCAAACTAAGCTTCTAGCTCTATTCCACATGGGAGGATTAACCCGTATTTTTATACGAGACCAACATTTTCTATAAATTTTTGACTTTCTTAAATTCAGTACATTGATATAATTATTTGACTGTGTGGTCTAAAATACCCTTCCAGATTTTAGCACCAACCTTTCTTTTTTTCTACTATTCAATGTGCATATCCAAATGATACATACTTTAAGTCTACCTTATAATATTTTCAATTTAACTCTTAACACGCATTGCACATACATAACGTGTGCATGTGGTCTAGTCTAGTATATATTCAACCAACACTTCTTGCATATATCTTATTCACACAAAATAATTGTTACAAATCTTTTTTCCATGACACCTATATATGATTCTAACTTATTGCCATTTTCTTTGAAGGACTTACAATTGTCAATATTCATTTCTTTATTAAGTGTTAAATATGTGAATCAATTAAAATTAAAGTCATTATTTTTGTATAATATGGATGTTGCATATAATTGTAACGTCTTGGGCTATGAGAGGGGTGATCATTGGCTCAATCTCCAACGATAATGATTCCGTAGAAGAAGAAGTTAATAAATTTTTAATATGGAAAATATATGCTAGTAAACCACAAAAGTTGCACTAATTCAAATTCTCCGAATATCATTTTTTTAAAAGTGTAAAGATATATATATATATATATATTTAACAAAATGAGCAAATCCAACTAGCTATGTTTGTTAATGGATTAGATTTTACCCTAATTTAATTTGAATTTAGTTTGACTAATCGGATATTTTAAAGAACTTTAATCCGTCTATTTGAATTATCTGATTCAAATTTATTATGTTTTTTATTTAATAAATTGGATATGAAAAAATACTAATAAAATTTATACATATAATAATTATTGGTCTACTAATAAAATTAAAATCATGTTTTAGCAAATAATTTTTTAATTTTTGGATCAAATCGGGTACACAAATCAGATATATGTTTTGTAATGAAATCAGATATGAATTAATATTTTACATAACCATCAAACTCACAGAACGGATCACATTCAATATATATTTATATATCGTTAATTGGATTGGGTTCAGATATAACATGATCTTGCCCATATCCACTCGTTGACCGCTCTAAATCCAACTTTAATAATTTGGGTTTGGGACATTCTTTTTCAAATTAATTTGGGTTCGAGTTTTTCAAAAAATAAAACATGTATGAGTCGGATCGAATTCGAGTGTTCCTAAAATAAAACCTTTTGACACAACCTACTTGGTGAATATATTTGCAATGCTTTTTTCTTTAATTACACTTGTGATACTATATAGTTAAAATGATTTAGGAGGAGTTCGAGTCTAAAATATTTCTAGTAAATTTTCTATTCAAATAAATGATATGGATATATTATACATACAACAAAAATTTAAATAATGATTTGGATAAATTGATTAGCGTATGTGTACTATCAATCTCAAAGCATTTTAACAAATCAACAAACTCATTGTATAGTTTTCACATATGGTATTGAACCTTTTGTTTTTAGAAAAAAATGGTAGTACATGTATCTTACACTTTTTAATTTTATCATATATATTTTTTTTCTTACTAAGTACTCTCCTTCTCTTTTTGTCTTAATTAATAAGCCATATTTCTGAAATAGATTAGTGTATATTATTTTGGGATAAATTTTTATATTACTACTTGTTCAGTTGTTATTCTCTCAAAGCATTTTGTACCTTTTATATATACAAGCATTGATTTAATCTCATATACTAAAATTGACTTGGTTTACTATATAAACACGTGAATTATTTGTATCTTTGTGTTTAAGACAACACAAACTATATCGATCAATAATTAGTTAATTACTATAATTATAAAACAAATACATATTTACTTCTACTAAAATAAAACGCTCCCTTTGTAAACTACTGATTTCCATAAATGTTATATTAATTGGGATATAATTAAATATGTTCAACTCCCCTTTCTCAGGCGCTTTTCTACGTCTTTCTACTTCTGTTTCTCTTCTCTACTACATCTTCCCCTAATAAATTAAACTTCTTCAGCTTCTATATCAGCTTAATATATATAGATATAGATAGTGTTAGACGTGTTTTAAGAGCTTACACTAAAGTTATTATAAAATAAATAATGTTAGACATGTTTTAAAGGCTTACACTAAACTTATTATAGAATAAAATAAATTCATATGCTTTGATCCGCCTAATTATTTTTACACGAATGTATTAAAAAAATAAACTATGGCTCCGTTTGATAGCAACATGAAAAATGAAAATAAAAATAACTAATTTAAGTGAGAAGATGAAAAATAAGTTGAGGGATGTGGTGAGATTAACTCTTGCTTTTTGCCTTTTTCCATGACAAAATTTTCTTTGGGTGATGGCAGAGAAATTTTTTTTTAACAAAATATTATAGGAGGATGGAGGACATATACTCACAAAAATGAGTATGAGATGGAGAAGATCTCATCATATACTTCAATTTATTTTCCATCTTCTCACCCAAATTAGTTGTTTTTATTTTTATTTTTCATGTTACTATCAAACGGAGCCTATAAGTCTATAACTATGTATAAGGCCATTTGCACCAAGTAGTGCAGAAGTGTAAGAAAAAAAAAATAGGGACAATTAAAAAAAATGTCTTATTAGAGAAATATTTTCACACTAAAGTCAAGGAATATTTTTTTTATTGTAAAATGACATCCCAACCCTTAAAATAAACTAAAAAAATACCAATATGCATTAAAATATGGACGGCAATATGAACTTTGCAGCCTATAATATGAACTTTGCGGCCTATATTTTACTGCAATATGAACTTTGCAATCCATATTTTTGGTGCAAAGTTCATATTGCAGTCCATATTTTACTGCAATGTGAACTTTGCTGTCCATATTTCTAGTGCAAAGTTCATATTGCAGTCCATATTTCACTGCAATATGAACTTTGCAGCCCATATTTTTTGTGCAAATTTCATAGAGAGGGGATAATTTAGGTAATATATAACATTTTTTTATTAATTAAATGATATTTAAATTTATTCGAATACCTTCATTTAAAATATAAAACAAAATAGGACTCTTACACTAATTACCAATTAAAAATAGGCCCTTCATTCAAAAAATTATTATTCATTGGATTTTTGGTAAAAATCAATGTGTAATAAGACCTTCTACCTAATTTCTAAAAAAAATAAAAATAAATTTAGCCTATCAACATAAGAAAAAAGGTACACCACAAAAATTCTTAGGGTGCATTTGATTGCGAGCATGGAATTTGCATGGAAAGAAAATAAGTTCCAGGCAATTGAATTGCCTAGAATTGAGTTGCATGGAAAATGACAATTAAATGTGTTTGATTGCCTTAATTTTCTACCCGGAAAATAGTGTACTTTTCCATCTTTTGGTGTTTGATAGACATTATTTTTTATGGTAATTGTAACTTTTTCCAACTTTTGTTGTTTGATAGCTATTATTTTCCATGGAACTTGAACCTTTTTCCATGGAACTTGTATATTTTTTACATGGAACTTACCTAAAAAATCAGATTTTTTAAAAACAGTTTCTTTTTTTTTTCAATTTTACTTAATCAAAAAATAGTATTTTGATTTTTGAACAATTTTACTTCATCAAAAATCAGTTTTTTTTTAAAACAATTTTTTTTTATTTTTAACAAGTTTACTTCATCAAAAAACAGTTTTTTTTTAAAACAGTTTTTTTATTTTTAACAAGCTTACTTCATCAAGAAACAGTTTTTTTTTAAAACAGTTTTTTTATTTTTCTAACAATCTTACTTCATCAAAAAACAGTTTTTTTTTTTTATTTTTGAACAATTTTACTTCAGTGAAAAACATATTTTTTGAAAACAATTTTTGGTTTTTGAACAATTTTGCTTCATAAAAAAACTGTTTTTTTTAAAACAGTTTTTGTTTTTTTTAACAAGTTTACTTCATCAAAAACCTTCATCAAGAAACAGTTTTTTTTTTAAAACAGTTTTTTTTATTTTTCTAACAATCTTACTTCATCAAAAAACAGTTTTTTTTTAAAACAGTTTTTTTATTTTTCTAACAATCTTACTTCATCAAAAAACAGTTTTTTTTTAAAACAGTTTTTTTTTTATTTTTCTAACAATCTTACTTCATCAAAAAACAGTTTTTTTTATTTCTGAACAATTTTACTTCAGCGAAAAACAGATTTTTTGAAAACAATTTTTGGTTTTTGAACAATTTTGCTTCATCAAAAAACTATTTTTTTTAAAACAGTTTTTTTTTTTTCTAACAATTTTACTTGATCAAAAAACAGTTTTTTTTAGACTACACTTGTGCTAATTGCCTCGGTCTTTGTGCGAATTGCCTGGAAAATAAAAACCACCTCCCCCAAAAGAAAATATTTTCCACCTTTACAAGGAAAAGTACATGAATAGTAAAAAAAGTGGGAGTTTGACTCCATGGAAAATAAATGCAATCAAACACTACAAAAATGAGAATTTAGGTGGAAAAGCTATATTTTCCATGAAAAATATGGCCTATCAAACACACCCTTAAATTTATCATAAATGGTACGTAATGTATTGTCCAATGGTTCCTTTTTCTTTTTTTCTCAAAAAAAAAAAAAAAGGATACATGAGACAATCTTGCTGTCATGTTTTGGTTCAAAAAAGAAAGAAAGTTTGGATGATACACATTAATTGTCCTAAAGTTTCGGACCATACACACTGTGTATTGTCGAGAAGTTGTGTCATGTTTTGATTTAAAAAAAATAGTTTAAATGATGCATATTAATTATCTTAAAGCTTGAAACCATACACACTGTATTGTTGAAAGGTTGTCAAACCCAAGCAATACATTATATTCCTCTCAAATAAAAATTTATCATAAGGTAAATTAAGGGTGGAGATGTTGGCACCCCAAAAATCTCTTGAAAACACTCCCACTTTAATTTGGTCATTCGCAACCGAATAACGTATACGTTATTCGGTTGTGAAGGACCGAATACAAAATTGTAAAAATTTGAAAAAACTTGAAAATGCCTTACTCGGTTGTCAAGAACCGAGTATAAAATTTGAAAAAACTTGAAAATGCCTTATTCGGTTGTCAAGAACCGAGTATATAGATTTATATTCGATCCTCAACAACCGAATAATAGACACTTTACTCGGTTGCGAATGACCGAATTAAAGTGGGAGTGTTACCAAATATTTTTTAAGGTGCCAACATCACCACCCTAAATTAAGTGTTAAAATTTTAGGCAGTGGGATAGAATTGAAAATACATTTACCCTTAGGGTGTGTTTGGATATGTAGTTTTAGAATTCTATTAGAATTGTAATTCTATAGTATTACAATTCCAAGAATTGCAATACCATTGAATTATAATACCATTGTTTGGATTGCACGTAGTTTTCATTTGAAATTCTAATAGAATTTAAAATTTATTTATTTGACTAAATTATAGAATTCATTTGAAATTCCAAATAGATAATAAGGAGGTGATAGCATAAGTTCATTTAATATATATACAACTTTGTATATATATACACACTGTGTATATACATATACATTATATTTAATGTATACATATATATACATTATATTTGGGGGGGGGGGGGGGGGCTTGGGGGGGGTGGGGGGGGTGGGGTGAGGTGAGGTGGGGGCGATATGAGTGGTAATGGTGAATTTTTTATTTTTTTTTTGAATTCAATAGAAATTGGAATTAGAAAACTCTACTATTTTTATGGAATTCAATCCTTTAGAATTTGTGGTTTTGGAATTCTAGTAGAATTCCAAAACTATAACTTTTAACCTATCCAAACAATAGAATTCTAAAACCATCCCCCAATTCCAATTCTATAGTATGGAATTGGGGTTGCCAAACACACCCTTAGTCCCTAACACTACAAAATTAGAGGAAAAGATAGACAACGCATACTTCCTAAATACACCGCACCTAATTTTTCAATGGTCAAAAGCATTGGACCCACCTCAAAAACAAAAACCAAACCAAAATTGGATACCAAATTTGCAAATTCAGTTAATCTATTAATAGTTATTATTATTATTATTAATTCAAATTCCACATATATAAATATATATTATATGTAGGTGACTCACCCGCCTTAACATCAAAATTTATAAAGGGAACACCCCTCCCCCACCTCACCCCACCCCACCCAACCCACCACTTTTCTCACGTTTAACGAAAACAAACAAGTTAAACTTTCTCAGGAAAAAAGAACCGAAAATCCCTCGTATTTTCCCGGAAGAATCTCGAACTATTCCATTTCTTATAAATTCAATCTTACAATTGTCATCGGTAACTTCGCGTTGTGAAATCTAAATAAAGATTAGCACTTTTCATTTTTAGCCTAAAAATAAACCTTAAAACCTCGTTTTGATCGGCGCTTTTCCGGTGAGGGTTTAGGGTTTGGAAGTTCATAATCATCTGAATTGGGAGTTGATTGTTTCAATTTAGTGTTTCGGTTTATCATCAGAGACCGGGAAAAAAATCCCAAATTTTGTCGGTGGAGTTGAATTTGGAAATCAAGATTAAGTTTTTGTTTTAGGAATAGAATGACGATCGTTTCTATGCCGGAGGGGAGTTCGGCGTCTTTAGGAGGTGATCGGAAAGTTTCGTATTTCAGTAATGCTTATGTGCTTGGATTGACTGTCGTTGCCGGAATTGGTGGACTTCTTTTCGGATATGATACAGGTATAACTAATTTGAACTTTCAAAAAAAATTCTTATATATCTATCTACTATTATATAAAGCTCTTCATTTCGTTGGCTTGAAGCCGTGTCACCTTTTTAACTTCCCGATTTTGTCCTTTGGGCTGCATTTGTTGCAGGATTAGTGGGGATTTTATGTTTGGTTTTTGGTGGGATTGAATATTCTAGCGGATTATTTATCTGCTCGTTATCCCCACAGCCTATCAAGAGAGGGATTAACGAATTCGAAGTGTGATTGGTTATCCTGTTCAGATGGGATTAAATAATCATAACCAATTTTAATCAGATGCCTCAAACAAAATGTCAATGTTTTAATTTTACAAAAAAAATTGTAATATTAGCGTAAACAATGAGGTTCGAAAGGTTATGTAAGTCCCTCACTTACCATTTTCTTAACTTTTGTTTCTTTAAATCACTTCGCACGTGTGAAAATTCTTTATATGTATATGCTGTAATTTTATGTTTGACAGAGTTTGATAGGATGTCAATTTATATATATATATACACATATAAGGAAAATTACAATCTTCTCCATGTATTTTCGTTAAATTTGAAGGAAAAAAGGTCATATTTGAGGTGTAACTCTATAATTAGTATACAATGGACTATTTGGAAATTAATTTTTACAAATTTGTGATTTTGTTTTATGAATGGGGTATTTTCGGATCTTCGGTTGGAGGATGGTTTTAAGTGATTTCTTTATAAATTTGAATGAAGGAAAATCTTGGGTAAGATTTGGAGTTGGTCAAAGTTTGAAATTCAACTTTCTTTCTTTTCTTCTTTTTAGTTTTGTTTAAAAAAATATGGGACTTTTTCTAATTTTTTTGGTCACTTAGAAAAGGTAATTAGACAAACAAATGAGTTTTACAAGAAATTGAAAAAGGAGATGCTGATTTGGTGAGATAATCTCATTTTTCATTTAAATGGATTTGTTTTATTTTTATTGAACATCTCACCAAATTAAAAATCTTTTTTTTTTTTTAAAAAAAAAATTGTCATAAATTATTAATGTTTTAAATATTTTTTTTTAACTTTTTTTTTTAAAAAATTTGGGTCTCTGTCAATGCACATGATTTGAGTTGCAACTGTTTGTGTGTGGCTAGCTGATCTGTGTTAAATTGTGCATGTGTTTAAATATTAATTCAATGACTTAGTGAACACATGCAACTGTTTATTGTGGGTGTTCCGGTGATGTACGCATCTATATATTTCTTAATATTAATTTCAATGACTAAATATAGGTATATATGCGTATCCATATTAGATTTTCTGTACACACGCGAGGTGCGCTATTCGAATACAAGTAATTAAAAGAAATAAAATTAAAAGAGGTTAAGCAGCTTATTACCGTCGCTAGTAGCAAGGGTTCGGATCCATAATATTATTACTATTTTTTGCAGATATGCGATTCATGTGCAATGTAGATACAAGTAATTTTAAGGATTTTTTTTCAAAAAAAGTACACAATGATAAGTACTCAAATATTTCATATTTTCAGTCTTTAGTGGTTTTTGATGGTACGATTACCCACGAAATGGATTTTCATAGCACATCTTAGTCTGGTTATAGTCTTTTAATTTTCCTTATGTAATTCAAAAGTAACCTTCAACCAGTCTACCGTTCGTCACTTTCTCTTTCTATTCTCCAGTGCAAATGCGCCTTTTAAATTCATTTGGGCTGCATCTTATCTCTTCCATGAAAAATCTTTTTTCATATAATTTATTTCCACGGAATTAAATTATTTCCATCTAAGTGATCAAACGAACCTTCGGATTAAAAAGTTTGTGGGATTTGTGAGAGACAATAGACTGTAGTTGGAAGATTGATGACTAATGAGAGAGAAACATGGGAGACAGAGCTGTTGGGAGACCACTGGAAAAGGACCCACACCAAAAGTATATACACATGTGTCTCTCTTTGTAGTTAGTTTCAGTCTTACTTCCAATTGTACTTGCTTTGCAAGATTGGTATTCTTTGTTGCGACTTCTTGCCGGAGCAAATATGATTTTCCCAAAGTAAGGTACTGATTTGACAAGTAGTATCATGTGCATTCACAATATACCTTCAGTTGGGAAAAGCCATATTTGGTTTGACAAATAGTAAACCACCCTTTCTTGCTGTTGTTGTTTACTCGATTTGTTCTGCACTCAGGCAGGGGAGAGTTAGGAACTTCTTAAAAATGGGGGTGAGTTTCGCGCTAACTTTGGCAAACTTCTGAGTACACCTCGTTATGTTACACAGATTTTGTTTTATTTTGTTTAATCTCTCTTTTCTGTTACATTCATCTCATTCTTTGAAATTTTGACGGGTGCTAATTTGAAATTTTGGTACAGGAGTGATATCAGGGGCCCTTCTTTATATTCGCGACGATTTTGAGGCAGTTGAGAAGAGTAGCTTCCTGCAGGTAGAAGTACCAGTCAGTTGAGCAGCATAAGTAAAATATGAATGACTCGCTATGTAAACCCCATTTTTAGGCCTGGGACGAATTGGTCTCAGAAGTACTAATGTGGAAATGGGATAGATATACAATACATTGCGACCAACATATATTTTGTGTACTTACAATGATATAATAACCATCACTCGTAATGCAACCAACATATAAAACAGTATTACATTGCAGGTGCTTGCATATATTTGCATATATATTAACCTTTTAAAAGGCGAAGGCAGTTGTTAAGGCATTTTCTTGTCAAAAGGGGCTGGGTGAGCCTCGAGGCTTTGAGGCATAAACCTTTGTGCATGAATTTTTTATAATCTAGAAATAGAAAACTAATTAGGGAAATAATAACACTAAAATATTGAAGAGAGCCAACAAATTGTGAAGAGTATAAAAAATGGGAATATATTGCTTTGAAAATTACAGGTGAAACTTCTCAAGGTGGAGTTTCAAACTCATGACAACTTACGTGCACGTGTTGTTTACATGTATACAAGTGTTCAAGAGTTTTAGGTGCATATTTGAAATTTAAGTTTGGAAATACTATTGTCAAAGCACTCTTGGCTTCTTCCTAAGCAAATGCATCACGTAGCTATGCATTACAATTTAGTGCATTACATTAGTAACTTTTGCTTTGGTAGTAGCAAAGCATTATCCTTTAAATTTAATCATTAGTTATGGATGCGTAAAACAAGTAGTGTTTTTGGGGAAATGCTATTGCCAAAGCACTTTTGGTTTCTGCTAAAGCAAATGATGCATCACATTGTTGTACGCTACGCTTTAGATGCATTACATTGTTATGGCACAAGCCATTTTTGCTTGGCAATAGCAAAGAAATACCCTTTAAATTTACTCATTAAGTGTGGATTAGTAAAACAAGTATTGGATATGTATGCAAGAGTTCCGCGAAGTGTCATTAATTAAGTTATTAATGATTGTAGATGTATCCAATGGTTTGTGAGTATCACAATTGGGTATCCAACGATACCCCTCCTTTCTAAAAGTATTGGGCTTCTTAGGTACGGGCGTAGAGAAAATATTCCACCTTGATTTTCCTACACTCCAGTAAAAACACTAATTTACCTTTTAGGACATAATCAATGTCCCGTATGTCGCAACAATAAATAACCTAATCAGTGGTCAAGGAGACATCTTATTTATTGTTGCGAGATATGGGACATTGATTATGTCCTAAAAGGTAAACTGTAGGATATATTATATGCATTGGTCTTTATAAGCATGTTTCTTATCAAAAAAATATTATATGGCATTGGGGACAAAATTCCATAGTAAGAAATGTGATATTGTTAGGAATTTGAGACAAAATCAAAACAGGGCTCAAAGATGTTGGCTGATCTCCCATCATTTCTTATATTGATTTTATGTGACAATTCATATATTTTGTTCGACTGTTTTCTGAGTAACCAACTAAATAACTCACTAAACTGTTAAAAAAAATTCTATTGAATCTCTGGCTCTTTAATTTGGCAGGAAACAATAGTGAGCATGGCTTTGGTGGGTGCAATGATAGGAGCTGCAGCGGGGGGGTGGATCAATGATGTTTATGGACGTAAGAAAGCTACTCTTATTGCTGATGTTGTCTTTACTATTGGATCACTTGGCATGGCTGCTGCTCCGGATCCATACGTTCTTATATTTGGACGGCTCTTGGTTGGCCTGGGGGTGGGTGTGGCATCAGTTACTGCTCCCATGTATATAGCAGAAGCATCCCCATCAGAAATAAGGGGTGGTCTTGTGAGCACTAACGTTCTTATGATTACCGGCGGACAATTTCTTTCCTACCTCGTCAACCTTGCTTTTACTGAGGTCAGTTTATTCGTTTTATTCTAGTTTTCCTCATTTCAGATTGTGGTATACTGGTATGTGCAATAATTCTCTTGGTAGTCATATTATTAAGCTGTTGAATGTTATTTTTGGATAAGTTTTTAGGTCGGGAATGAAAACATGAACTAATAACACTAAACTCCAAATACCTAAATACTTTCTGAGCTCCTTCATGAGGCTTGGCAACTGGAGATGTTTTTCTTTTGTTTTCCTTGTCTCAAAGAATATATTCAATCATTCCTCATAAGGCATGAAATTGTAGCACCTTTACCGTAAAGTCCTTTTTATGTCTTATACCCATGTCTCTGATCAGCTTATATGTTCATCAACTTTATTTGGAAAGGTCAACTGTTTTAGTAGCTTTCAAGTTTAGGATTTTGTTTGTTTAATGATTCTTAACAGGCTTAATGATCTTGGGAGTATTGGAGGTCTAATGGTCTAATAAGGTTTTGTTCCCTGATATCTGTGTTTGTGCAAACAACATAAAGTGACACTCAAACTTAATTTCAATGTCCTAATGCTTGCCAGTTTCTGAGTTTTGTTTTGGGAAGTGTTGGGTGAGCCATTTGCAATATATTGTTTTAAGTGCTTCTTTGGTTAGAATTTCTAGGCTTTCCAAGAATTTTAAAATGGTAAATTTAGATATGAAAACTTGTAACAATGTTTATAGTCCGTGATTACATCTTTGAGTTTTTTCGTTCCCATCCTTTTTACCCGTAAAGCGGTTTAAGCGGTGCAAGATTATATGTCACCGTATATTTATATGTATATTTGATGTAATAATGCATACCTGTTTTATAACTATTCACATCATATTCTCGGCATGAAAGGTTTTCAGTGTGCAGTTTTGAAGAGGCAGCATCAAGATAGAATTGGCGCTTTTGCAGTCAGTTTTTGCAAGGAGTAACGTCGCTGAAGGAAACACTTCTTTTCTTTCCTGCTTTTTTTAGTTGCTATATAGTTTTATAGTTGACGTCCTGTAGTTGATTCCTTGACTAGAGCTACTATTACAAGAAGAAATAAAAAGGCGGTTTTGGTAATTGGCACATGTTTTGTTAAACCTCCCAGAAGAACCATATTCTTACTTTTATTTGGAGAATATCCAACAATAGTTTCCGTTGAATGAATAATGGATCCAGATCCTATAAACAATAATGCTTTCAAAAAAGCATAAGTAATTAAATGAAATAAAGCACTGCGATAAGACCCCATACGGCCATACCTATAGCTAACATCATATATCCCAATTGAGACATTGTGTAATAGACTAAACCCTCTTAATATCTTTTTGAGTCAAGCTACTATTACAAGAAGAAATCAAGTCGTCTTCTCCTCCTCTCCCTCTAGTGATCTAGGTACTTGGTGGAAGACTCGAGTTTTTCTGTAATAGCATCAGTATATAATCTATCATTATATATAAGTATATGTGGACAGTCCCATCCTGTAAAGAGGTCAGTCTCACTTTAAGCAGGACTGTCCAATTCGAGGGTAGATGGAGGATTTTTTTCTTGAAATTTGTAAAGGTCTCTATGATGGGTAGATTATCTCCTCCAAATTTGATCTAAAAATTTAATTTAGAAGTGGGTGAGACGATCATAAAAAATCTTGACAGCCGAAATGAACATATATATCAATTTTTAGTTACACCCACTTCTATATTTACCTTATTGATGAAAATTGGTAATGATAATCTACTCATCATGAGATCATCTCTACTAAATTTCTAGAAAAATAGGATCACCTCGACTAAATTTCATGAAAAAATATATCTGTTTACCCCTCGAAAAAATATATGATAATACATATATTGGCCAATAGATTATAGTGTAATTTACGCATATGCAAGTGTCACCTATACCTAAGGTTTAGGAGTTCTGACCTCTTTATAAAGGACTAAACTGGGAAGCCCTTGAACTTGTCCCCTGCTATGGCTGCTTAAGTAGTCATTTATTTACAAAATGGAAGCCATTTTCTAATGTCATTATTCGTAAACATCACTAGAAAACATCACTAGAATAATATACGAATGAAAGAGATATAGTGAAGCTGGATCTTCATCCATGGTGTGCTGCATTATCCGAGTGCTTGCTGCCAAAGATTACTTGGCGCTAAAGATTATTTGTTCTCCTTTGTTTTTGCTTGTGTTGATAAACTCAAATGAAGTGCTTACATGGCCATTAAGGCGGTTGGTATAAGTTGCGTTTCAAAGAACATTTTATCTTCTCTTTTATTGAGACTGAATAGTGAGAAACTGATCTCCCCAAATAATATGATATCTAATAACTATTTATATGCATCCATAGGAGTGTTAGGAACATCGAGACCAAATAAAGGTTGAATATGAGATTTTGGTTCAATACGATGGGACACTCTTTGAGAATCTTGCACTTTCAAGTTTTCATTTGAGATATGTATTTATGTTTCAGTTTGTTAGTACGCTGCTTGTTCTGTTTGTATATTTTTTCATATGCTTCTAAAATCAAGTTATTTTAATAACATCTACATGACCTACATTTAATTCACATAGGATAGCCATTTGGCTGTGTTAGTCCTAGTGGGAGTAGGTGATACCATGTTCTACATGATGTTACTTGGAACATATTGGTCATGTAGTTTTTTTGGATCGTAAGTTCTAGAAATCTGCTTTGGATTGTTTTAGCATTGTAGTTATTTTCAGTAGTGAAGTACAGTCCACCAAGATAGATTTGCTAAAGCATATGTAATGCGTAATATATATGTTTAAACTTTAAACAGTATTGGTTGATTCAAATGTATCACGTTGCAATAGGATTCGTCTTCTTCTTAACCCAAATGTTGCTATAACAAAAGTTCTTTTACGAAAATAATTCTGGTATCTTAGTTTTCGGTTATTCTAATTTTATTTTTTTTATCTATCTGCATTTTGAGTTAATATACGCAGGATGCAGTAAATTGTAGGACATTTTTTCTTTTAAGGGAAAAAAATCTTTCAGTTTTGTGAAAATTCTGCTTTTTGAATGGTCGAGCAGGTTCCAGGGACCTGGCGATGGATGCTCGGAGTAGCTGCTGTGCCGGCCATTATTCAGTTCACGCTCATGCTATTTTTACCGGAGTCGCCTCGCTGGCTATACATGAAGGTAAAAATTTACTTCATTCTTCGTAACTTCACGAGTTTTTCCCATTTTTAATTGCTTTGATTTTTAAGAATTTAAATAAATAATATAAATTTTAATAATATGCAGAAGGATAAAGCTGAAGCAATTGTTGTGCTTGCTAAAATTAATGATCCTCTCCGATTAGAGGAGGAGATTGATCAGCTTGCTACTGCATTAGAGGAAGAACACCAAAGAAAGAATGCTGTCAGCTACTGGGATGTGTTTAGGGTAAAAGAAATCAGACATGCATTTTTGGCTGGAGCCGGACTTCAGGTATTGTTGTGGCCACCTATTGAAAAAAAATACTGTTTTCTACCTTTTCCTTTGTTTTAAAGACAATCAAGTTTACAGTCTAGCTTCAGGCATTGTTGCATCCCATATGTTAAAATAAAGTGTTTTCTACTTTTTTCTTTGTTTTAAAGACAATTTACAGTTTAGATCCAGGCTTAAGCTCAAGTGGTTGAATGGTTGATAAGAGTGATTACTCACACAGGGCACCTAGGTTCGAGACCCGCCCCCGTCCTCCTCCCTCTTCTCAAATCATCTGGATACATCTTGCATTAAAAAAAGAGAATCAAGTTTACACTTACGTTGGACGAAGTCCATCATAAGTTTCATAGAAGCTAATAGATGGAGGGTATTGAAACACTTAAGTAGTGTGAGGATTTAAGTTGGAGAAAATGAAGTTAGGGGCTAAGTGTGTAAATTACTCTTATTAATATTAGGAAAGACTCAGTCACCTACACACAACTACATATATGCCTATGCTCGTTGAAGGAGGTGCATTAGAAAAAATGAAAAAAATGGGTTGCTTTAAGTGATGTACGTTCCTTGAAAAGGGTTGGTTTAAGTGATAGGACGCTCCTTGATTCTCCTTTACAAGAAGCTTTTAATAAATTAATGGAATTGGCATGAACTTAGCTGCTTGTAACTTGAAATGCTTGCGTTATACATATTTTTGGTGAATATGTCGTATAACTATCTGTATTTCATTATTTCACCTACTAAAGGCTTGTTTGGATCCTGTTTCAGGATATTTGTAATGAGAAATAATATTTTTGGAACTGACCAAATGAGAGAACATTGTGCTCTTACAGTTCTGTTAGAGCACCCGTTTAGTAAACGGGAGGTCTTGAGTTCAAATCTCAATGAAAGCACCCTGTTTACTTGAAGTTCTCAATTACAGGTTATCTTATTGACCTAGTTTTCCTTTTGGCTTCAGTTTTCTACTGTGATGATTATCTGTATTAAATTTTGAGAGAATGAAAAGGTTGTGCGCACCGAAAAAGTTCTGATGTAAAATCTGAATACTACTAGCTCTAGTGACCTAATCCTCTTGTATTGTCTCACACCGCAATTGCATTTCATTTGCATTAGCAGTTGGACACACTCAATTTTGTCAATACTTAATAAGAAGTGCTCTATAATCCCGTACTTGGGGGGTAAACAGGAAGTCTAGAAAATCATGACCAAGTGTCCAAACCAGCCCCTCTCTCCTGCAGAAATTTATCTCAAATTTGTCTGTCTTTTCATAGACTGTAATGTTTTACTTGCAGGCATTTCAACAATTCACAGGTATCAACACAGTGATGTACTACAGTCCAACGATTGTTCAAATGGCTGGCTTTGAGTCCAACCAGCTAGCCCTTCTATTATCCCTCATCGTCGCATTAACAAATGCCGCGGGCACGGTTCTCGGAATTTACCTCATCGACCACTTCGGCCGAAGAAAATTGGCCCTTAGTAGCTTAGCCGGTGTAATCGTTTCCCTTATCCTCCTCTCAACCGCATTCTTCCTGGAATCAACCGGCGCAGCCACCAGTCTCTACGGGTGGCTCGCAGTTCTTGGCCTAGCCCTCTATATAGCCTTTTTTGCACCCGGTATGGGACCGGTCCCATGGACCGTCAACTCTGAAATATATCCAGAATCATATAGAGGGATTTGTGGGGGCATGTCGGCTACAGTCAACTGGGTATCGAATCTAATAGTAGCCCAGAGTTTTCTTTCGATTGCTGAGGCTGCTGGGACTGGTGCCACTTTTGCCATACTGGCCGGTATAGCCGTTTTGGCCTTTTTGTTTGTGGCTGTCTTTGTGCCGGAGACTAAGGGGTTGACATTCGAGGAAGTCGGGAAGATATGGAAGTTGAGGGCTCAAGGCAGTGGATATGGCAGTGGGTCTGGCAGTTGGTATGGGAGTGGGTATGGTAGTGGGTTGGATAAGTTACCCCTTCTTGAAGAGGGTAACTAGCCCTTAAAACTTTGACCCATTTGGGTGGACCTCCTTCCAGAGGGAAATAGAACATAAATATTTATGGCGCATATTTCTTTTTCGCTGGGAGTGCTGTTAATTGTTTTTATTGTGAGCTCTGTCTGTATCCATGACGATATTTTTATAAATTCGCGAAGATGAAGAGCTTCAGGGCACTGCTCTGCTACTAGTTTTAATCTGAGTAACACTGTTTTGAGGCTGAGTTGCTACCTTTTGGCTGTGCTGGTTTAGGGTTTGTATTATTTTCTGGGGACCTCGCGTGCTGTATAGAAATTATGCCCATTAATGAAGTAATTACGATTAGTTGCTGCTGTTGCTTTGAATGAATGATTTCTTGTGTTGGATCTTACATTCTTAACAGGTTTTTGTCTGTACTTATGGCGGAAAATTTCTCATGAGGACCGGTCTATGTAGACCGGAGCTTTTAGCAACATTTCTTTGTCGCTAAAAGCAGCTCTTCGCTAAAACCCCGGTTTGTACAGAAATGCACCCATATTAATATCTGCTTTTATAGAAAGTCTAATTTTTAATGCACGCGCTTAATTAATCTTCTCAATCATTTAAAAAGTTGAGTTTAATAATTTTAACCTAAAAGATCCTATCGGAAATTTGTAAACTCGCCCCAATCAGATCTTTCCATCGCTCTTTGCCCCGAATGCTGTTTTCATTTCTTAGTAGTACTTTATGTTTTTCACACTCATTCTCTTCTCAACCTTGGTATGAATTGGATTTAATTAAGCTCAAAGTTATGGAAATCTTGGATTAAAACGTTAATATGGGTTTGGATTTTAAAGTTTAGAACGCACCTCTTTTCTCCTTCAATTATAAAAAGCCGTTTCAAATGATATGGATCGGTCTTTTAATAACAAATTTTCATTGCCAAAATAGTGGGAGATTTTTTTTAGCTATAAAAATTTGTCATTAAAGATGTGATACATGTACAAACACGTTTGTACCAGATCTTCGTCATGAATTTTCGAATGACAAATAAATTGTAGACTTAGGGATCAGTTAGGTTAAAATTGGTGTTTTGAAAATAACCAAAGCCAAAGCAGTCCATAAATGTGACAAAAATTAATTGATAAATGCATTTATAATGCAATCAAAGATGAAAATTATTCGTCAGGATAGCAATGGATGCTGTAACTCTATCTATCAATGTATGTGTGTTTTTGTGCGCAGAAAACATATATATATATATATCGATTTTTTGCTGTATACAATTGAATGATAAAATTATTGGAAAAAAAAATTAAAAAAAAAATGGTACCAAGAACCTATACTAAAATTGAGATTCCATTGAGATTATTACATAAACTAATTCAATTATTTTTGTACTTGAACAGTTTTTCCTAAATATTTTTATTAGCAATAAAAAATTTATGACTAAATGTTCATCTTAGCCGGTCATATAAGGTTTAATAAACTCATCCCACTAAGGGGTTAGTTGAATGTTTTTAACAAAAATTGATGAGGTAATTACTTAAATACAGGTAAAAAGTATAATTTGATCAGTGCATTTAAAATTACTATTTTTAAGTTCACTAATTCAATGAAGATTAAGCATTGACAAGGAAACCTGTCAATAAAAGCATAGTTGGAAAGTGTAAAATTTATTTAAGTGAGTATGTTAGTTTGGTGGTAAAGACATTTTACTCAAATCAGAAAATCTCGGATTTGAGTCACACCCGTACGGGGAAGATTTCTTTATTTTTCGAAATATATTTCTTTTATTTCTTGAAAAATATACCATTCAGTTGAAAAGACTTGTTGAAAGTTCAAGATGTTTCAACCAATTTGCCAAAATCAAATCTTATTTGGCTTTGCCAACAACCGACCACAAAAACTTGTAATCGTGACTGGCCAAAATTTTTTGTGTCTTTTGTGAAGATATGATTTTGATAATGTATAAAATATATGTGAAAAATGAAAAAAAATTATTTTCATAAATAATATAATAATTGAGCCTTCTTTTGGAATTGCCTAGCTTTTGCAATAATGTGGAGAACTAATAAACGAAGGGATTGTCCAAAAAAAAACATATAAACGAAAGGTATTTAAGAAATTTCAAAACATTTATTTTAGTATTTAATTTTGAAGTATGGGTAAAAGTACCCTTAAATGATAGTTTTTACACCTTTTCATTTATACACCCTTAAAACTAGTGCGCAACTCATGCGGATGATATAATTTCGAAATACTCTAATTTTTATTAGTCATAAAAATATTGCGAAAGTTTGTTAGAACAATTCTATGGATGAAAAATGACATGTTATATCAGTAAAATTTATTGTTACAAGAAGTTATATCTGGGAAAGCTACTGTTTTAAGAAATATTAAGGCCCTGTTTTGTTAGGCTGAAATGTTTGTCATCCAAGATGAAATTGAAATGTTTGGGTAAGTTACAGTAAACCCAAGCTAACTCATGATAGTCAAACAATGCCTAAGGTGTTGTTTGATTAGCCAAGTGAAATATGATATTTAACTGATTCAGATTTTGAAATCGGTTAATTTGGGTTTGATTGATAAAAGAGTTCAGAGCTTAATGGTAAATTTGGGCCTCAACGATTATTAGGAGGATTTCCAATGTAATCATGAATTTGAGAAAAATTAAATGTCACATATGGTATATATATAAATAATGCGTTAAAAAATAAAAAAACTATCTTCAATATGAATATAGATAATGGCCATGAAAGTTATGTTACAAAAGATAAATGATACAAGAGTTACTTCAACGTACCATGTGTGTATGAAGCAATAGTGTTCTAAAAGGCGGCGCTTAGGCAAGCTAGGCTGTTGCCTAGCGCTAGGCGGTGCCCTGATTAGTGCCTAGGCGGGTGATTAGATGCCGGGATCAATTAGGCGAGCTTAGGCGGGTGCGTAGGCGGGCTGGGCGGGAGATAGGCGGATATACTTTTTTTTTTTCTCTTGTTTTAAAGGAGTTGCTTATTTCTCTTTTTGTTTGAAAATTACCATTTAAAAAAATGGATATAATTTATCAACCATCATAAGTAAATTCAACTTTCATTCTTCCGATTGAAACAAAACCTTAGCCAACAATTGCAATAGCTAGAAGATATTCAAGAAGAGCTTGCTTTTGCTAGTTATAACTTATAAACATATCATACTATCTTATAACTTATATACAATTAGGGCTTGAATCGTCTCTTTATATTTTTTTTCCTTTACAATTCTTAATTAATGGCTTGAACTTTGACATTCGTAGTTTGATGGTATATTTGTTAATTGAACATTTGAACTTTTTTTTATGTTTATTTGAGTACTATGTTTGATTAGATGATTTTTCAGTATTTTATTTTGTATATATAATTTTAGATATATTTAAAAATTAAAAATATAATTAAAAAAATCACATGGCGCCTAAACGCCTAAGCCCCGACTAGGCACTCTAGGCACTAGGTCACCAACCTTGATCCGCCTAGCGTTTTTTAGATCCTTGGTATGAAGTATGGAGAGAGTAAACTTTTGATGTTGGCAAAATTAGATGGGGTCACAAGGGCACAATAATAAAGTGTCACTTATCAACTCTTACATAACTCAACTTAACTCTGGTTAAATAATATACTAATAATTTAAAATAGTTATATTTTGAAAATAAAAATAAATTAGTTGACTGTTTGTTAACTAATTTTTCTTTTAATCTTTAACATAATCTTAGTCGTTTTATCACATCTTTTTTTTGGTTTTCCACTTTCCACCGCTTGTTTTATAGTTTATACCATATGATATAAATGGATTGTGTATAACCTATTTAACGTAAGTCTCAATGTGTCAGTTTTAGGCTAATTTCACGATAATTGTGTTAGATTTAATTACTCAAAAACAAATGTTTATTAAATGGGTTAGTCGTGTTTGACTTAAAATTGACCCGGATTTGTTCATATTTAGTCTTCTTTGATACAAAATTGACTCAAATTTATTTATATTTGACCTAAACCAGCTAATTTCATATTGAATATTGCATGAGGGAAAAAGAATTTACAAAAAAAATAAAAATAATAATGATTCAAGTTATGACTATATAAAAACAAGTAAATGAAATTAAAAGGAAGAAGAAAAGATAAATCACCTTAAGAAGTTAGCATATTTTTAAATTGTATTTGTATTTGTAAATTATATATTCTTACAGTTAAGGATTTTTTTTCTCTCTTATTTTGTACAAGTAAGAGATCGATGAAGCAACATAATTCGAAAAGGATTATCTTTTTTTTATTATTTTATTTTATCAAGCGCGTTAAATTATTATATTGATTAAATAAAGTTAAATTAAGTTAGGTTAGAATTGACAAACGTCACTTTCTTATTATTTGACTTTCATGAGTTTGCTTGTGTTTGGCGAAAATTGCGGAGTAAGCTGGAATTAAGCACTGGAAAGGAAGTTGATGTAGTGGAATACGTGACAACATTTAGATACGTGAGAGAGTAGTGAAGTACGTGTTTGCTACTCGCATAAATATGAATAACTGAAATAGTCACTTCACAACAATCTATACTATCCATATCAACAACTCAATACTTCAAAGTTTCAACTATTTTTGACCTTGTGGGGTTGGTCTGGTGGCTAACTAAGATCTATTAATGATCAAACTTGTATTCGAATCCTTCCAGTTACAGTTACTCAAAAAAAAACTTTCTTTCTTTTATCTATTATTTTCATTTTAAAAGAAGCATCTTGTAATAAAAACACCTTTACTTGAATAGAAGTGATTATTTTCCTAAATTTTTAGTTTCAGAGTAAATTTAATTTCATGCAATTTATTTTGTATCTCGGTTTTATTTTTCGGTGGTATTTACTATAGTTATATTAAAATTTCTCAAACCCCTCTTAATTGAGGCAATGAAAAATGCACAATCAATTGATTTTGTTTGGTCCAAGACGAAATTAAATATTTGTCAAGACTCTGAAACATATTACTAGCAAGCCCCAACATTTTAATTAAATTAATCTAAGGTGTCCAAATTAAACAAAAAAAAAATATCGTAAGGGAGGGATTGGGGGTTTGAAATCGAGAATGTGAATTTCACCACCTAAGCAAGAATGGAATATTTCACCCAATTTGAGGCCGATCTAAAGTAAATGCAAATCTCTAGAGAATTGAATTTGAGGGGCCAAAAAATAAGTACAATTTTATTTTTTTACATAAAAGTAATTAATGCCTTTAACTGTTCAGATAATTTATTCATCTAAATAGTTAGAACGTCTTCAATGGAATAAATAAGAGAGTTTGTTACGTCCAATATGTCCCCCTTTATTGCTCTTTACTCCAAAGACCTGTAAGAATGTGCTCCCAACTCAAAAGATCCTCACCAAAGTGCCAAATCTCAGTCGTAAAAAAGGGGATCCTATCAACTTGTTCCGTAGTGCATCCAACAATATAAACCTTCCCAATGGTTATTTTCTCTCAATAACTAAATTTGCAGGGTCTATTATATTGATTGGTCACAAATTAATTAACTTGAATTTTGTCTCAAAAAAAAGAGAAAAATAGTATCTAAATTTAAAAAGATTCTCTTTTAGCTAATACAATTAGTAAGTTCCTCGTTTTAGTTATTGAAGAAAATTATTAACTTTAATTATAAAAGGAGTATATTTAGTTATTGGTTAAAAGATTACTAAAATTTGATTATACCATTGGGATAGTGTTTTTAGCTAATATTGTTAAAATTGAATGTAATTATTCTTTTGATTATACCATTACATATACTCTCAGTTTTGTCAAATTCAAATGAAACTCTCAACTTGAGACAAATAAATTTTTATTTACTATATCAAAATATATTTTTGTAGTATGTCTAAAATTATAAAAATAACGTTAACGTAAGGCCCAAAAGTAAATGTGCAATATCAGCAGTTGGGTTTAAATATGATTTTTTTCACTTAATAAAAAAAATTATTTATTTAGACACTAATCAATAATACTTAAAACAAATAAAAATTGATACCAACGTGATCCAAACCGACTTATTACTTGATTGTGATTTTAATTATGAAGTTAATGTTAATGTCAATGTATATCGTCTTAAAAGGTTAAAAATGTTTGGATAATCACTTTATCACTAATAATAATTTTTTATTTGTGATTATAAATAAAGATAAAAAAATGAAATTGACATCCGTGGTGAAACAAAATGATTATGGTTGGTATTTTTAGATAGATGTGGACCCCAATGAATAATAATTGAGAGGAAAGAGACTGGCCACGTGGGTTGTTGGCCTGTTCTTGTCTTCTTCTGAACCCATATGTGGCCACTCTTCCAATCAAGTTGCCCCACGTCCCACACTCACAATCACGGGCCCCTCATATATATATATGGATCATGCCATGTCACATCACACACATATATATATTACTTTCCATGCATACATGCAGAGGTTCATGCATACATTGTATACGTATTCGTATAAGTATTGAAGGTATTAATTTTAGAAACGACTCGAAAAATAGTTATGAGAATAAATTAGCGCAAATTATAATTATATGATGTTTAAGAAGATTTGGATGTGTAACTACTTTGTTCGTTGGGACGTGTTTATTACGATATAACATTTGTAATTGTGTCTATTGAGTTGTGTTTTAATTTGTTAATAGAAATATCTTCTCGTCCTATATTCTCAGTCATGGGCCACACACACATATGTATATGGATCATACCATGTCACGTCATAATATACATATCACTTTCCATGCATACATGCATAGGTTCATGTATACATTGTGCACGTATTCATATAAGTAATGAAGGAATTTTAATCTTTAGAAACAATGCGAAAAGACGTTACGAAAAGAAATTGACATAAAATTATAATTATGTAATATTTGAAAAGAACTGTATGTGTTTTTACTCTTTTTGTTGGGACTTGCTTATTACAGTATAACAAGGTTAATCGTGTTTGTTGAGTTGTTTGTTTTAATTCGGTATCAACAAAACTGTCTCGTGTCAATTTTGTTTATGTCAAAGAATTTCTTATTGTTTTAGGGTTGTGTCAAGTAAACATAAATCGGAAACACGAACTGTGACCTGAGCATATTGTAATTTATGTTGAAATCGACAAATTATGGTAGGTGTATGTGAGCATCTGAAATCTGAATTAATTTAGCTAGTGATAAAGAACTTCCATTCAAATTCGAAGATCTTAGTTTCAAGTTTTATCAATTGTAATGGCACCATTTTTCTCCTTCCTCCACTACATCATGTAGGTTTAATTTCTTAAAGAGCAATTATAAAGCGACCCAATTTTAAGACTTAAAAACTTGATTCAAGAGAAGCGTTATTAATTTATTAGTTAGTAGGTATAATACACACAATTATTACTCTATTCACTTACCAACAAATTAATAATGTATTATCTTCTATTTTTTTGGGAAAATATTACGTTATTTTTCGAGTCACGCTTTTGAGTCAAGTGAAGCGTAATAAATTTATTAGTTAGTAGTTGTAATACACTCTTATTACTCTATTCGCTATCCAATACATTAATACTACATTATCTTCTTTTTATTTTGTGAAAAAATATTATATTATCTTTTATGTTACGTTTTTGAGTCGCAATCGCGAGTGACTCCAAAATTATTGTTTCTTGAAAATGGAAGGGTATGTGAGTGGGGGCCAGTGAAGCCCATGGATATACATGGAGCTTGCTCGGTGCCAAGTCACACTCATGACATATAATTCACATGATTGAATTTCTATTTGTGCTCTTCGATGCGTATATTCCTTTTTCTGATTTTTTTTTTTGCCGTATCAAATTTAGGTCATCTAGATATATAATCTGCCTTATTAATTAACATTATTAATTTCATATATAACGATGTATGTGTATCGCACTTAAATTTTTGTTTGAGACATTTTTAATCATGAATATTTAATTATAAATACTTTCGACGAGGTTGTTTATACCACTCGTATAATTTTTTAGTTTCTTTTAAATTTAGTATGGTTTTCAATAATTAAGGGATATTAACATAGCTTGATTTGAATTTTATTTTTTAGGAGAATAACTAATTCTGACTTCTTAAAATTAGAGATAATTCGCTTGGGTTTGAAAAGTTTATTTTTCTTACTACAAGAATTTAACATTTTTATAATTTTTAAAAAGAGTCATAAAAACTTGTTTATGACTGTTTTTCTAGTAGTAAAAAGATATCATAAAGTTAAGAGTTACAAAAAGTTTATGTTAAAAATAACAAAAGTCATAAATTATATCACTTTCAAAAGGAAATAAAAACCTCCTACTTACGGAACTCAATCTTGGCACCTCAAGATCAAGTTAGCACAACAATAAACACAGTATCACCCCGCCAAGCAACACCATTATAAGTAAATAGTTACTAATTAGTTTTATCTGTTGTTAGTACAGTTTTCCTTTTCTTCACAACATAAAGATTTCACTTTAATTTAAAACCTTTTTTCCCATATGACCCTTTTCTCTTATTTAATATATATATATATATAAATCATATTTTTAAAATTCTCATTACACTAGAATATTTTTACCTTCTATAACTATATTGTCAAAAACGAATATAAAATTAACTTTAAAATACTCTTCTCATAGGTAACTTGTAGTTAATAAACATGTATAAGTATTAACACCGAAAGAGTTATAAAAAATAAATAAAGATAAAAAATTTCAAAAAAACAGTCATAAAAATAATAGAAAAATATATCTTTTATGACTTTTTTTTGATAAAACTGACATAAAGTTACCAAACATACATGATAATTAATCTGAAAGAGTCATAAAAAATAAAGAAAATGACCTTTTTCAAAATTGACATAAAGTTAATTTTAAAAACAGTCCTATAAAGATAAAATTCTTACAGTGTCTGCAAAAATGCTTAAGTCTATTAATTAAAACATAATTAATTGTAATTCAGTAGCAAGCATGAATTATGTAGTTCTCCATACAAAAATCTGGGAGTTTTTTAGTTAGATTATTTAGTGGAACTCTTTTTCCACGATCTTTAATTTATACGTATCGCGTCTTGCGCGACTTTCAAAAATATTTGATACAATTGAATAAAATGTTTTCAAATTAAAATGTCATTATCTACATGTCATGATTATGATTAACTTGCACACTTTAAAAAAGTATTGTATCATATCATAATTCTTTATATCATATATCTATAGTTTAATAGAAAGTTGGTGATTGTAAAGAGCTGAAATTTGAAACAAGTGCGGCTGTTGTACGTGCACGTCTTAGAGAAGTTCATAGGTGCGCGGATATCTTAGTATAGATGGGAGGGGAGCAATCGGAGCAAGAAGATATATAGACTCTTACTCCCTCTTAATGAAATTGTTGAAGAGATGATGTGTGATATGAGGAGTGTTGTCTACGGAAAAGAAGTCTAGTTTGTTTATTTTCATTCCCAGAATTACACAAAAAGAAAGAGAAAAAAAAGGAAGTGGTAGTTTGGATTGAGATGTAAAATTATAAAATTCGAGATAAAGTTATTAAATATGATTGAATTAACACTTGTGATATTGCGTAAAATCCAAGTGTTATTATGGAAATATATGTGCTATCGTGTTGCCAAGAGGCGAGATAACTGCAAGCAGCTCATTTCTAGCATGCGTTTAGATTGCTCTCATATCTACAAAAAGGGCAATGCTGTGGCAGACTGTATTCCTTCTATGGGATTGAGCTCCCACATAGACGGTTGCTTTAATGGGGTGGGACATGTTCTTACTCGTCAATTATAAATTTAGATTCCATTAGCTATACTTTTATATTGTATAACATATTTCTTTTGCTAGTGGTCTCTTTTTGGACTGGTTTGCTTAGTTTTAGTGAGTTAGTTTATAAAGCTCATTGTTTCCATTTCGTTTTTGCTATTACCGTTTTTTTTTTAAAATGTCCAGTTCATATCACCCTCTCTTTTCGTTGTGCACCCTTAAGTCTAGACTTTTTAGACTCATTTTATTTTTTTATTTTAATAAAATAACGCTCTAATGTCTTTATTTTTTGAGAGTTAAAACTTTTTAAATATATATATATATATATATGTGGCATTGTTTACTTGTCTCTATAACCACACGTTATAAAATCTATCTTTCTTTTTTTTTCCTTGGCTAAAAGAAAATGTAATTGAATGCATTTTAAAAAAATAATAAATTATATATAAATAGCAAAGTGAAAAGCATGTAGCTGGACTTTATCATAACACTGATCACTTAAAAATTAAAATATATCAACAAGTAACAACTAGATGCTATCAGATTTGGAAGAATCAATTATGATATATTCTTAATTAGTATAAATTGTGTACCACAAGTAATATATATATATATATATATATATATGTGGATGAGTTTACACTAATAAAAAAGATACATGCATGCCCAGCTGGGGATCCAGCTAGGCTTGGTGGGTCGATGTGTACAAATTAAATAATCTAAAAAGCAAGTGGGAATGCATGAATTTAAAATATATAAATCTTTTTTTGCTAAAAAAAAATAAAAATAAATCATCACCACGATTGCCTGATTGGTTAGGTTGCGCAGATATTGTATAAAGATTCACCCTTGAAGTTGTGAAGTTATTTATTTATTCATTATGGTTGTTTGAAAGGAAGGGTAACTATTTTGACAAAATAATATTCATTTTATTAAAGTATGTTTTGAAAAATTATATTATATATTTATAAAATTATATATTATTTTGATAATATAAAAATATCACCCTATATGAATAGACTTTTTTTTTCTTTTTCTCAGGACATCTTAAATTAACTACTTAGTTTTTGTTTGAAATAATTAATATATTGAATCTCCCAATAAGATATATTTTTAATCATTAATTAAATTAAAATTGGTCTTTTTTAAAAGGCACTTAAAGTTTCACCTGTCCCCCTAAATCTCGTTTCTTGTGAATTTTTTTATAAAATTTCTCAATTTCATAATTACTTTTGGGTTGAGTTGTGTCACTAAAAAATAAATCAAATTATACACAAATTCAAAAAACATCATCTAACAATTTATTGAATCATATTTAAGTAGAAGTAAAAATAACTCTTATTTGTTAAGACGCAACACCAAATTGCACAGCATGAACCAATATGTTATGAGGTCTAAATATGACTTTGACATACATACATACATACATACATATATTATTTATTTACTATATGTAGTTAGTAATATAAAAACCTAATTAAGGGAAAAAAAATCTTGTCAAACTGATGATTTGATGTTGATGATGATGAGGATGAGGATGCTTTTCAACATAAGAGGCTGAAGGCATTATTCCCAAAGATTCCGGATCCATCAAAATAAACTTACATTACTTTTATTGAAAGCATACAAAAACAAGACCAGCTTTTGATATTAAATATTAAATTAAATATATCATATCATTTGCCCACAGGAAAAGTCTCAACCCGCGGCTAATTTAATAATTGGGTATGGTGCAGGTGAATATTTTGATTTAATCATATCTATATTCTGATTGCACACTCTTGATTAGCCATGTATTCAAACTTTTCACATTGCATTACCATTTTTGTTCTCAAGTGTGTGGTGTTAGAATATATAATTAAACAAAGGGTACCTTTCTCTTAA
Organism: Lonicera japonica; assembly: GCA_021464415.1. Lineage (NCBI taxonomy): Eukaryota > Viridiplantae > Streptophyta > Magnoliopsida > Dipsacales > Caprifoliaceae > Lonicera > Lonicera japonica. The sequence continues at coordinate 832,718 of CM038468.1, read as the reverse complement.
GTATTATTTATTTTGAGGTAGTATACAGATAAATTTTTTTCATAAAAATTAGTAGAGATGAATTTTATAATGAGTTGATCACCTCCATCAAATTTTATAAAAAAATTTCAATCAAGACTAAAAAATTAATATATATATATATATACGTATTTATGGACGTTAAAATTTTAGATTTTTAATTAACTCACTTCCCAGCTTGAGTTTTTTGAGAAAATTTTTATAGAGATAATTTACTCATTATAGAGATCATCCTCACCAACTTTCATAAAAAAATTCATCCGTTTATTTTTCGAAATAGACGGTTTTTAAGTTAATTAACTTAATGATAGTATTTAAGATAATGGGACTAATTAAACAAATAATCTATGTAAAGCTATTCTCACATGTAACATAATATCCATTTGTTAATACTGTGATGCAGATATTGTGACGCGGATGCAATATTTTCGGAGATTGTATTCTTAAAAAATAATAAATGGGGTTAAATACTGCTTCTTAAAAGTTAACTTTTAAATTCAAGGCAGAATCTTAATTATTTTCTTAATTAAAGTAAGTCCTTTTGTCCAAATGATTGTGTTTATAACTTAATCATTGAGTACTTAATTAATATTTAATTTTTTTCGTATGTGTGAATTGAGAAATGAAGTATATATATACAATGTTCATACATAACTGATATATAGTTGTTGTACTAACAACCAATTTACAGCCTAACTCTTCTAATTAGTATATATTATATGTACATGTTGTTAGTTGGTCAAGCAAATTATTTGGAAAGTGGAAGTTGATTACAATTAATATAATTAATACAAGAGGAGAGTTGATTTGGTTGACAAGGAAAGCTTCTAATTGTAAACCTAATCTATTATAATTAATATATATATATACTTTTTACTTGTATATCGGAAAGATCTAATTAAAAAAATCTTGACACGTTGATATGGTTGTCTTTTGAACTACATAATACACTACATGACGTATCAGTTTTCAATAGTCAAAAGCATATTTTCATTCATAATTTAAAAAATATATACAACCCTTCTTGCACGGCGAGAATTTAATTTTTATTAAAAGTATTCGTGATCAGAGGCGACTAATTTTTTGAACAGGATTTAGTCTCATCTTAATGTGGGTGAAGAAATATCCACAGGCGCCCAAGATCGGAAAAATAAAATTAGTGGTCAGAATTCTTTTTGGAAAAATAAAAAGATGTAATATTTTATTTTCCATATGACTCTCTTGAAATTGTGTTTGTTTAGTTGGGGATTTATTGTAGCAAAATTATTTTACTATAGTGAAAATTGTATGTGTTTATTATAAAGAATTTTGCACGCATATAAAGAACTTTTGTGCTTGTTTGGTTCATAATGCAAATGAAGATGATTTTATTCGTTTTAACTTTTACACAATTTTAAGAATCTAACATGTTTAACTTATCAATGCATGGTTAGTATGTAATTAAAAGAAAAAAATTTGAACTTATCCCTTATATTATGAGATTTGGTATATTCGTTACGTTTTAAAAAAGAAAATTGAAAAGTCATACAATTGAGAAAAGGCCACTCTTATGCTAGATTCTCAAAGATCTAAATTATAACAAAGAATATTTTTAACACGCATTAAATTATTGGCCAAGATTGCACGATATTAATTTGTATATATTTGTTAAATATTAAATCTCAAGTTTGATATGCCACATCAACTCAGAACTAGAACATTCATAAAAAAAAAAAAAAAACTTATTATTATTTGTGGAAAACAAATAACTTTGCATTAACTTTTACGTATTTAAAATTGTCACATTTGCCTTTCATAACTTATTATTATTTGTGGAAAACAAATAACTTTGCATTAACTTACGTATTTAAAATTGTCACATTTCCCTTTCATCACTTTTTAATTTTTTTTTTAAAACATCAAAACTTTAAAGTTTAAATGAAAAATTAAATTTTAATAAAATTTAGATATTTGAAACATGGGAGGGGATCTCATACGCACTCAGTGCGTACGCACTGAGTGCTTTTTCCGCGCGGGCTTAATTTTTTTTTTTTTGCTCTTTGACTTTCAACTCTCTCTCACATTCTCTCAAAATACATCAAGCTCTCTCTCTCTCAATACTTACGACCAAACCAAACCCACCTCCGATTTGGTCGTTCCTCCGACGAGCCTTCCGACGATTCTCTCTCTCTCTAGAAACGACGACAAGATTCCGATGAGCCCTCCGACGGTTCTCTCTCTCTTTCTGCTCAAAGCAGCTCGCTCTCTCTCCCCATTCCGACAGTTCTCTCTCTCCCCTGTCGACGACGAGCTTGCTCGCTCTCTCTCTCTCTCCTAATTCCGAAGACGACGAAGCTCGTCTCTCTTTCTCCTCTCATTCCGACGACGAACTTGGTGAGTATATCGGAAGTCTTCTTCTATTGTATTTTCGAAATTAGGACTTGCAATTTCAAAATTTGATTTGGCTGCTGGTTTGGTGTTTTTGATTTGGCTTGCAATCTATTTTTGATTTGGAACTTTGAGACAGGGAAGTGGAGAAGATTATTGCTAGAACTTGATTTGGTTGATTTGCTCATTAATGATAATATTTGCCCCGTTCTTGTTGGTTTTGAGTTGGTTTGAGGAGTCCCTAATAGCTGCTTTGAGCAGAGAGAGAGAAAGAACCCTCGGAAGGCTCGTCGGAGCAACGATCAAATCGGAGGTGGGTTTGGTTTGGTCGTAAGTATTGAGAGAGAGAGAGAGAGAGAACTTGATGTATTTTGAGAGAATGAGAGAGAGTTGAAAATCAAAGAGCAAAAAAAAAAAAGTAAGTCCGCGCGGAAAAAGCACTCAGTGCATACGCACCGAGTGCGTATGAGATCCCCTCCCTTTGAAACATAGTTAGCAAGATTCATTAATAAAATTTATAAAAAAAGTTCCCACTATGACAATTAAATTATACATTTTTCATTCTATAATTGATGTATCAAGTAACCACTAGAACAAGCCTTAACACAAGTATATAATCGACTAGACAATTATGCGTACAATAATTAAATAAACAAGTACTACTAATATTCAAGTAATACAAAAAATAAGAGATTAAAGAAAAAAACAACCACCAACTAAGAACATAAGTAAGTAGATGGTATTGGCGAAACCGTCACTGATCCACCAAGTAGTAGTTATTATTGATGAATATGAATTCCGAGTGCAACCGCAAAACAAATCCTAGCCACCAATTAGAGTGCTCAATACTATCTATCAAATATACTCCCTAGTCCAGCTAGAAAATAATAAAATTTAAAAACCTATGACAAGGGTTCTATTTATAAAGAATAAATCCAATGGGTCTAGAATTGTACAAACCAAAACCAAATTGAAATTGGACAATACAAAACCAATTATAAATTTGATATTATAAAACTAACTAGGAATATAATTCCCAAACAGAGCCAAATCTTCAATTCTCCACCTTCGGGATGTTTCACAAGACCCCAATACACTTAACGATGATTAATTCATTGAATAAAACCCTATCACCCTTGTCAGTCCCTTAAGTTCATCGTCCCTGAGTGGCATCAACAACAAAGGATATGCAATGCTCAAACTTGGCTAATGGGACAACCTTTGTCAACATATCTACCAGATTATCCTTGATACTTATCTTAACCAGATTTATAATATCGTTTTCAATAATTTTTCAGATGAAATGATGGCAAACATCAATATGCTTTACTATTATATGATGAACTTTATTCTTCGCTAAATGAATTGCGCTCTGACTGTCACAATGCACCACAATTTTTTTTAACTTCAGACTGAGATCACCAACTAAACCAAGAAGCCAGATTACCTCCTGGACCGCTCTCGTTACCACAATATATTCCACCTCTCTGATAGACAATGCTACCACAATTTGAATAATCGACCTCCAACTCAACAGACTGCTACCCAATGTAGACATATAACCCGTAGTCCATCTCTGTTTGCTTGGGTTGCCAGCATAATCCGAATATACAAAACCCTCAAAACTTAATGGCTTGCCAATGCGGTTTTCCTGAGTTTGCTATATAGCAATTAACAATGCTCACAACTTGAGTAATATTCGGTCAAGTACATACCGTGACACACATCAAACTCCCAACTACAATTTTTATAAGGAATTTGAGCTAAGTACTTAACCTCTGCCTCAGAGTTAGAGCCATCATTACCGAGAATTTGACATGAAGTTCTAACAGGATACTCACCAGCTTTGCGTTTTTCATCATGAACAGAGTAACCACTTACTTAAGATATCACCTTTGTGTCAGGCAAAATCATCCCATCTTCCTATCTCGCATGATTTACATCCTTAAAAAATTTCGGGCTTTGCACATTTTTTTTCTCAAACTCCTTACTTAACTAAACTTTCAATGCATCGATCCCCACCAAGCTATGCGAAGCAATGAGCATTTCATCAACATATAGGAGTAAAGATGAAATTACTAGATTAAAGCCTTTTGAAGTAGACAATGATCAAATTCGCTCAAAGTAAACTTCTGCGCGATCATGAACATGTCAAATCTCTTGTACTATTATTGCAAGGACTGCTTTAGTCCATACAATTACATTCGGAGTTTTTACACACTATTTTTCTTGCCAACAACTTTGAATCCTTCCGATTGAGAAATATAGATATCTTCTTTTAGGTCTTTATGCAATAGCACCGTTTTAACATGGAGTTGTCCAAGTTTGAGATCAAGTAAGTTACTATAACCAATAATGCCCTGATTGAGGTATAATTCACAATAGAGAGAATAATTCATTATAATCCACCCATTTCTTTTGTGCATAACTATTGGGTAACAATCATACCTTAAAAAGAACACCGGATCTTAGAGCGCCCATTATTTCTTGATGAACCACTTGAACCGATAGGTTTATTCCCCCTTAAGTAAATCACAAAGTTCGTAAGTTCAATATTTTTTAAGAGATTCCATCTCATTATTTATAGTTTTTTCCACTTTGCATTCTCACTAGAATTCATTGCTTTTCAATACAAAGTTGGCTTATCCCTATACCCTATTAATGAGAACACCACCATGTCTCATACTCATATTGAATCGATGCATGTCAAGCCCTATGCTCCCTTCCACTAACTAAATCGATATGATTTGTTGCTAACCCAATATATTTCATTGTCAGAATCACCAGCCCCTTGTCGGGAGTTATCTCATCCTTATTAGACTCTTCCACTGAATCTGTAACTCGATTATTAACTGGAGCATTCACTTCCACTTTCACCATTATCTCGCTCTTCTTGTTTTCTTTTTCACTTGGGATCGAAAAATCATTGTTTGCTGGTGAAGGCACCTTGAGCTTAAACGTCTCATCAAACGTCACATTCCTATTAATCACGATCTTCTTACCTTAAAGACACTACAGTTTATTGCCAATGACCCCGTCACAAGAGCCTAAGCATATCACCTTACGAGCTTTAGGGTTAATTTTTTCATCACAAATATGATAATAAGCTGGGCAGCCAAAAATGTGGATGTTATTGTAACTAATATGAGTCCTGGTTAACATCTCTATAAGTGTTTTGTATTCAACCATAAGCATGCCAAACAATTAACCAAGAACGTAGTATAAGGTAGGGTCTCAGCTCAAAATCACTTAATCAATTGGGCATTAAAAATCACACATTGCACCTTTTTAAAGAGCGTACGATTAATCATCTATGCTATTCCGTTATGTTGAGGTGTCCCCTTGATCGTGAAGTGGTGAACAATACCTTCCCATTGATAGAAATTCTCGAAAGGATCACAAGTGTACTCGCTGACGTTATCTGACCTGATCACTTTAACTTTCCTACCAATCTGGTTCTCAACCATTACCTTCCACTTTAAGAATATCCCAAAGATTTGGTTCTTATGCTTCGTGAGATAGACTCAAGTCCCTCTCGAGTAATCATCAACAAATATCACAAATTAATGATTTTCATCCAAAGAATGAGTCTTTGTCAACCCCTAGACGTCCGTGTGCACATAACCAAACGCTCATTTCGTGTAATGTACGGCTGTCCCAAACTTTATCCGATTCTATTTTCTAAAAACATAATGCTCACAAAATTTTAGTTTGTAACTTTTTGCACTATCAAATAGCCATGCTTACTCAAAATCATTATAATATTCTCCTCAGCATGTCCCAACCGCACATGCCATAACCTCGTCATGTCAGGCTCTTCAGCCGTAACTGAAGTGAACCCAATCAATGTGCATCCCTGAAAAAATATCGATTACGGCTTTCTTTCTTCACATCTTCTAGAACTTTCAAGTTTTCACCATCGAATATTACACAATACTCATTAGAAGAAAGAGTCCGCAAATAAATCAAATTATTCTTTAGATTAGGAACATATTGGACATCAAGAATGCGTACCACTCCGTTGTGTATCTTTAGCCGAATCGTACCAATTTCATTATTCTACATGCATGATTGTTACCCATCAAATCCTTGCTCCCGTCAGCTTTGTTAAAGGTATGCAATAACCCAGTTTGGGCACATGTGATATGAACACCTGCTATCCAAGATCCATTCACTCGAAGACCTATTCTAGTGCCCTTGTTGAGTTTGTGTTCTCCACTACACCTTTATTCTTTCCACCATCATTAGTTCTGTTTAGACACGCCCGACGCACGGGTCCATGTTTCTTACACTTATGACAAATTGTATTACTCTTGTTAGTCAGTCCCCGAGATTTCGACTATGATTTTTGCTAGTTTCCCCGCTTATTTTCATCACTTCTCTCCCTATTGAATAGCTCATCCGAGTTGGATTATCCCCTCTTCTTTAAGCAATTTTCATTAGTCAAGACAGCCGACGACACCAAATCAAATATCACCTTTTTTCCCCATGTATAGGCATAGTGGTCAGATGATCATAGGATCTCGCAAAATCATCTTATCTTCATCATCAATCCCGATGTCCAAGCCCTGAAAATATGAGATCATCTTGTTGAACCCGTCGAGATGATCGTTCATGAATGTACTCCTTAAAAATCCATACAAAAATAACTTTTTCTTTGTTATATACTGATCCTCAAACTTCTTTCAAATCACTAAAGCAGATGTTTCACGCATCAAGTAGTAAATCATGTTTGGAGTAAGGTGTAAACAAATTATACCATATGACTGCCTATTTTACTCAGTCCAATCGATACTAGACTACTCATCGGGGTTAGTTTTATTCCCCAACAACGCTTTATGCAAACCCTATTGGACAAGGATGTCGGACATCTAGCATTGCCATATTGTAAAACATCGTTTTTTTGTCAAACTTCTCTTTATCAAATTTGACCAGGGCCGTCATTTTAGGAGCAGACACATTCTTCAAAGGTTTTATCGGCTGCATTATCACCCGCCTCCAAAGTATTTGTAGTAAACATTTATAATTATCACAAAATTATCTTAAACAGTAAACCTTATATGGTACCAAATTGTTTGTTAAGATATTGCTAGAACAAACCTTATCACAAGACTGACTGGACAATTATGCGTACAATAATTAAATAAATAAGTACCACTAATATTCAAGTAATATGAAAAATAATATATTAAAGAAAGCAACCAACTAAGCATTCAATTAATTAGGTGGTATCGGCAAAATTGTTACTAATTTACCAAGTGATAGCTATTATTAATGAAGATTAATTCCAGGTACAACTGCAAAATAAATCCTAAACACCAATTAAAGCGCTGAATATTATCTTTCAAATATACTCTCTAATCTAGCTATAATACAATACAATTTAAAAATATAAGACAAGAGTTCTATTTATAGAAAATAAATTTAATAAGTTTAGAATTACACAAAGCCAAAATCAAATTAATATTGAATAATTTAAAGCCAACTAAAAATTTGACAACATAAAACTAACTAAAAATATAATTTTTTAAACATAGCCAAAACTTCAGTAGCATGCTCCAACTCGAATAATACACAATAAACTCAGCGAGTGGCACTTGAATTATATTATTAAATTTATGTATAAATTTAATTTGTTGATAGTGAAACTTAGGGGTGTTCAAAAACCGAACTGAACCGTCAAACCGAAAAGACCGAACCGAAAAATGGACCAATTTGGACCGGACCATTTGAATTCAGTCCGGTCCGGTCTAAATTTTGAAGGACCGAAAGAATCCGGTCCGATTTTCAGTCTTGAATTTTAATACTACGGTCGGACCGGACCGGACCGGACCGGTTTTAATATATATATATATATTTTAATATATATTATTAATACTTAAAACAAACCCTAATAGACTCACATCTCAGACTCTCAGTTACTTCGCACATACGAAATCCCCCCGCAGCGCCGCACAGACCATCTCCCTCAAACCCTCACTGTAATTCAGTCTGAAACAATCAAACACCTCTCTCTCTCTCTTTCTCCCCATAAACATGGCATCACCCGGCGATTCCCCTTTCTCTTCTCCCGCCGATCCTGCTATCACTTCTCCCCTCAATCTCGTCGATCTCGTCGATCCCACTTTCACTTCACCAAACACCGGTATGTTTCATCTCTTCTCCCTCTCGTTTCTTTTAATTTTCTGAAATAACCAGATCTATTAGTGCTCTTATATGTAGATATATATATATATATACATTCAGAACTAATATATCTATGTTTTTTTTCCGCACATTCGAACAGAACTGATATATATATGTTTTTTTTTAATTCGAACTGATATATATAGTTGTAGGAACTAGGAATATATATATACACGAAGGGGTGGCGTTGGATTTGCTTAATTTTGGGGCAACTTTGGTACGCGCAGTCGCGCATATATATATATATATATATATGAAGGGGTGGCATTCAGGATGTACTAGCCCGAATATTTTATAAAGAATCAAAAATAAATAAATTGCATCACTAAATCCTTGTGCATTAGACTGATTGAAGTGGATTTTTTAAGTTATGACTTGCTAATAGTTACTATTTGTTGACGAAGTTGTTGATTTGGGGCTTTCAAAATTATTTAAAAGTTGTTGATTTGGGGCTTTAAGTTATGACTTGCTAATAGTTACTATTCTTTAAGTTATGACTTGCTTAGTTAGTTTCTTGATAGCTAAGATTATCATTATGAAATCTCTAAGCATCATATGTTTTATCTAATATTATATCTATTTAAGAGATCTTATTCCACTCTAAAGTTGATCTATTTTTTTTAATAAGTAAGTGCTTGTTGACGAAGTTGTTGATTTGGGGCTTTCAAAATTATTTAAATGTTAAAGAGTATTTTTTTTTTATTTTCTTTATTAAAAAGATGAAATATGGAGATTATTTCTTTTCTTTTCTTTTCTTTATTTCAAAATTATTTAAATGTTGATTTGGGGCTTTCAAATTTTTTTTTCTTTTCTTTACTATTATTTGCTTAGTTAGTTTCTCGATAACTAAGATTATCATTATGAAATCTTTAAGCATCATATGTTTTATCTAATATTATATCTATTTAAGAGATTTTATTCCACTCTAAAGTTGATCTATTATTTTTTTTAATTTGATTATTTTAAGTTTATCTAATATATATTATATTTTTGCTAGATGTGGCTATGAATAAAGAAGTTGGAGACCCGAAATCCGTTGAAGCAACGGTGCATGGCAATCCTTCTAATCAACCGGAGAAGGAGAAACCTTCTAATGAAGCAAGCAAACCACCAAAGCCTACAAATAAATGGAGGTCTCCGGCCTGGGAGCATTTTACTGAAATTAAGAATGAGGGGGGTAAGTGTATTAAAGCTTCTTGTAATTATTGTGGAACTATATATGCATGTGATTCCAATAAGAATGGAACAAAAAATTTGCTTGCTCACACACCAGTTTGTAAGAAATACCCTTATAGAAAGCAAGATAAAAAGCAAAAACAATTGAGTATTGAGCCTAAGGAAGAGGGTGGTGTGAATCTTACGGCAACTTCTTTTAGTGTTGAAGCATGTCGGATAGCTCTTGCTAAAATGATCATAATAGATGAGTTGCCATTTAAGTTTGTTGAAAATGAAGGGTTTAAGCTTTTTATGAGTGTTTCACAACCAAGATTGATTATCTCATCTCGTACTACCGTAGCACGAGATTGTTTGAAACTATATAGAGATGAGAAAAAAATCTAAAGCGTTTTATCCATGGTAGAAGGCTTTCCCTTACTACGGACACATGGACTTCCGTCCAAAACATAAACTATATGTGTCTCACGGCCCACTTTATTGATGAAGAGTGGAGGTTGCATAAAAAAATATTGAATTTTTGTCAAGTTGATAGTCATAAGGGTGAAGATTTAGGGAAAGTCATTTAAACTTGTTTGCTTGAATGGGGGTAGATTCTATTTTCACGGTTATGGTAGATAATGCAAGTTCTAACAATGGTATCATTAAATACCTTACAAGACGAGGGAAAAATCGTAAGGGTATCGATTTAGAACATGAGTTTCTCCATGTTAGGTGTTGTGCTCACATTTTGAATCTCATTGTTAGTGATGGTTTAAAGGAGTTAGATGGGTCAATTCTTAGAGTTCGTAGTTCGGTGAAGTACGTAAAGTCATCCCCGGCTAGATTGACAACTTTTAAAAAGTGTGTTGAGAAGGAAAAAATTGAGTCCAAGTGTTTACTATGTCTTGATGTAAGAACTAGGTGGAACTCTACATACTTGATGTTAGATATGGCGGTGAAGTTTGAAAAGGCTTTTGAAATTATGGAAGAAGATGATTCTAATTTTATTTTTGCCTTTAAAGAAGAAGAAGGAGGAACTCCTCACACCAATAACGATTGAAGAGAAGTTGAGAGTTTAGTGAAATTTCTTAAGATTTTTTATAATGTTACATTGCATTTTTCGGGTTCTTTGTATGTGACTTCAAATTCTTTCTTTAACGAACTTGTATTCATTCATAATAAGTTGCTTACTTTGAAAAGAGATGATAATTTCTTTATATCCAAAATGGCGGAAAGTATGTTGAAGAAATTTGAAAAATATTGGGATATTGAGAAGATAAACTTGTTATTATTTGTTGCGGTTGTTCTTGATCTGAGGTACAAGTTAAAATATGTTACATTTTGGTTTGGTCAGTTATATAAAATTGAGATTGCAAGTGGTATGTCTAGAAGGGTCAAAGAAGCTTTGGTTCGTTTGTATGAATGGTATGATGTTAATAAGGCTAATAGTGTGTCCCCACAAAGAGAGAATCAAGCAAGTGCTAGTTTGGTGGATGAAGGAGATGAAGAAGGGCTTGAATTTTTAACCTCCCAATTTAATAAGCATATGGAGTCGGAGGATAATATAGGGTCTAAATCAGAGGTTGAAAGGTACTTAGGGGAAAGTCTTGAAATTGGTGAAAAAGATAAAGAGTTTAGTGTTTTAACTTGGTGGAAAAACAACGGTTACAAATTTTCAAGTCTTTCTTGTGTTGCACGTGACGTGTTTGCGGTTCCGGTGTCCACCGTAGCTTCCGAATCGGCATTTAATACCGGAGGTTGTGTACTTGACCCATTCCGTAGTTCATTGTTGCCTTCAACGGTGGAAGCTCTTATTTGTACATAAAATTGGATTCGTAAATCATCAACCCCAATTAATCTTCGAGATGCTTTAGACGAGGTGGAACAACTCGAAAATATTGAATCGGGTAATAATTTATTTTAATACATTTTTGTTACATTATAATTCTAACTTTTTTATTAGTTTATATGTCAATTTATAATATTTATTTGTTTTAAATTTCAGAATTGGTAGATATGAAGATTTGAAGATTGTTTGAAGATGGTTTTGAGTGTTTGGACTTTGTATTATTATTTTGAACTTTGTAGTTTTATTAAGTTTGGACTTTGTATTTGGACTTTGTAGTTTTATTTTGGACTTTGTAGTTTTATTAAGTTTGAACTTTGTATTTTTATTTTGGAGTTTGTAGTTTTATTAAGTTTGGACTGTTTACTATTGCTGCGTATTATGGAGTATAAACTGTTTTGGACTTTCTATGCCTTTGTGCTGTTTTTTTTAAGATGCCTTTGTGCTGTTTTTTTTAAGATGCCTTTGTGCTGTTTTTTATGAAGCTGCTGTATTTTTTAAAGCTGCCTTTGTGCTGTTTTTTTTTAAAACTTGCTGTTTTTTTAAGCTGCTTTTTATGCACTGTTTTTGCTGCTTTTGCTGTTTTTTACATGCTGTTTTTATGCAGAAAATGTAAAAAAAAAAAAAAAACACAATCTACGAAAAAACAATCCATATATTATTATTGTGCTAATTTTTTTTTTTTTTTATAATAATACAACTTTTGGGTCCAAAAAAATAAACTTCAGACCGAATGGACCGACCGAAACTGGACCGAACTGGTTCGGTCCGGTCTGGTCCGGTCTTCCAAAGCGTTTCGGTCAGGTCTGGTCCTAGGCTATTCGATCCGGTCAACCGGATCGTGCACACCTGTAATGAAATTTCTATTTATATATAATATAATAACATTAACTATTATTAAGAAGATTTACACAATCATGTGAATCAAGTTGAAAGTTTCTTAATTTGAACATAATAGATAACGTGTCAGGATCATCTGAAAGCAAATATATATATATATGGGGAAATATTATTTTAAGAGTATTTTTTTTTATTTAGGAATAATAAAGACTGTCACTGTATACTTCAAAAAGTAAATGAATAATTTTTTTATATAAAATTTTGTATAGATAATATCTATAATAAATAAATTATCTTTAACAAATTTCATATAAAAAAAAAATAAATAAAAACTCAATTTAAAAGTTAGTAATGTGATCATATAAAATTTCAATGAATAAACTAAACATATATTACATTTTCATTCCACCAACATCTGATTTGAAGCTTTTGATGGAATTTCTTTAAGATAATCTACTAATTATAAAGTTTATCTCAACAAAATTTTATACAAAATATTATCCGTTTATCTCTTAAAATAATTAATCTTAATTATTCTTAAAATAAAATCTCTTACAATAACATTTCTTTATCTACATATGTATAATATTATATTCACTGTCATAAGAAGTTTCTTGGAAGTTTAAGAAAATAGACTGAATCAACTAGTGGCCAATTTGTACTTGAAAAGATGAGTGTTACTTTTTAATATTCGGAATGTGTAACTTTTGAGATTGATATATAGGTCAAATTTTCACATCTAATTTGTCCAAAGATAGGAGGGAATATATATATATATATATATATGGGGGTCAAAGTCTTGATACATGGAAATAAACTATAACAAAAAATCGTTAATTGTTGAAAAGTTGGTTGTTCTGTTTTTTAAATAAATTCTTTAATTGGAATATTTTTACTTATTTTTTATTTTATTGATAATATGAATGTGTCTTTTTTTTTCATAGACATCCCAACCCTTAAAATAAACTAAAAAAATATAAATTATTGAAGATGAATTTTGCTTAATTAGTCTCCTCTACTATATAATATTCACGTTCGTAATTTCTTTTTTATTTAAATACACGTGTTGGAATTCATCCTACAAAGTGATTTGTAATTTTTGATATAGAAGATTACACGTACTATTAAATTATATAGACTTTTACTTAGAAAAGATTTTCTCATAGAAAAGAATAATATAAGGTGAAGATGATTTTTTTAATTATATATAAAAAAATGAGAAGTTTAAGTCAAAGCAAAAACAAATTCTACGGCGAATAATTAATTAACGAAAAATTATGCAATTAAACACCATTACCATGAAAAATGCGAATATTTGTTAATTCGATCTCCTTCCTTGATGTGGTATGATATTTTAATCTCCCACTAATGACGTTTTCATTAGTGGAAATTCAACTTGAAATACAATTAGCAGCACTACTAAAACCCTTCACTCTAACCCCGTTTAGAAAAAAATAATAGATTTTTTTTGACAACTAGAAAAATAATATATAGATCACTTGCGTGTGAGCGTGAATGTTGTGTGATAGCTATGTAGCTCATTCATTTTTTTTAAAGCAAGAAAAATCCATCAATAAGAAAATATAAAAATAATTATATATAAATACTCCTGCCATCTCAAACTAACTTTCATTTACGTCCTAAGATATCATGTATTATGATGTCCATTTTTTCTTTGGGACATAATCGTACTATATATCGTAAATAAGTTTTAAATTTCACGAAATAATTAGATTAAAATAATATATATTTTAAAAATATAAAAATTAAAGCGTAACTTCTTAGAGGAAATAATATAATTAAATTATTTGGGGATCGAGAAACATAATATGAGAGTAGGTAGAGGGGCGGAAGTCACCTTTTTTCTTCTATTACTCGTAAGAGCATTTAGACCATCTACTATGATAAAGGTAAATAGGTAAGATAATAGTGTATATTTAGCCTATTAATATTGGTTGTGTAGCAGCGAAAAAGTGTAAAAATTGTTCCTGCGACATATGATATATCGGGCCATACATTTAACTCTCTCCCGACATATGATATCGGGCCATACATGTGTCTCCCGACACGTGATATATTGGGCCATATCTCTCTCTCTCTCTCTCTCTCACGACATATGATGTGTCGTGGGAGACACTACATGACACATCATGTGTTGTGAAACCGGTGCTTTTTTGTCCCGACAAATGATACATCGTGTAAGGTAAAATTTGGTCGGATGCTATATTTAACTTTGCTTTACACTTTTGCATCCCTTATTACACTTTTACACTACTGAACGAGATATCAAATAAACTAAAATTATCATTTTAGCTTACCCAATGCAGATGGTCTTACGGTGGGCAAATAAAGTGTAAATAGGGTATATATAACCCCACTTACTTGTGTACTAAATTAGTGGTATTGTAAAACAAGAGAGGGAGAGAGAGATGAGGTGAAAAAAACATGAAAAATATATATATAAAGAGAGATGGAGCAAGTGAGAGACAAATGATCATTGGGCAAACGCCCTTTAATTATGCTTGGAAATCTTTCAAAGCATTTTTATCATGCGTTGATGCTTTAAAAAGTGGCCAAACACATTTCACGATTGCGTTAGTATGGTTTCTTACTTAAACGCCTTTCTCTTATGCATAGAGTAAGGAATTTAGTGGATTCTAACTTTAATATACCACTAACTTATGAAATAGTGTTTTAGCTTTCCATACATAACAATTGTGTGCATGCATAAGGTAAATTTAGCCTATTTAACTTATTTACTTTTATCACCGTGGATGCTCTAACACATTGACGCACGCTCACAAGATTTTAAAGTAAATACCATCGATGGCCGCTGAAATATTGGCAAATTTCACCAATAGCCATTAAACTTCATTTAGTTACAATCAAACCATTAAAATTTTAAAAATACTATCAATGGCCACTTCATCAAATCCCACCGTTAAAAACTAACGGAATCTTATCGTGTGCGAAATGTTACGGGCGTTTAAGTCATTTTCCTTTTTCCTTTTCTTTTATTTTCTTTTTTTCCTTTCTTCTTCCTTTTCTTCTTTCGCCATCTACCACCGACGACACACCCTCCTACCCCTCATCACCATTGCCACCGCCACCAAAAGAATTCTTTTTGATTGAACTCGAAAATTAGGTAAAAATTCCTTTTTTTTGAAAACTAAAGTTGAAAATCAAGCGGAGATCTCTTCCGGAGAAAACTTCATTATAGGAAATGAAGGTACTTTTCTGTTTTTAGTCCAAAGTTTTAACTCTTTTAAAATTAGTTTATAGTCGTTGGAAAGAAGAAAAAACAGGGGATTTGGGTCTTTTTCGGAGGGAAAAAATAAAGGAAAGGGGGTTTGTGTCGTCGGTGGTGGCGGCGATAAGGGTGGGGACGGAAGAAGAATGATAGAAAAAGGGAAAGGGATTGCGTCATCGGTGGTGGCAGCGGCAATGGCGATGAAGGGTGGGGGGTGCATCGTTGGTGGTGGCGACGGCGATGAATGGCAAAAGAAGAAGAATAAAGGGAAAAGAGAAAAAAAAAGGAGAATGACTTAAATGCCCCCTAACATTTGGCACATGACATAGTTCCGTTAGTTTTTAACGGTGGGATTTAACAGAGTGGCCACTGGCAGTACTTTTTAAAAGTTTAATGGTTCGATTGTAATTAAATGAAATTCAGTGGCTATTTGTAAAATTTGCTAATAATTCAACGACCATCGATGGTATTTACTTTAAAATCTTGTGAGCGTGCGACAATGTGTTAGAGCATCCACAATGATAAAAGTAAATAAGTTAAATAGGCTAAATTTACCTTATACATGCACACAATTATTATGTATGGAAAGCTAAAATACTATTCCCAAAGTTAGTGGTATACTAAAGTTAGATTCCACTAAATTCCTTACTCTATGTATAGGAGAAAGGCGTTTAAGTAAGAAACCATGCTAACGCAGTTGTGAAATCAGTTTGGCCATTTTTTAAAGCATCAACGCATGATAAAAGTGCATTGAAAGATTTCTAAGCATAACTGAAAGGCATTTGCCCAATGATCATTTGTCTCTCACTTGCTCCATCTCCCTTTATATATTTTTCATGTTTTTTTCACCACCTCTCTCTCTCTCTCTCTTCATGTTTTTTTCACCTCCTCTCTCTCTTTTCATCTCTCTCTCTCGTTTTACAATACCACTAATTTAGTACACAAGTAAGTGGGGGTATATATACCCTACTTACACTTTATTTGCCCATCGTAAATGCTCTTAACGAGTAATAAAAGCAAAAAAGTGAGTTCAACCCCTCTACCTACTCTCATATTATGTTTCTCCCCAAATAATTTAATTTTCTCATTTCCTCTAAGAAGTTACGCTTTAATTTTTATATTTTTAAAATATATATTATTTTAATCTAATCATTTCGTGAAAATTAAAACTTATTTACATTTTATAATAATGATATATAGTACGATTATGTCCCAAAGAAAAAATGGGCATAATAATATGTGATATTTTAGAACGTAAACGAAAGTTAGTTTGAGATGGCAGGAGTATTTATATATTGTTATTTATATACTTTTTTATCAACATATTTTTCTCGCTTTAAATATACATACATATATATATATATATGTAAGTGGGGGTATATATACCCTACTTACACTTTATTTGCCCATCGTAAATGCTCTTGGAAACGAGTAATAAAAGCAATGGTTGCTAAAAGTGAGTTCAACCCCTCTACTGGCTACTCTCATATTATGTTTCTCCCCAAATAATTTAATTTTCTCATTTCCTCTAAGAAGTTACGCTTTAATTTTTATATTTTTAAAATATATATTATTTTAATCTAATCATTTCGTGAAAATTAAAACTTATTTACATTTTATAATAATGATATCAGAGCGGACCCCGCCGATAGTCGACGAGGACGATTATGTCCCAACTGGCGGAGAAAAAATGGGCATAATAATATGTGATATTTTAGAACGTAAACGAAAGTTAGTTTGAGATGGCAGGAGTATTTATATATTGTTAGCGTGCTTGGGCCAGAGTATCCCAGGATACTTGGGAAGCTTTTATCAAAAACATAGCCGTGAGGGTAGACGTTCCGGGGCTGAAGCCCGCTAGACGCTTTACCCAAAGCGGAAATATACATACATATCGGGTCGTATATATATATATATATATATTGTAGCATTAACTACCCCCTCCCCCGGCTCAAATCCTAACTCCGCCAGCAATTTCATACATACAATTTTTAACAACCCTTTTTTAGAAATATATAATAAATATGTATGATTGTAAGTTTTAAAGTGATAGAGTATTAAATTGCAGAGTGAATAAAAGTAAAGAAAATATTTAACAGAATGTCAAAAAATATATAATCCGCTCTCATCTTGTATTTTGTGGTTCATATTCTGTTTCATAAACTGTGGTTAATTAATTTTCCCCTTTTCATTTTTCATTTTTCGTGCTTCTTATTTTTCTAAAATATAGGTGGTGTCAAGATGAACCCACAAACCCACATGATACGTACACTTGATAACTGGACAAAACCATTAAAACCCTACGTTTCCTCTCTCTATATATAAGACAATATACATATATATATATATATATGCGCGCGCCCGCCTCTAGTTGAATTTACATAGAGTAAAATCGATTCAATTATTTGACATAATATTTTACTGCTTAACAAACATACAAAATTTTGGGTCAAAATCAACTATATATGTAAAATCACATCACTTGATTTACTCAATTTTTCTTAATTTTATAAGGCACACAATCTGGATTAAAGGGTGACTGAGACAAGCGTTTCGGATCTCCATTTCTTGAAACTAAGATACAATTTAGACGCAGTAAAATGATCATTTAAAATTTTAATGAGCGAAGTTGAATATATTGGTCACTTTTTCATTAATTGTGCCCACTTTCAAATTAATTTTTCATTGTATTTTTTTTATAAACTCATTGTAAATACCACCTCTACAAAATTTTAAAAAAATAAAAACAATTGTTTAGTTCCTGAAATTGACCGGTCCTTCTTTTTCTTAAAGATAGAACCGTTTTAAAAGTAGCGCGATATATATATATATATATATGTTTGCATTCATAAAAAATGTAGTATTTCTTTTTTTTGAACCCAAAGTTATATAAGACACATCTTTATCCTTTTTGGAGCCATAATCTCTTGAATACGTGGTCTTAAAACTCTCACGCTTCTTTTCACAACAAACTAGTATTATTGGCCCATGTTCCTTTACATCAAAGCAATTGAGATCCACCACATCTCCTATAAGAAGTACCCTTTTTCTCAAACGTTTTAGGATAAATTGGAGCCATATATATTTTTATTTTTTTTGCTTTTTTCAGACTTATATGTACTATTAACTATGCTAAAATTAATGTGTAACAATACAATTAAAATTAAGTAGAATTTTTTAGGTTAACTTAACCACCGTACAAGTGGACGATCACCCTAGTAATAATACCTTCAATTTTTCTTTTGAAAAATAAATAAATTTAAACTCTAAAACGTAGATAAATGAGGATAGTCATCCTCCTCCATCAACTTTTTAACAAGGAGTTCGAAATTTCTTTTAACAAGATTCGACTATGCATTTCTACCGCTTCGAACCCTCTCTGAGTTAATACAACCAAATCAATTTTTTAAACAATTATTTTAATTATGTCGACAATATATCTCAAATATATGTCTTTCAATTAACAGTTAATAATGTGAATCATTGAGTTTTCAAAATATCTTTGAATCTAAAGTCAATACCTATACTTGCCATGGGGCTCACTGCAACAAAATTAAATCACCGCAAATTAAAGACTACTAATAAGTCTATCATTATTTATGGTCAACCCAACCACACATTAATTTACTAATAAATAGATTACACATACGTATCACACGCGCAATTTGCAAATTATATAAACAATCAAAATACTTAGACTCGCCCAACGCTAAATTAACCCCTATAGACACTTAATCAGCTCCTAATCAAGACACAAGATGTTGCAATCGGACCCTAGACTTAGTTCAAACTAAGAACTTTGTGGATTTGCTATGAATCTTAGTTTATAAATCTTAATTAATTTTTCCCACAATATGATTTTGGTGTAATAAGTACAAATCAATCTTTTGTATCTATTTAATTGAACTTAGGGGGAAGTTGTATACCCTCTTTCTTTTATTTTTGTTTTTAGCAAATTTATACTAATACATCCATTATTTATAATGGGTGAAGTTTAAACTTGAAACCTATCATTTGTTTGTTTCTAATAGAATAACTCACTCGTCCAAAAAAAAAAACATATAAATTTAGATGTAATAAAAAAATATAAATTTACTACAATAATTTATAGGATAAATAGCAATAAATATGGTATGACTATTAACACTCCATAAAAATATTCCAACATTTTAAAATAATATTTTGAGGCATTTTTTTTTCGTAATCTTATGTGATAATTTTGTGTCTCTAAAAGATATTATAAAGTGCTAAAGGATTGTTATAAAGTACCCATAGTCACACCTATATAATAATATAAGTATAGAAACATCTCTTTTTTACAAATTCGCCTTACATCCAAATCTTTTTTTTTGGGAAATTTCCCAACAAGCCCCAAATATAACCAACACAAAATTTACATTTTCTCTACTTTGTTTGGATAGTTAGCAAGCCACTTTCAGTATCCAAACAAGTAAACAAACAAGTGGGCAGATAAATTTTTTCATTGCTCATATTAATTAATTATTAACTTCCACTTTTATTTTGGGTATGCAGATCATGTTGCAGAGAGATTTCCATTTGTCAAATTGCATTTTTTTTATTTTGTCAGAGCAATACATTATGTATAAAATATTCTGATTGCTTCAACAATATCAGCCATTTTAATTATCTAAATATTTATTAAGAATTCCTAAACAGGTTATAGTACAAATAATAATTTAATAAATTCTAAAAGGCAAATAATAAACAATAATTTGACACTTTGAGAAATGCTATAGAGTTCCAAAAAAAATATACTAAAAATTATAGTACAAATGAATTTAAACTACACATTTGTATAAAAATCTAAGAGAAAAAAAGTGATGAATGATAACTAGCGATTGATTAAGAACATACGAATGATATTCTTTTTTCACAAGAAAACATTGCTATTTTAAGTTTTACACGGGAACTCTAGCATGGCATTGTATGTATGATTAATCATCGTTTGCGAATCCGAGTTTATTATAACCACAATAATTTTATATCTTTGCTTTAAAAATGTATGAATGATAAATAAATTACTAAATTATATTTTTTTGTGGTTATTATTTAATAAAATTGGTCTTTGGTACTAACATGCAATTATTGTTTGGCCTTTTAGGTGCACCAATAATATGGTCGTTTACCATCCACATAAGGTGACAAATTGTTCAACAGCACATAACATGGGTGGACCCCAACCCACCCCAAATATAGGGCTTCAGTGGGTCCCACGTATTTAGTGTCATCAACCTATTGGCCCCACCATTATTTATGAAGTTTGAAAAACAGAAAACAAAATCTAGTGATCCACGTACGCACCACGTGTCCACTTCACCCTCCCCCAACAGCTACCCACTGCCCTTTTGTTCACATACTATGGAGTATGGACTCAAAGACACCTCATGTTCTCGTATATTTATTAACTACGGGTGCTTTCGGTTTCGGTCGGGATAGAAATTAGAAGTACCTCAAATCTTTCTTAAATTTTATAGTTCAGTTTCATTTTGGTTCGGTGGTTTCAATTTTTGTACTTATGAAATCTCAAACCCTCCCCTTTAAATTATTCGGTTTCGGTCCGGTTCGATCTTATTCGATTTTTTTTGTATTGTTAAAACTTTAGTTCAAAATTGCACTAAAAATATAAATTCACTCAAAAGGCGCTATAAAAAAATTATATAATGTATTTATTTTAATAATTAGCTTAAGTAATTATTTGTAAATGTAAATAATCCTATATGGTTTGGTCATTTATATAATATAAATGTTGTAAGAAAGTTTTCCTCTTTTTTTCAACGTATTGTAAGACAACTTAAGTAATTACATTAAGTTAGAATTTATTTATTTTTAAAAGATTCGATTTTTTCGGTCCAATTCGAGGACCTCGAATCCCCAACCCATACCGACCCAAATCAATCGGTTTTGGTTTCGGTTTTTTATTTCGATTTTGGTTTTTGATTCGATTCGGGAAATTTTGGATCGCAACGGATCGGTTCGGTTCGTTCGTTCGATTTTCGGATTTCTAACAACACCCCTATTTATTACTCACTTTGTTTAAATTTAATTATCATATTTTTGAAAATAAATATTTTTTTAAAAAAATAATAATTATTTTTTTAAAAAAATATTTATTTTCAAAAATGCTCTTTACTCTTCTCCTAATAAAAAAAAGTGATGGAACCTAAAATAAAAAAAGTGGTGAGAACTTAAAGGATAATATTAGAAATAATAAAAAATGTTATAATTAATGACCTACTAAATATAGAAAGTGGACAATTATTTTGAAATATCTAAAAATGAAATAGTGGACAAGTTAAATTGGGACGGAGGGAGTATTATTGTAATGTATAATTTTAAAAATATATAATATAAAATTTTAAAATAATATTATAATTTAATAAAAAGATAACTATTTTAACAATATAAATAAACATGTATAATGATAAATTATTGATTTATCGTGTTTTTCATATTTCTCACTAGATTGTGTTTTTCAATAAAAAATTTCTTAAATGTATTAACATAAACTTATTTTTTACTAGTTATTAGTAGGGATATCAATAAGTTGGATTGGTAGTGAATTTGGTTAAACCGAAATCTCACTCGTTTTAAAATTACTCTGACCCGAACTGGACTGACTTGAGTTGGGTTTTATATTGAGAAATCCGAATCCGACCCGCTTTGTTAGTGTGCTTGTACTCGAACCAAGTTTCGACACAGTGTAATTATAGCGTATTATAAGGGTATTAAATGTAAAACAATACTATATTCAAGTGGATGAGTCAAATGAGTTTTTTTTTATCTAAATGGAATTCGATCTTGTTAGAAAAAAACCTGACCTAAACTCACCCCATTAAAATCAAAGCAGGTTAAAAATTCACTGGATCGAACTATTTTGCCATCCCTACCCATTATTCAAAATCTTTCAACTCACTCACATGTACACATGTACACTTGTACATTTTTTTTAAACTCAAGATTACTCAATAGGTCAAAATACATGGTAGATTGAATATACAAGTAAGAAATTAATATTTTTTTTAACTCAGAAGTCACCTATTTGATAAAAATAATATTGTTTTGGTTAGAGAGAAAATAAATGCAATATGTTTATGAGATGCACCGAAAGTTTTTGAGAAATAAGTCCGAGAGCAAGAAGTGTGTGGTATACTAATCCTTTTAGTGTGTTGTTGGAACATAATAGAACATTCATATTGACCTCTAAGAAAAATCAAATTTTAAATGAAATTAATTTGATTCAATCATCTTTTTCTCTACTTGAGTACTTGCATCGTAATTTAGAGTAATGTTAAAATTTAGTAATAAATTGTATAAATATTTATATATAATTAGTTGTGAAATTACTAGAGTAATGCTAAAATTTAGTAATAAATTGTATAAATATTTTTATATAATTAGTTGTGAAATTAATTAGATAAAAAATAAAAATAAATTAAATGTATAGCACCTCACCAATTTAATTACTTGTATTACACGAGTTTGTATAAGAAAAACAAATTAAATAAAAATTAAGTAAATTTAGTATTTTTTTGTTAATTTAATAAAACCGACATGAAATGTCATTATTAAGTATCAACACTAACCATGTATGTTACACATGCATACATCCATACATACATAAAACCATCATCACATCTTACCATCCTTCCCCAACTCCTTTAAAAGCTGACTCAACTCTTCCTCTAAAGCACTTTTGCAGAGAGAGAAAGAAGAGAGAGAAAGAAAAAAGAGAGAAAAATGGGGAGCTTTTCAACTGATCAATCCTCAACAAGATCCATGATCTATGAAAACCCAATTGAAACCCTAGATTACCCGGGTGAAATCAGCAGAAACAACCCACCAATTGGGTTGCTAAGAAAACAAGATTCATGGCCTACGAAGAAAACCCCTAAAGAAGAAAAACCAAGTCTTTCTTGAAGGGTATGTGGAAACAGCTGATGATGATGAGCTAGGTAGAACAAAGAGCTTGACTGATGAAGATCTTGAGGAGCTTAAGGGCTGTTTGGATCTGGGTTTTGGGTTCAGTTATGAAGAAATCCCTGAACTTTGCAATACTCTTCCAGCTCTTGAGCTCTGTTATTCAATGAGTCAGAGGTTTCTTGATGATCAGCAGAAGTCGCCGGAGTCTTCGCCGGCGCCGGAGAGTTGCTCGCCGCAGGCTGGTCCCATTGCCAATTGGAAGATCTCTAGTCCTGGTGAGTTAGATTTCACATCTATGAACTTTGATTTACAAAACTATGTTGTCCTTTAAATTTTCTTGTTGGAATTAGCCTTGTACCTTGTAAATTACAAGTTGTACACTGCCTTCACTAGGACATATATTATTTGTTCTATAAGGGAGAGGTAGCTTCTTAGATTTACCATGTTTTGCCTTAATAGCATACACAATTGGGTGAAATTTTGAAGAAGATTGATTCTTTCCTAGCATTAAACCTATCTTTTGAAATCATATTTAGCATAAGAAGTCCCAAATCAGTCTCAATTGGCCTAAAATTACGCCGTACCAAATGAAAATTTCTCAAAATTTTTAATCTTTTTAAGTAATGTACATTTTCAACAATGTTGAGTTAAAAATTAGTTAGTGGTTTAATTTTTTGGACTAAAGGGGGTTGCATTTGCAATATTTGTTGTAGGTGATCATCCTGAAGATGTGAAAGCAAGGCTCAAGTTTTGGGCACAGGCAGTAGCATGTACTGTTAAATTATGCCACTAAGGAAGAATATCAAGATTTCTGTAAATTATAAGAAAAAGGGTTCACCAACCCACCCCTGAGGAAAAATGAAAAATGCACACTTTCTCCCCAAAGCGTGGACGGAGGTCGAGAGAGTAGCCCCTCCTGCCTGTAAATCGCAAGCGCGGGCTAAAGGTTTGTTCAAATAGTTTACCTAGAGATGGAGCAATTCAAGAGTCTGTCAATGAAGGGTGATCTTTTTGAGGAAATGGATAATGGTTAAGAACATGAAGATGAAATAGGGAGAGAAGAAGAAGAAGAGTCTGTTTGAGCTCTGATCTGATTTTTTTTTAACTAAAATTAGCAGATATTATGATAATGACCTAATCCGGCTGCGGGAGGCTAATTAGATTAATATGCTGTGTATGATATAATTATTTGTATCCTATTGGTACTTTTTGAATAAATTTTGATGTATAAATCAATATATATGTTCTTCATTTTGTGGATCTTGTTCTATAGTAGTTAATTCTTGTAAAAGAGTTATGATGCTGCTGGTCGGTTGAACATATGTTTGTGCACTCCTAAGAGATTTTCTCCATTAGAGATTCATAACTAGCCAACGAGGATTGGTTGAGTTTGTATAATTTAAATACTTCTTGTAAGGTTTATGTTCGAATCTGTAGCTAGCAGTTTCTCATGGTGGACGATTCATGAGAATCACTGTAAGTGCTAGCTAAGCCATGTCATGGTGGATGATTGGTAATTGTCTCTGTAAGCGCTCGTTGAGACTTGCAATATGCCATGATCCTAGACTGGGTTAGCCTCCTCTCCACTAAATTTTTGTAACTAAAAAGAGATTCTTAACTGGAGAGATTCATAAGTTTTGTAAATCTGAATCTGATAAAATTTAGACTTGGAGGGTGCATTTGTTTGGGTCTTGGAATCTAAGTCTGAATTGACTTTAGATTTTAGAGTAGGATTAGGTTATGACATGGAAATGGAAATAGCATGGGAGAAGAGTTCAAGCACGCCAAGTAAAAGTAACAAAATGTGAAAAATGTGGCCGTGTTTGGCAGCTACCAACTTGGAAACGATAATTTTGTGGAAATTTGTTTCAACAGCAAGGTTGTGCTTGATTGTATGCAAATGTTAAAAAGACTGTTAAATTTGCTAGGAAAATGTAAAATAATATATAGATATGGGTTTTGAAAGAAAAGACCGATTTATTTTTACGTTGTTTTCACTTTTGATGCAAATCGACTGCAAACATGCACAAAATATATTGGATTCATAAAAATTCTTTAACATTGGAACAATTTCTAATGCGTATAGATTTTATTTTATTTTTTTTTAAAAAAAAAAAAAAAACCATAACGTAATGGTTGTTATTGACACATGCTGAGCAGCGGCAGCAGGAGCATTCTAGAAAATTATTACATTAACAAATGTTTGCGAGTAAACTACTTATTTGGCCGCTAACCTTTCACCAAATTTTAATTTGCCCCCATATCTTTTTTTTTTTAAATTAACCCATTGAAAGTTATAATTATCTTTTTAATAGTTAAACTCTCAATCATTTGTTATATTCTTTAAACATGTTCGTAAGCCTATTTTAATGAGATACAATAAATATTTAAGAAGCGTTTGCTTAGAACTCTTATATCTATAAAAAAGTGCATCAGATGAAAAAATAAGTTTTTTATGTTATATTTTAGACATTTTAGAGACACTTGGGTTGTGTTTGGTTGCTCACTATTTATTTTTTTTCCTCAAAATTTTAAAAACTCAACTCAAAACCAACTCTACTTTCACACTTCCCAAAATTTATTTCACTATACTTTCTCTCTCTAAATTTTTTTTTAAAACGCCATAAATTTAAATCCAAAAATCAAAAAATGATAAAAAATATATATTTGAAACCTACTAATCGAGATCTATAAAATAAGATCCATTGTGACTATTTTTTGAAATTTTTTATGCCTTTTTTTCATTGGTTGAAAAAAAATCAAACAAAACTAAATTCACTTTTCTATATAAAAACTTTAACTCAAAATATTCAATCAAACACCAAATTTTTAAAAACTTATTTAAAAAATTTGTCTAGAAACATTAACCAAACACAACCTTGGGGTTATTTTGGCCTTGAATTCGTCGAAAAATATTGTTGCCTTTAAATGTGATTATTATATCCGAATGTGATTATTGCACCTCTATGTGCAATTTATATGTTATGATCTGTGTGCATTTTGTTAATGTATTTTTGTAAATAAATAGATCAATATTGAAATGCAACATTCGGATGATGACATATTGATGCTTCTTTTTGTATACAACAATGATAAATCTATGTTAACTGCTCGTTCTTCCACTGCTTTGATTAGAGGTATGTCATTTACGTTGAGATTAAAAGATTTGTAAGATATTACTTATGGCCTGACGTCAAATAGTGGGCTTAAATTATAAAACTTCCAACCTCAACTCAAATATTTAACACTCACATATCAAAATTAGATTAGACTTTTACATAGACTAGAGGTGACAATTTTAGAAACGTCAAGAAAATATATCAAGAAATGAAATTCATATGAAATTGACACTAGAATTCGTGTTCATGTTATTTTCGTGTTTAGAGTTTTTAACACATAGTTATGTCGTGTTTGTGTATAAATTTTAAAAATGAAATTGACACGAATTTAGAGTTATGTAGTGTTATTGTATATTATTGAGAGAGAGCATCACCTATCCAATATTTATTTGATCAACTCATCGTTCATTATTATTTTGTGCTAAATTTCGACCTTAAGAGCTCTGAAGTAATAAAACTGTACCAATGTACCTATAATATATGTTGAGTTGTGTTATATTCGTGTTAACTAAACTAAACTATATTCTCGTTTTTCTTATTATGCAACCATACAAGACACGCTGTAATTCTTCACTCGAATACTCAAATCACTCTCTACGATTAGGGCTCCAGTGAACTTAGAAGTTTCTCAAAATCCCCTCTTTTTGATGCTCTCAAGGAGTTGGAGAAGAAAGGGAGCCTTGTCCCACTCCTCAATTCTTTTCAGAATCTTCCTTGCCTCTCATTTTTCTTCAAACCCTAACCCTAATTCTTCTAACAATGCCCTCAACCCTAGACCCACAAAAAGGAGAACTACTCAAATCCCTACAAATTTCAGGTTTGCCCCCACAGTATCATCATCCCCTCAAATTTCAGATACCATAATTACCTCTGATGTTAATTTAATATGCTCTGTTCTCTCTACTAATAGCACTGAAAGTAATGATCTTGAAACTTTGCTTAGTGATTTTAAGGACAAGCTTAGTTCAGAACTTGTTCTTCAAGTTTTGATGAATTATAGGCAATTGGGTAGGATTAGGACCTTGGAATTCTTTTCTTGGGCTGGAATTCAAATGGGTTTTCAATTTGATGATTCTGTTGTAGAATATATGGCTGATTTCTTGGGTAGGAGGAAACTTTTTGATGACTTGAAGTGTTTCTTGGTTACAGTCTCAACCAATAATCATCGGGTTTCGCCTCGAACGCTCTCCATTTGTATTAGGTTTTTGGGCAGGCAAGGGAGGGTTAAGGAGGCCCTTTGCTTGTTCGAAGAAATGGAATCCACCTTCAATTGTAAACCCGATAATCTTGTGTATAACAATATGCTATATGTGCTATGTAAAAAGGAATATAGTGAGCATTTCATTGATGTTGCCATTACAATTTTTCGGAGAATTGAATCCCCCGATACATACTCTTATAGCAATATTCTTGTTGGTTTGTGTAAATTTCGTCAATTTGATACCGCTCTTGATCTTTTTCGAGATATGGGCCGAGCTGGTTTGGTGCCAACCCGATCGGCTGTGAATGTTCTTATTGGAGAGTTGTGTTCAATGAGTTCAAAAGATGGAGCTATTGAGAGAGTTAAAGTGAATCATCACCGTAGACCTTTTACCATTTTGGTCCCAAATGTAAGCGCGAAGAGTGGTGCTATAGAGCCTGCAACTACGGTGTTTTGGGCGGTTAATGAATTGGGTGTACTACCTAGTGCATTTGTTGTTACGATGCTTATAACAGAGCTTTGCCGACTTGGGAGAATGAGAGAAGCTATCGACATTTTGAAAATTATTGAGGAGAGGAAGCTGAGAATCTTGGAGGAGTGTTACTCTATTGTGATAAAGTCTCTATGTGAACACCGTTGGGTCGATGAAGTTAGCCAATTATTTGGAAAGATGCTTTCACTGAACTTCAAGCCGAAGTTAGCGGTTTACAATTCAATGATTTGTATGTTCTGCAAATTGGGTAGTTTAGTTGAGGCCGAAAGGGTCTTCAAGATTATGACTAAGAAGCGATGTACTCCTGATGCCGTGACTTATACGGGGTTAATCCATGTTTATTGTGAAGTTCAGAATTGGGAAGCAGCTTATGAATCATTATTGGAAATGTTGGGATTGGGGTGGAATCCGCATTTTCACACATATAGTTTAGTGGACAAAATCTTGAGGGAGAATAATCAGATGGATTTGTGTATTAAATTGGAAAGGAAAATGGATATGCAGATCTTGCAAAACCACTGTAAAGAAGGTCGACTAGAAGCTGCTTATGAGAAGCTTGGTTCAATGGTGCAAAAGGGTATCTACCCACCAATGTATGTGAGGGAGGCTTTTGAGCGTGCGTTTCAAAAGTGTGGTAAGTCAAGAATAGCTCGTGAATTGCTAGAAGGGATTGATAAAGAAATCCACAAAAATGATGATGTAGCAATTAGATGTTGTGATCGGTTATGACCATGAAATAAGTCTCCTTTATTATGAGACTGCATGGACGTTGCTAGAACTTTCTTGAACAAGTTGGCTGCTTTATAGAAATCCTTGAATGGTTAATAGAAAACCATAGATGTGGAAATTGGAATACCTGTCAATATATGTGAAGTGTTTCATGTAGGCCATCCTTATAAAGTAAACAAAAGGACTTGGTAGGCCAGCATGACAGTACAAAGATTTCAACCTCGCAGTTCCTCTCTCTACATTCGTTTAAAGCCTTAGTCGAAGTTAATTTGATTATTGAATTTGAAATCTATAGTGTGTTGTTAGTTTTTCCACACACATGTATATATTTGTATTCCCTATTCGAGTACTAAACAAGTGAACATGTATTGATGTCTGAGCATATTTGATGTATGCCTTGTTTGCATGATTGAAGTATAATAAATAGTTAGACATGCTGAAGGAGTAAAAGTTTATATCAGGTGTAATTTGGTAGGAATTAACATATTTACAAGTCAAGAAAACTGCTAATGTGATTAACGTTCAGTTGTTTATTTCGAAAGCCTTTTTTTTTTTCCATCTTTTTAAACTTGCTAGGCGTGAAAATATGTACGAGTCTAGAATATTGATGCTCTTATTGCTCGTCCTCTCTCGTCACTTGTTACCCCTTGAATCAACTTGTAGTGCTACTAGTGAATTAAGTTCAGATACGAAAGCTAGTAGGAGTAGGAGGAGGAAGAAGCAGCAGCTGGGGATTCGGAGTTTCGGACTATACATTGTTACAAAAATGTCTTTAGACAATGCTTAATTCTGGTGAAGCCATTGGTGCGGGGGATTCTCTGATGCAGAAACTTGTTTACGCCATTTTTCTTGTTGATTAGAGAAATTTGGAGATCCCATTGGAAATAGATTTAGATTAGTTTGATCTTATTTTTTTAGCTCTGTTGATTTGTACGCTAGTCTTTGCAATTTGGGTTTCATATTTGAAGATTGTTGGTTGTATTTTGCTTTTGTGCCCATATTTAGTTTTCTTGTTTGTCATTGCAGATTATTGTAAGCTTATGGGGCGAAACGCTTCTTTTTCACTTCTATTTATCTATTTACTCTTTCTTGGGTTACTAACATAGCGGAAAGCTATGAAATAGACAAATCCTTGGCTAAGAAACGAATAAACACTCACAGATTTATTCAGTAATATTATGTTTAACGATTGCAAAGAATCACTTTTTTAATGAACGATAGTTTCTAGAAAGGAAATAAATTATAAATAACATACCAAAAATAAAAAATCATAGATATCATGTCATCCTGTAGTATTGATGTTGAGAATGGTGTCGGATTCGACATAAGTCAAATATAATTTTCTTAACTTATTTCCAAATTTATTTCTACCATAAATAGTAAATCTATAGATTCGGAGGCCTATATAGTAGAATTTGGCCGATAAAAAGCTTGCAGCCCAGCGAGCAGCAATGACATTGAATTCTCTTGATCGTTTTGAGTTAAACTAATTTGACCCCACATAATTTTTAGAATCGTCTTTTTTTGGACTTGGTGGGCTTACGACAATATAGTTTGACAAATAGGCTTCACTACCTAATGTACATCGGTTCTCGAACAAGACACTTTTATTGAAAACAAGAAGAGAGGCCAAAACTACCGACCTTAAAGCTTTCACAATGTTCATTTTTCTAATTTCAGTGGAATATC
The DNA here is from genome assembly GCA_021464415.1 of Lonicera japonica. NCBI lineage: Eukaryota > Viridiplantae > Streptophyta > Magnoliopsida > Dipsacales > Caprifoliaceae > Lonicera > Lonicera japonica. The sequence continues at coordinate 801,884 of CM038468.1, read as the reverse complement.
ATGTGTATGTGTAAACGTGTACAGAGTGGACCAAAGCTTGATGTTGCAATTATTAAATTCGCAATTTATCAATATCATTTCGAGGTGGAAAGGAAATGCACTCTCTGTCTCTTCGAGGACTAGTTTGATTGTGAAGTGAGAAAACGATTTAAGAAGCAATTAATTTTTTACGATAAAGATAGAAAAAGACACGAGTGATTTAGTTAGATGTTTTTAAATTTTTTATTTTTTTTTAACTTATATCGGATGATATTTGAGTCAATTTACACGCATTTTGCCAATTAGATAGTGTTTTAGTTAGTTATTTTTATCATTTTGTTTATTTTTCTTTGACACTTTTTTTATGTAGAATTGTTCCAATTACAATTTATCATAATCACGTCATTTTAAAATTAAGATAAGATTTGAACCTGTAAGTTTTCAAAGAACGTCAATTGTCAAATATAATTGCTGTTTGAACACTACAACTTAAAACGCGTTTAAGATTTTTATTTTTTTATTTATTATTATTTTAGCACCCTTTAGTCAAGGCAGCCATATTTAAATTTTAATCCCACGAAATCACCCTAATAACAAAAGAAAAAGTAACAATAATTGGGGAGGACAATCATTAAAAATTTCAATGGAAAAAAATATTCATGTGCAACAAATTTTCATTACTTCAAGTACAAAGTTTTTTAATGAAATTTGGTGAAAATAATATGCGTATCCATTGATATAGACATTCTTTTGCTTAAGGAAATGACCATCCTCTTTGGAGTAGGGTTAGCGCTCTATTTTCCAAAATATCTGAATCTGAACAGCAACCACTTCTCTTAACCCACCTTTCGCAGTGAAGTAGAAGTATTTACTAGAACTCGTCTAAATAAGGGTCCAAGTTGAAAATCGAAGACCAAATCAGTTAAAGTTTTATCATTTGTCCATAAAAGAGAAAAAAACAGAGAGAATGGAACTGATCACATGAATAATCAGTATCCCATTAGAAAATTAACACCAAAAAATTTAGAAAAAGACGCGATTTGACCAACTTCAACCAGAACTGGAAGCAGCTTTCTGGCAACTTTCTGCTTCAGCAGCAGCAGTATCATGAGCATCATCAAAACTAGGACCTTTAGGTACAAGTCCGAGAAGCTTGAACATGAGTTGATCAGCATCAAAGTCGTTGTTTGGAGTTGTGAGAAGCTTCTCCCCCGTGAATATCGAATTAGCTCCTGCTAGAAAACACAGCGTTTGCTCGGGGATGGAGAACCGAACTCTCCCAGCAGACAGTCTCACCATTGCTTTTGGCATAGTGATACGCGCCGTGGCTATCATTCTAATCATCTCCCATATTTCGACTGGCTGTGACCATATATATAAACAAATGACATTCAGTAAAATTACAAAAAAGTTATAGCAATGAACATTAAAAACTGAATCTATATATTACTGGAGAGAGTTTATTTCTTGCATCCAGTAAAAGAGTTTATTTCTTATCAAAAAATAAGCTAATCTTGTGGTTTATATTTGCATCCACATCTGGGTAACGAACACCTCTCCAAATACTAAAATACCATATGCTCCATTTAATTTCCTCTGTAGAAATCTGAATCTATAAGTTACCGGATTACTTACTGGAATAAATAGGGAGCGTGTGGGAGCTCCCGATTCCTTGCTATGGAGTTAGAATTGGAGCAAGATTAGTTCAAATTCCAAACTAACATGAGCCCAATTTAAAATCTAAACCTTGCATTGGAGTTCCCAAACATCCTCACCTCCGTGCTGTAAAATATAGTTTTCAGGACAAATTGTAGTGGCTGTTAAAATTAGTTCTACAGAATTCTTCGGGTAAACCAACCAGAAAGAAAGTTAAATATGGAAGAGACAACTTAAGTTTACCATTATATGCTCTCGGCGACTAATTAAATTTAATCAGAATAATTGTTGGAGCAATGAATGACCAAATTTTTTTTTTTTTTTTTGATCAGAAACGAAAACTTATATAGATAAGAAAAATCAATACAAGAAATAAAATGAAATGACCAAATTAATACAATTACCTTTTGATCTTCCAAAGGTGTGCCTTTGACTGCAAGCAGTGCATTGATGGGGACGCTCTCTGGGTGTGTAGGGAGAGTTGCCAATGTGTGCAACAAACCAACTCGGTCCTCCTCTGCCTCTCCAAGCCCTATTATTCCTCCTATTAACAGAAGAATACAACTTAATATTTTTTTTTTTTGACAAACAAAATATTTTATAAATCAACTGAAAGGATACAAAAGGAACTACAATGTCAAATTAGCTAGAGAGCAGAGGATAAGACATCCACTGAAAACTCTAGCAACCTCGACAATAACAAGAATTAGCTATCTAGGTACAAGGGATCTGACCATCCAACACCCCACAATTGATGCATTTTATTAAGATAGTTATTTGTTCCTGTGAAGAAACTAAACTTAAAAGATAAGGACATCAAGAACATTCTCCATCCTCAAAAGAATATTACTGCTAGAAAGCAATATTTATTTGAGCTGATTATAAAAAAACTAATGAAATCCTTAGACAGGCATCATGTCATACAAATATTATGGTTCAAGTTTTACTTCACCACTAGAATAACCTGCAATATATATGTTTCATATTTATTATTTCTTCTCTTTTTACCAATTAACAATTTAACTGGGAGAAAAGTATTTCACCTAAAAAAGGGCCCTAAATGACAATAAGATAAAATGAAATGGGATTCAATAGAGGATAACCTCTGGTGACTCATTAAATTTCCAAATTCCACGTAACTATGAAAGGGACAGAGTTGATTCATATTGTTTAAACATTTTAAGCAGATTACCTGAACAGACATTGATGCCAGCTTCACGCACATGCTGAAGGGTCTCGAGGCGTTCGTCATATGATCTTGTGGTAATAATATTAGGGTAAAACTCTCTTGAGGTATCAAGATTATGGTTATAAGCAGTAAGGCCAGCCTTTTTTAGCTCTAAAGCCTGTTGCTTCTCTAGCATTCCCAAGGTGCAGCATACCTCCATCCCCATTCCCCTGCATATTACAAATTATACTTCTCATACAAACTTTACAGTTGATTACCCTATTTGCAAGAAAATATGTGGACGTTTGAGGGAAGAAAACCAACATCATAAGGAGAAGAGGTTTGAACTCATGACCAAGCAATACAATAAGGAAGATAATAGATTAAGTTTGTAACTGAGAATTGTTTCAAGGCTCCATGCTTGTTCATGAAGAGTAATGTTAGACGCACAAAGAGCAAACAAAATGTTGGTACATAAAACACATTTGATTCGTCTAGAAATGGACCTACCTAGAAGTGATTGAAATCATTTAGCTGTTGAACAACCCATTAACTAACGCATCATTTGGTGTACCAACTTTTGTATATTGCTTCCCGAAGTAATTTTTTCAATCAGAACAAAAGCTATTGTTAATATGAAGTAAACTCAGAGGCATAAATTGGGTCTCCCTTCAACAAAATCCCCAAACAAGTCTTCCTAACAACTACATATGCCAAACAAACTACTACCTTATAAAATAACAACCTTCCAGCTTAACAATACATAAAAGAAAGCTATACTGCTTTAGAAGAAGGAATCTAACAAAGATGCTGAGAATTTTAATTTCACCCAAATCCATTCCTTCTCTTCCACATTTTCTTCAAATACTCTGTAATCCCCTTTCAAGGCAAAAACAGCACTATTTCAAAATCTTTTTGACTTCTCACCTTTTAAGCACTTAGCCACAGGGCAACAAAATTTAATCTGCTCTTTGTGACAATACTTCACAGCACCAAATTCAACAAAAGCCTTAATCCATAAAACTATAAAAGTGGATATTTAAGGATGAAAGCGACCAGTGCAACAAATGTTAACTGTTAACACTCTCTTGTTTGGTCGCAAATGAGCTGAAAGGCCCTCCTCTTTTGCAAAGTTGCAAGTATTTATCTTACCATGAGCCACAAGCAGTGTGCACTTTTAAAGGAATACTGGCTCCCAAATCATTTTAAAAGGTGCAAACTAGAATCAAGAGAATAATCAACAAGAACATGAAAACTCATATTACAAGAAAACCCGAACTATCCGCTACCCATCTTCATTTCTCTCTAACCCCTGAATTTATTTGCTGCCCCTCCTCTTTTCCTAACAAATAAATAAATTTGGGAGTTTCAAGATAACTAAAATTTCTTCTAAAATTGGATTGCAAGAAACTTCATGCAAAGAATTCAAAGAGGCCAAGGAAGCAATTGATTTACATTGATTCAAATCTACCTCATAAGGAGAGGGCACAAATATTGCAACAAGGTATCTCCGACCATAACAGCTACTCAAAACAAAATATATGACCAGTTCCCCACCACCAGATTTACAGATTTATAGCCTAGAAAGACTCGAGTATTTGAGAAAAAAATTTCATGGGCTCCAAAAGAAGTTACTGTACTATTTTAAGATTACAAACTCAAAATCAAATCAATGGGGACACGGGCAGACTTATGTTGGGGCAGGGGCTTGTCCCTCGCCCCTGGAACTTTGGGATTTTTTACCTATATAAGATACTATATTACTTGTATGTGCAATGCTCGTGCTACTCGCATATATAATTTAAGGAGAAAGTTTGATAAAAAGGAAGATGGTCTGGTTGTTAAACATGAGTATAAGTTGTTTATTAGCTAAGGTTCAAACCCTGGTACAAACAAAAATTTTATGAGAAAAATTGTAGGCATAAATGGATATTTTCCAAAATATGACAACACAGCTTCGGCGCCTTCGGGTCTTAAAAGTGCCATCAAATTTATAAACCCTGCGATGCATTTTTTTGGAGAAGTGTTTGGACTTGAAAGTTAAATTTTTTTTTTAAGTTAAATCTAATTTATCACCCCAAGTATGAATATTGGTTTTGATTGTTTGCTACGATTCTAATGTCGATGTCGAGATAATTTGGTAAAATAAATTTAAGATTTGGTTTGTGAATAATCAAATATTATTGTTCAGATTTGGTTTGAACTTGTAATTTTTTTAGTACCTTGAAAAAAAAAATATAGCATTTCTAATTTGTGCAACCCACCTCCCCCCCCACCCCCACAAAAGAAAAGAAAAGAAAAGAAAAGAAAATTGAACTAGTGATCTCTCATTACCTTATTTCTTTCACATATTCAAGTATGTTGCTGAAGTTGGTTTTCCTCCCAATTGTGTCTCTCCATGCAGCACCCATGCAAAAACGAGTACTACCTGCCTCTTTTGCCTGCCAATAGAAACAGATACTTTCATATGTAACCATAAAGGACAACAACATGTAACACATAATAAAGCTAATAGCCAACTCAGACATTTTTGTTCTTTGGAACTAATTTAACCATACTAAATGGGAGATCGTAAGAACCATGAAGACATGTGGGCAATGATGAGCACATTCTGCAAGTGTCCAAGAAGTTATTTGTTACTTTTATTCTTATCATTGAGGCAAAAAATTTAAAATGATAATAACAAGAATCATATAATCTAACATAACATTATATAAAACAGAAAATAATAAATAAATAACAATAAACGGATATTTTTCTTTTGCCCTTTTTCCTGTTCTTTTGATCTCAGAAGTGCCAATGTCAATACGTGTCCAACAAACATGTTTTCCCTTCTTAAAAGTTCTTGTGCCTTCTATTTTACCAGGTTATCCAGGGAAAAAAAATTAAAACAATAAAGGTGTGTTTTGATACATGTAATTGGGATTCAATTAGAGATAGAGGGAGAAGGAATGTGCCTGTACGTGTGAAAGAGAGAATGTGTGTTGAAAGAGATAAAAATTGTTGTGCGAGAGTGTGTGTGTGCCCGCGCCTTTAAAGGAGAGGGGGGTGTAAGTGTGAGTTGGAATACTGTATGACATTGGTTTTGGAAGTCTGTAATCTGTAGTTCTATTGTGGAATTCAAATTTACAGAATTCCAAACTCATTTTTTTTTATCTAAACAATGGTTTTGGAATTCAGTGGTCCCATTCCAATTCCAAGCCATGGAATTGAGGTTATCAAACACACCCTAAAATAAGTAAAAATTCCTGATATCAACCATGTCTTGCCTCACACTTTCCAGTTTTTGGGTCTTTCAGTTCCCTGACATAACCTGTCCTGGTTCATCTAGATATGCTGGATCCCAACTAGCCCCAATACAATTAAGGGATAAACAATTTTGAATTTTGAAGAGTAGGGTTGGGGAAGTTGTACCTCGTCACTATATTGCATAGTATCTCAACCATAAATCCACATGAAAGTGTAAATGATTATCGTATTCAAAGGGTATTAAAAAGCGAAAATGTCACTGCAAAAAAGTATAAAGTTAGTTGCACCTTTTGTGCTGCCTGCAGAACAGCATCCTTGTTCATAAGCTTTTGCGCTTTCAGCCCAGTGTCATACCTAGAGGACTGAGGACAATATGAACAATCCTCACTGCATCCGCCGGTTTTAATAGATAGAAGAGTACACTGCTGCACTTCCCGAAAGTTATGAGCATATCTATGAACTTGAGCCTATAAAGAGCATGAATCTCACATAAGATTAAGACTTGCAACATCATCAATAATGTTAAAAATATGTTCATAATCAAGAACCTAAGATAAGAAAACAATTACTATACATACAAGAAATGAATTTAATAATAGTACTTTTGTCCAACTCAAATGTGAGTGCACCCCTCTCACAAGCAAAGAGGTTGCAAGTTTCGACATGTAATTGAAAAAAAAAATGGAGTCTTTCTTAGGAGCTGGCAGATCTAGATTGAAAGCAAGTCCTTAGAGAGGTTCGAGGGCGACGGAGATACAAGTTCGAACCCATCAGGGACAGTTTCAAATCCCTATAAAAGACATTTTTAAACCATGGAAAGTTTCAAGTCCCTCCAAAGGACAGTTGATGGAGAAGGGTTACTCCCATTGGTACCCATTACCATTTCTTAATAAATCTCACTCTAGTCTTTGCCTAGTGTTCAAAAAAAAATAAATAAAAAGGATATTATATATCAAATCATTTCCACAAATTCACCAACATTCATGTGCAAAGAATCAGAGTCTTTGAGAATATATCATTCCTTAATAATATATGCTTTCCAATAGATTCTATTACCATTTCAAGGAATCCTTGCTTCATAGTTTGCAACCATCAAGCTGCAATCAGTAGCTGATTCACTAGCCAGCCATTGGATCTATCAGGATTCTCGAGTTTTTTAAGAGTTAGTGAGGCAAAAGTTGCTTAAAATATATAAGTTGTAAATATGTTAATTTGGCTACTGAACTGTTGGCTCAAAGTTGCACAAGTCAGGTCAATATCCATGCATATATAAGAGTTTTGCCCCTCTTTTCAGTTCCTCTCCAGTTCTATCTCTTCTTTCGTCTCTTAATAATCAACCTATAAATAGGCTTGCCTCCAAAGGAGGAGGAAGATTCCCCCCCCCCCCCCCCCCCCCCAGTGCAAAAGGGCCATTAAGGCGGATACAAGTTTTAAGAAACTAAATCTCAAGCTAGTTTTACTAACGAGTAGAAAAGGTAAATGTCCAGTACGGTTTAACATAGTTCAACCTATGAACGGTAATAAAGGGAGATTATAAGTATTCTGAAACTAATTCTAAACCCAACCTCACTAACAAGTATAAAAAAGGGTAAATGATTGTTAGAATGCCATCAAGTGTTGCTTTGCTACTCATAAATCTATTTAATTGTGTGATGGCATAAATAAAACACTCCACAATCTGATCAAACACAATTGTGTTCTAGTATGATTGAATTATGATATTTATATAATGAGGGGCAATGGTGTTTGAATCGCGAAAATGTATAAATGATAAAGAATTGTGTGGATGAGATTTAAGATAGTTTTTGAACGATTGATTGTGCCTCTGTCACGGGTTATGAACCAGTCTATATATACCAAACCACAAGTACCCAACTAGCAAATAACATTGTCCTTGTCCCCAATTGAGTTACCATTTGAACCAAAAATGAACATTCAGAACCCAATATATACACAAAACTGATATAAATACATATGTACGTATACATATGGTCAAATCATCAACAGCTAATGTTAGTAGTAAATGCAGGAAAAAATAAATTGAAAAATATTAATTTGTATACAAATACACATGTTAAGCATATTATAAATAAATAAAATAACATCAAAATTCATGCCTTATTCAATGTGTATTAAAGCTTCAATCTTTCGATAAATAGTCAGTGACATTGCATTGCAATATATATATATATGTAAAGAGAGAGATAGAGAGAGAGAGAGGGGGAACGGACTCCGTGAAAGAGAAGATCGAGAAGGGGGGAATCGTAGACGGACTTAATTTCATCTCTAGTCCAATTATTTCTGGGACCTTGCTCTAGGGTTCGTTCTGCTTCGACTGCCGCAGCTGAAGTTGAAGTGGACAAGAAATAGAGTGAATGCTGCCGGTGGTGGTGGTGGTGCAGGAATCGACTAATCGGTCGGACTGATCTTATAAGAATCATCTCTATTTCTATTTCTCTCTCTATATATATATAATATATAACTGAAAGATCAAGAAGAAGAAGAAAGCAGAGAGCGAGCAAATGGGAGAACAAATTCTTGTAGCAAAATTGAAGGAAGAGAAAACTGAAGGCTCTCTCTGAGTTTTTTTTCTTTTTCTTGGTTTGTCCGCAGTTCAGTAAATAGTTCAACTACTTCACTTTTCCCTAACTTGATTAGACATCTTATGTGGCCCCCGCGCCGCCCCCCACCCCACGGTCATTTTTGTAATTATTAGTGTATGTCCGTGTTCAAGAGCGTCAAATAACAAATAAAATAATAATTATAAATAAAATAATAATTTATAAATAAAATAGACTTTTAAATATTTCTAAAATAATTGTGATATTTGAATTATAAATATAAAACTTAGCAATAAAATTAGTAAATGATAAACCTTTGATTTGTATTATGAATATTCCCTAATTCAAGTAGGGTTGAAAAAATAAAACTGGAGAACTGGTCTAGACCGAACCGATAAAAATTGGTTCAGTTGGGTTCTTCAAAATTTGTTAATTTTTTTTAAAGGTTCGGTTCTTATCATTTGTTAACGGTTTGATTAACGGTTCTTAATATAATTTTTTTTCAATAATCGTTAAGGAACCGTTATTGAACTTTTCCTTCTAAGTTCAATTCCAATGCTTAAGAACCGAACCGTTAGAACCATTATAACCGTTATTTCTTTACAATAATCGTTATTTTTTTTCAATAATCATTAATATTTTGGTTTTTCTCTTGCTAACGGTTAACCAATAAACCAGAAGAACCGAATAATCGTTAATATTTTGATTTTTCTTTTGTTAACGGTTAACCGATAAATCGGAGAAACCGAACCGTTAAAACCGGTTCGGTTCTTAAACGGTTCTTCACTTTTTTATACTTAGAACCGAACCATTATAATTTAATAGAGTTCAGTTAACGATTATTCAAAAATTGACTAGGAACCGAACCAGTCCCAGTTTTAAGTTCTTTTCCTTTTGAGCCAAACTTGCAATTTTTTCATTAGTGATTTTCAAGTTTTTTGTTTTCTAACCTTGAAACTATTTCATTGGGTGAAGAATCATATTTCAACCCGACTAGTTAATCTCTACCATTGATTTTTGATGTTTTTGTTGGGTGAAAAAATAAAAAATAAAAAATAAGTGTCATTCTTTCATCTTATTATTATTAAACGAATTTTAATAATAATAAAATTATAATTTTAATCGATTCAAATACAAGTAGCATCAGTTACGAATTATGGGTTACATTCGCCTCCCTGTTAGATTGATTTATCCAAAAAAAATGAGTTAGACATTTCTTTCAAAATCATATATATATATATATATTGTTTTCCTCCCTCCTTGAGTATTGTAATTATAATAATAATAATATATATTTATATATAGGAAAAGGGAATAGGACGGCTTCACCGGCTCTTAGCTTTCTTTTGCTGATTGTGATTCTTTTTCATTAAATTATGTCCATTGTCAATTCTTCTCTTAAAATAATTCTTTTTATTATTATTATTATTATTGCATTCATTAGAAAATATTTTACTTTTTTCAAAAACGAAAATTTAATTATCCAAATCTCTTTGTTTTACTACGATAACTTAAACTTGGAATCGCTTAAATCTCGATGAACACTTTTATCTTCAAGTAACTTGCTCTAATATATAAAATAAATTTGAGTGATCAGTAATAGGAACTTAGGAAGTACTCAACCAATTGAACAGAAGAACAAAAGTGAAAATAAGATTTCACAAAGCATCCGTCAACCAAATGTTTACTGCATTAACATTATTTCATTCAGCCAAGAAGTAACACCTCTGTTTATTTATTTATTTGTATTTGCGTTGTTTTATTACCATTCATTATTTGAGATGTCCTCAAATGGAAGACGGTAATTATTGAAGAGGAAATAAAAAGAGCCAAAAATTGGGTTAAAGTACCTAAAATTGTATAGATAGAAAGATCAACGACGAATCAAGTGAGTAGCCTTACTTATGCGTCAAAAAGTGCACTGATCAGTGTTACATGTAAAACCAACATAGAAACCAATGCACTTTATAACACAACATTTGGGTCATTAACTTGGTCATTTTACGTTGTACATTTATCATTACTCGAGATAAAATAATCATACCCATGCAGTAATCATTTCCGTTATGCACAAATACTGGAACCTGCTCTAATTTTTCAATACAAGATGCAAATCCCAGCCAAAAATTTCCTGCATCTCTAAGGCTCCGTTTGATTGCAAGGTGGAAAAGGAAAATAAATTGAGTTAGTTTTGGTGAAAAGACGGAAAATAAGTTAAGTGATAGATGTGATATCCTCTTGATTTTTAAGTTTTTCCATGAATAATTTTTCTTTACTTGGTGGTGAGTAAAAATTTTCCACCAAAAACATTGAAGGATGGAGGATATATACTCATAAAATGATTAATATCTCTCACCTTATTTTCTATCTTTTCACACAAACCAACTAAATTTATTTTCCTTTTCCATCTTTGCAATCAAACGGAGCCTAAGAGTTCAATATCCGTCTCATTTACAATTTCTATTTTTTTTTTTCATTTTGCAAGTGCAAAGCCTCAATTTATCACATTGGTTTCAACATAGCATACGAACTGAAGAAAACATTTCCAGCAGCTCAGGGATTTAGCAGGCAGCAGAAAGTTGAAGATAGATGGTTGATTGGTTCTCTTACTAGACAGGCAAATAGGCACCACCACCCTCTGATATATATATATATATATATATCATCAATTGTAAAAAAATGATCAAACTGGTTCCATCTCTTTTTACCTTGCCTCCACCCACCATCACCTAATAAAAATGAATTTTGGAAGAACAAAATTCATTAAAAACGAGAAGCAGCAGATGAGGATAATGAAATTATGGGAAATTCAAACTGATCGTGCAATAACTTTCAAAAAACAGAACACCAATTTTATTCATTGTGCACCAATGCAGAAATTTGAGGGTAGAGATTTAGTCACAGACTAGAAGAATGCGCACAAACAAACGAAAGACAACAAACGATACACAGTGTACCAAACACAAAAAGCTTTCCCAAATCATTACTTCCTCCATCTCAAATTAAGTCTCACAGCTTCCTTTAATGCACACTATTCATAGTAGTATCATGATATACACACTAGTGTATTGACAGTAGACCAAAAATTGAGGTACGGCTTTGATACTTATCTACTTGTTGTGGTAAGGGTCTATAAATCATATTGGTGCCTTCATTTCCTACCTTTCCTATCTAATAATTTTCTACGTCGATAATTTCACATTTTCAAGTCTTCTTTTCTTTTGACTAGTAACAGCCTTTGGTCATCGGTATCCAAAACTCTTCTACCTTCTGGTAACCAATAGCTTCCTTTCTACTTCTTTAAAAGAATAAGAAGCAGGTTCTATAGATCAGGCGAACTAACAAAAAGAAATCCAAAATCATTTTAGGATCTGTTGCAAAACAGTGAACCAAAACTGAAACTTTTCTGAAAAGAGTTGATACATAAAAGAGTAACAATTTATGACAAGCAGAACATACTCACCATATGGATAGCCAAATCATAAAAGTAAGAGACTCATTTAGTACCTTATTAAGCCCAAACTATCTTCCGAGGCATTAGTACCCTCTTCCAGTCAGTTTCACTTATTGCTTCGTTCATCAGGAAAGTTCTCACGTCTGGTCTTTTAATCACTTAAATCTTCTTGGCTCGTATTTTTAAATCAAATCTAAAATATTTATTTTCAGGAAGCTCTCAGCTAGCACGTTCATGCTTAGCCACAACCTTGTTTCCATTTGCCCTCAATGCAGACTTTCGTTTCCCTTGAATTTCACGGACATATTCTGCCACCACCACATGGAATTTCGGAGCAAGCTTACTTGACGAGGAGGCATTAAGACCTGCCTTCTTCAAGGCCCGGTTTACATATTGCTGAGCCTTCTGAAGGTGAACGTTGCAGAGGGAAGGAACGGTTGATCGCAGTATGGGCTTCCCGCAGGTAATGGGTCCCGCCTGTGCACTACATAGAAAACCAAGGGTTCATTAGAAATGACCCTTTTAACAGAAATTTCCAGTATCCGTTCACAAGAGAATAAAAAATACAATACAAAATAAATGTAAGTCTCCTTCCACATTGAACTTACATTCAGGAAAACAAAGGTGACAATAGCTGAACGTAAAGGATTGTTATAAATAGTTTGGGTATTGACATCTTAAGAACTCAAAAGACCTGGTAATATTGAAAACCCTGCATCTAAATTAGCTTAAACACTGTCTATTTAGAAATTCTTCCATATTGGATGGCAGAAATTTATTTTAACGTTTGCAGCAGGAGTGTTACGGTTGTGATTTCTTTTACTTGGAAACTCTCAGTCGTTTAGTAATATATTATTTTCTTTATATCTTGAAGCACAACGGATTGATGGCAATTACTATTTGACTAGATATCTGAACAATATATATTAAATCCAGCATAAGCATCAGTAATCCCATAAACTAAGGCCTTTTAGCTAGTTCGATTTTTTAAATGTTGAAAATGCAGGTCTTTAGCTCTTTTCGTTTGCTTATTTGTTCAAGCTTATGTATGTTGAAGGTCGCCTAGCACCCCTCCCTCAGTGGCTTGATTAATTTTCCTAATGATACCCTCTGCTGCTGGGCATTGCGAGGCTAGATTCTAAAGAACTAACTCATATGCCCTTTAAGGTTTTGTTTTGAATTACTGACACAAATAAAACTATAGGCTTCAATGATATATCATACTTAGTACAGGGAGAAAATCCACAGCTACCAACTTCAAATTTTAAATAAAGAGAAACAAACTTAACCATTTCACATTGAACAGGACTATCACCAGTAACACTTGTGAACTAAATATGCTCGTGTTAAATGTTAACAACATATCTATTTGTTTGTTTCTGAGAAAATAAATTCTACAAATAAAAACCAGGATAAAGCAAGAGAGGATAATGGGATCCTCCTAGAGTTTATACAGACTTGCCTACAAAATCACATAAAAACCTAAAAAAAAAAAAAAATTACTGTTAAGGAATCCTCAAAAGATTCATCTGCTACAATCAACATTAAAATCAAAGCAGCACATGATATACATTCCTCGGACTTGCAGGGGTGATCCTTAAACTACGCATGCATTTGTAAATGAGCAAGTGACTACCCAGCTTTAATTGGGCAATATGTTATAGTCAAATTCAACACTCTCCAAGGGCTCAAGTGCTATGTCCAACACGAGAAATTATTGAATACAACCATAATACCATGTCATATTGACGGCATAGTATAACCGCCCAATAAAATTCTGACATCTGTTTGCTAAAATCATATTCATGTATTGCACCATCTCACTGCTGCTTTTTTGCAGTCATTTGTTGACGACATTCAAGTAAAGTTTATCATTTCTCACTCCATCTCACAAAGAATCCATGAGCAATGGAAATCAAAAACCCCTAATAACTTTTGTTCTTTGTCTCCTCATTTTACAGCTATAATTTCTACCCTCGTATGTTTCTTAAGAATTGGAAGTAAAGATCGTTTGATGCATTTAACAATTACAAACACATTTTATATATATAAAACATATTGATCACATCCGTTGCCACCAAAATTGATTGTTTGTATAATTGTATTTCGTATATATATGATATCAATCAAAATTCAAAGCTGCTTTTCTTAAAGTTATATATAACTGGGTTTCAATTTACTTCCTAGTTCCTACGATCATATCTTTTGCTTGCCCTTTTTTCCGGCAACACTATTGGAATGATAGATTGTCCACCTTTCCGATTGCCTTTTGCTACAAATCCACTCTCGTTACCTCATCTCCATCTTTCCACCTTCAATGATTTATTTTTGCAATTAAGGCATCTATTTGATTTCAGAGGATAGAGAAAAGGTTGACGCCATTAGAATTACTGTTGAAGCATAGTTAGTGTTATTAATGACAGTAGGATTCCAGTTGGCAGATGGGAGTATTTGTATTGGGTAGTTATGCCGTGTCATTAATGACATGGAATAAAGGCTGTACTCAATAATTTCTCGTCCAACACATGTCAAACCCTCACACTCCTCTTCTGACACCCTCCAACATGTTTAGGGGGTAAAAATGTAGTCTTTAATAAAATCGTATGACTATCAATTTTCTCCAAGTACTTGATCAGCTAATGCATTTCGATGTATGTGGAAATTTTATTTTAGTTTTTATTAATATATATATGGGTCCAGATCCTCTCCAGTACCTTATTCCCTCAGTTTCCCTCAATGGATTATTAGATGATTGGCTGTTAGGTCTCAGTAAAATATTAGGATCAGATTTTCCCAACTCTTAACCCTTGCTCCGCATATCCATCAATAGCCCTCATCCTCTGGAAATTGCCCTTGTTGGTGTCATCATTTCAGTTTCCTCCACTAAAACATGGCAATCCTTATCTAAAGTAAAAGAACGCACGTTCAATATATACCAGAACATGACGAGCCTTGCTATCAAGTGATGTAAATCATGCTTCTGACAAGCAACCACACGCTATAGGTTGCACAAGAATTAAAGAAATCACAAAGAAATTAGAACTAATGCAAATTGGGATGGCTCCGCAGACAATTTCAAGGGAAATCGCTCAAAATGCATGTATGGTTTTTGTTGATTCTAATCGAAAATGGAAGAGCAAGCAAAAATTCTATTACCTTGTTGATTCTAATAATGCTCAACTAAATAGGAAAATACATTAAATTTTCGATTCCAAATGAACACAAGGAACAATAGCAAAGAGAAAAATCTTACTCAATACATCAAAGCCTGAGTAGCTATACCTATTTATACTAAAGGAAACCACATACTTATCCACTAGGAAACCAAATGTATTCACTATCTTACTAAACTAAACTTAGTAAAATACTATATTTTTTATCTGCATCATCAAATACCAAACATATCAATTCAAAGCAAATTGATGGTAAAACCAAATTACACAATTATGAAACCACTCTAAAAAGAATAAGGGGGGGGGGGGAATCAGTAATTGAAATATCAAGCATCCGTTAATGTAAATCAATAAGGTAATCCAGTAAAATTGAAGAATGATTCATCATCAATTAAATTAAAAAGTAAGGAAGGAAGCGTAGAGTGAAGAATGATTCATCATCAACTCACTCAATTCATCATCCACATGCACTTAATCAACAGGAAAGCAAATATAATAATTATTAGTATCTTATATCTTATTAAACGAAGTTAAATAATAAAATGCTAAATTTCTGATCTGCATCATCAAATACCAACCATACTAATTCAAATTAAATCAATGTAAAAAGAAATATCAAAACTCTGAATTACAACAGGATAATTGAAAAATCATTCAGGCAATCCAGTTCAATCAAAAAACGATTAATCATCAATTCAATTCAATTAACAAAGCGAAAAAAAAATACCTTTTGATGACATAGTCGCAAGGCTTATAGAGCAACTGCTTGGAATCGGAGAGAATATGAAGCTGACAGAAGCTAGTGAGAGCCATAGCCTTAAGCTTGCATCCATAAAAAGCACAGAGCAGATTGTTCGGGTTAGGGTTAGGGTTTGAATTAGTCTCATCGCTACCTTCAACAATACCATCCCCTCCGATCACCTCTCTAGCGGCATTATTCGCCCTCTCTCTCTCCTCATTGTCTTGAACGAAAGGACTATTACCGTACTTCCAAACGTAGTCCCTGTACAAAACCCTAAGTTCCTCCATGAAGAACCAGTATTGGTCTCTGTAGATCTTCACTAGCTCCTTGTGGTTGTGTGAGCGCCTATTCAGGACTTCTCGGCGAGTAAGGTGAGTGGAATTTGAGAGATAAATGTCCTCTTGAGATGGAACAATAGTAGTAGAATTAGGGTTAGGGTTTGTGTTTGTGCTTTGACTGGTGGTGGTGAAATTCGGGTTAGGGTTTCTGGTGGTGGGGAATATGGGTGGTGGAATTGGTGGCGGTGAAGAGGAATTGTTGTGGTTTTCCAGTTTGGGTCGTTTGGAGGAGGAAGCCATTGTTGATTGATTGAGAGAGAAGGAATTTTTAGAGAGAGAGAGAGAGAGGAAGAGGGGTATTTTAGAGAGAGAGAGAGAGAAAGAGGAAGTGGTGTTTCATGGGTAGTACGATTTTTGAATGAATGAATGTGGAAGTGACAACTAAACCTGTCAGACTATCAATAAAATAATTTTAACGTCGACTCGGTATTTTGAAGTTAAATTTTTGAGTTTTTTTGATGAATATGCTGATTTTTTAATTTATTTAAATAAATAGGGGTGTTTTTATTTTATTTGTGAAAATGGGGTGGGTATAAAAACGTCATTGTGTATGGCAATTTTGAGCCAAAAAACGTTAGCTTGACTTCTGTTTTTTAAGCAAGACGAAAATTGGTGGTCTAAAAACGCCATAAAGGCTGGCGATTTTACGCATAAAATCGCTTTCCTCTTCAGCGTTTTTATTGTTTTTAGAAAATCCTAAAACCGACACTGCGTAGCTCATTCCAAAATGGGATAATTTCAAAACAGCAACTCACCATTTCCATCTTCCCTATCGCTCACTGCACGGCTCTCTCCCTCTTCATTCCTATCACCGCTGGATTGAGCTCCTACTTTGAACTCCAACGTGCTTCAGCTCCGACGTGCATTGCTTCAGCTCCGAACTAGTTTTCTGTGTTACTGGCAACGCTACTTTCCCAATCAACTGAAGGAGGTACGTAATATGAGCCATAATTTATTTTTTACCAAGTATTTATGATGGTATATATATGGATTTTGCATGATGTTTGTGGGGTTAAAAGTTTGGTCGATTTGAATGGGATTTGTGGGGTTAAATTTGTGGGTTTGCTAGATTTGAATGCGGTTTGTGGGGCTTGTGTGGGTTTGTTTGTGGGGCTAGTGTGTGTTTGTTTGTGGGGCTTTTGTTGGTTGTGAATTTCAACAAGCATCTCAGTGGGGCATCGAGATGGATTGAATTTCAACAAGCATCTGTTGGGTTTTCTGTTGGTCACAGATTTTTACCCATATATACTTATGTATTCCCCTAGTATCCTGATTAACAATAAAGTTAAAAATCTCGGATGTATAATATTTGATTAAAAAAAGAAGGAATACCAATTGTATTATTGTGATTCATATACATACTGAAATGCTAAATTACAAGAAGAAACATAGTGTACAAAAGATTCTTGGGGATGTTGTCTAATATTTATACCCCCAGGAAATATTCATGGCCTTAATAATAAGCTTCTTTGCATCTTCTAATAAAAATGAATTCTCATTTTATTGAGAATATAAATGATACTGCTGCCAAAACAATTGAAAATTTTTGGGAAGAACAGGAAAAAGATGCCTTGCTGGACCTCTTTTTATATTGTTTGGGTGATATCACTGTTGGTGATACATTTTTTGGTCCACCAAGGATGCCATAAGCACGAAGCCGCCATTTACACCCCTTTTCATATGATTTACATTTAATTGCCCATGTATCTGCCTTTAATTCCTCAACAATAAATTTATTTGAATTCTTAATTGCAAACTGTTTCACAACAATCTTCAACTTATCTTTAGTATCGTAAGTGAGCCCCTTCCGCAATTCATTTTCATCAACCAAATGCTCATTCATTATCACCTCCTGGTCCACATACGTAACATTAAAATTTGTGTAGAATGCCGGTATATCTTCCGCAACCTCCTCAATCTGGTTCGATTTTTTGCATTCCTCACTTTCAGAGTCGCTGTCTTCTATTAGACTGTCAGATTCTGACCCCCAATCGGTGTCCTCATCAGTGGCCTCGTCATACTCTATACCATATCCACACTCATACATGAGTTCGAGGATGGATTGAGATGAATTACAATTTTTCCTGTTACTTCGCGAACTGGAAGGCAAGTTCGAAATAAGGATGCATTGTGGCGATTGTGGTGAGTTGTACAACCCAGACAATGAAATATTTTGCCCAATTGGGAGCGCATCATAATTCAGCTCAATTTTCTCTACATACATTTCAATTACATTGACAAATGGAGCATTGAAAATGGTACCTATTGCAAATTATAAACTTTCGTCATCGTTAATTTCATGAAGGAAGTAGTTGCAGGTATTTGGGGTTACAAACATTGGACATTTGCATACAATCTTCAAGGTGGACGGCGATCGGTTAATATCCATTGCAGAATATATATTTTGTACTAATTCTGAGTAAGTACTATATTGACTTAACATAATACCTCTTCTATGCTGTATATCATAACTCCATCCATTTTCTCCGTTAATAATATTACCGCCCCAATATAGAAGCACAAATACTTGTCTTGTTGCCATAACTCACCTTTAACACAATAAATTTAACTTATCACCAACTGATAATAAATCGTTTATTTAAAATAATAAACATTTTTTAAAAAAATATAATTTAATTATAATAAAGACAAATGTGTACATACAATCTTCAAAATAGTGAAAACAAAATTAGTTGGAATAAATTAATTATCAAGCCCTAAGAAACAAATTCTTAAAAAAAATTATAAACTATAAAATTACATAAACATATATTTAATGATAAAATCACATACATACATTTAATGATAAAATCACATACATACATTTATTCATAAAATCACATACATAAATTATATAAAAAGGATGATTAAATCACATATATTCTACACATCTATATACTAAGACACAAATACATACATTATACACATTTATATCATAAAATCACATATATACAATACGCAAAAATTTAAAATATAACTATAAAATGAAGGATTAAATCACAAATATAAACACCTAAAGTCTTTTTGAGCTGGGAATATAATGAAAGATCAAAAAAAATTTGTAAGATTTTGAAGAAATTAAACAAGAGAAAAATGAAAGCTAACCTTCGTCTTAGCGCCGCTCTGCTTAAGTTTTGCAGGAACAAATGAAACGGAAGAATGAAATGAAGGAAAGAAGGGTTTGGAAGGAAAATATCTGGCATAAAATCGCCACCCTGAGTGGCGTTTTTATGAATAAAACCGCCACAATGAAAATCGATTTTATTTATTTATTTTTTTAATATTGCTTAAAAACGCCAGTAGGAGTGGCGATTTTATGGTTAAAATCGCCATAATAATAAGCAATTTTATGCGGAAAATAGCTAGCCTTTCTAGCATTTTTAGACCACCAATTTTCGTCTTGTTTAAAAACGGGAGTCAAGCTAACGTTTTTTGGCTCAAAACGCCATATGCAATGGCGTTTTTATACCCACCCTATTTTTACAAATAAGATGAAAACACCCCTATTTAACTAAATAAGTTGAAAAATCAGCATACTCATAAAAAAAACTCTAAATTTTTGATACGATTAAAATAAAGAAAATAATATTTTAATTTATAAATTTTATCACTTATTTTTATTAAATGTATTAAATATGTTGTATTTTTGTTATATTTTATAAAAGTATAATTTATTTAATTCATTCAATAAAAATATGTGATAAGATTTATAAATAAATATAGCATTATTTTTAAAATAATATTTGGTTAACGACAATTATATATTGTAAATGAGAATTAATTCAAGTACGTGAAAATTAAGTTGGACACTCACACCTCCTAAATGTATTATAAACACTCTTTTTAAAATTTAATTAAAAATATGTTTTAACACATTTTTATTTATCACAAATACCCTCCTCCATTATTTAATGTTAGGTGAGTGCTTAATAACACAAATTTTTTATGTGAGCCGAGTTTATGTAAGTGCACTCACTTCTTATTAAACAGACTTTATTTAAAAAATACTCCAATAATCTATTACTTGATGTTAAACAAATTTTTACAAACTAACTTTTTTTAAATAGAACAAGTGTGTGTATACTTACCTTCATTCAACAAGTCTTAAAAAATATTAATAATTAAAAATTTATTTTAAAAAGTGTTTACGATAAGAGAAATGTTTTCAACAAATATGATAATTGTATTTATTAATAATTTAATAAGGTTGGGGGGACCATTTAAGTGTTTGTTTGAATAGTCAGTAGAGTAGGTGTTTGTAAAGGGCGAGAATCTCAGATGAATTTAAGGCAAATTTCAACTTTCATTCAATACCCTCTATAATTTTTGTACAAACTTAGGAAACTTATTCAATTCACAATTTTAAAAATATTAAATCAAGGTTTATATACCCACGTGGACCTATTGTTTTGTTTATCATAAAAATAATATAGTTGTATTTATTAATAATTTAATAATATTGTGAAAAATTTGATATCGTAAACAATTCTTTTTTTTTTATGATAATTAAGTGCTTTCTCTTTCCAGTTGTACAAGAATAAGAATAGTATTGTATAAATATAGATATCCAATGTTCGTTTTTCCATGATACATTATAAAATGTGAATTTTCTATCTACGTTGTTCAAATTCAGGGTTATATACTAACGTTTTTCTCATCTTTTAGTGATGGTGTTTTTTATTTTTTAGTATTTGGTTTTTGTGAGTGGGTGCTGTTTTTTATTTTTTAGTATTTACTTGTCAATTATAATTTTTCTCACGAAATTGACATGGATGGTTTCTAAGAATTATTTTTTTTTGGACAATATTTCTAAGAATTAGATAATGGATTAATTTGTCTAACAATTTGTATTGAAATTGACTCTCCCATTTGTCATTTTATGTATGTATTCTGGGTTTATGTTAATGTGTGATGATCGTCTTTAGAGAGAATGAGTACTTAGGTTTTGAGAGGGAGGAGGAGAGTGTTGAGGAAATCTCTGTTTTGAGTGAAAAATCTAAAGTCTTTAAGTATGTGAGAAGATTTCTAAATGAATTCGTATTTATACCAAGGACCCTAGAATCTACCATAATCCATCTATAATTAAAATCTTTCAAAGCCATTAGACTTTGGAATACCACAAGATTTAGATTGATATTTTAAAATCCTAATGGAATACAGTAATATTTTAACGGACTTTTTTAATCTTAATTGAATACACATGTACTTTAAAAGTTCAAAAAAATTTCTAAACCCCTCTTTGGTTTGTTTTTTTAAAAAAAGTTCTTAATTTTCTACCAAAAAGTCAATTTTACTTCACACTTTCCAAAATTCACTTCACTTTTTCTTTAAAATTCACTTCACTTTTTCTTTCATAAAATTTTTAAAACACCATAATTTTAAATCCAAAAATCGGAATTAGATAAAAAAATATATATTTAAAACCTACTCATCAAGATCTACAAAATAATATCCATTGTGACTATTTTTTGAGTTTTTTTCATGAGTTTTTTTGAATTTTTAAAAAAATCTCTAGCAAAAATCAAATTCACTTTTTAACATACTTTCACATTTTACAAAAATTTAACTCAAAAACTAAACCAAACAAGCCCTAAATATTCTAAATTAAATATAGGGGTTTATTGACTTAACCCCTTGCGCTACTAACCATATTTGAGAAGACCCCCCAAAATAATTTTTATTTGACTTACCCCCTAAAATCTATCGCCGTGAATAATCTGTTAATTTTTAACTTTTTTGGACCAAAATGCCCCTTTTATTCTTCTTATTTTAATCATTTATATACATGCATATACATATTTATATATATGTACACACAAATCAATCATCATCTCTGACCACCCCTCTGGCCATGGCCGAGACCGACACCTCCTCCATGCTTTTCTCTCTTTTCCCCATCACCATCCACCTTTCTCTCTCTCTTTCTCTCTTCCTATGCCACCATTCCGCCATCATCATCACCACCACCATTTTACACACACAAACAGCCGATTCCTAAAGAAAAAACCCATAATTTTTGCCTATGTGCGTGATATATATATATGATTGTATGGATATATAATTGCTTTTCAATTCGATTTTCTATTGTTTATTTCACTTTCATTTTTTATTTCATTTTTGGGGAAAATTTCAAGCATAACTGATGAAGCCAAATCGAAACCCTAAAAGTTGAAGTCTTGATCATCAACCTCTTAGATCTATGATTTTCTTAGTTCGGATTTTACATTTATGTGAGTATATATAATGTATATGTTCGAGATTTCCAGCTTTGGAGATGAAGAAGATGAAAATGAAGACCAATTTCGAATCCAATTTTGATTTCGATTCTATAGTTGATGATCATGGTGGTGCTGTCAGTAGTTGTGAGGTGGTTGAGAGGGAAGGACATTAGGCTTTTTTAGGGAAGAAGAATAACTAAAGAAAAAGATGAAATTTGATTTTAGAAGAAGAAGAAGGAGAACTGAAATCTGATTTTAAAGAGAGAATGAGGAAGTGGATTTTAATTAGGGCTTTTAATTAAAACATTTTGGAAGAAGAAAAGGGGAACACGAAGATGGAGGGGAGGGGAGGGGCATTTTGGTCCAAAAAAGTTAAAAATTGACAGATTCTTCACGGCGTCAAATTTTAGGGGGTTAAGTCTAATAAAAATTATTTTGGGGGGTTTTCTCAAATATGGCTATTAGCGCAGGGGGTTAAGTCAATAAACCCCTTGAATATATATCCCCTTAGTTTAGAAACTCTTATGCGGGGAAGGATGCCAATGGATCAGTTTTGGTCAAACTTGAATTCAATTTGATCCAAGGTTGGATGTTATATTAGAAAATCCAAACCCGCATGCTTGGTAGTGCATTTAAACCCAAATCCATCTTGACCGGCATTTACCCATCCTACCCAAGTGTAATCATAAGATACTATATGAATATTAAAGGGAGGAAAAAACACTATACTTGGGGCAGGTCAAGCCAAAACAAATTTAAGTAAACAAGTTTATTTTACTTGAATTTGAACCTGGCCTGTTGAAAAAGGACACACCTCATTCGAGTCAGAATAAGTTAAAACCCCGCTAAGTTGGACCGTTTTTCCATCTTTATATGAAGCACCATTCTAAAGAATTGATAGAACCATGCATTTAGTAAATTGTAATCCAAACTCAAGTAGTTGATCGTGTGAATATTTATAAATTACGAGTCGGAACTTGCCCTTACACTCCAGTCTTCTCTCTTCTAATCACTTGAATATGTTAATTGCATACAAATAATTATCCTAAAAAATATTTAGTTTTCTTAAAATTATGTCAAATCTACCTTTAAAAAGTTAATTCAACAGAGATTGCGTTCGTGCAGATAACCTTAACTGTAAACTCATCACGATAGGATCATTGCTTTTCCAATTAGAGGTGTAAATTTTCGCCCGAACCATTAAGTTATTGGGTTGTTATTGGGATGCCAATTAATAACTAAGTAATTATTGGGATGCCAATTAATAACTAAGTAATTATTGGCCGGGTTGTTATTGGGATGCTAGTTAATAACTAAGTAATTATTGGGTTTGAACGGATTCTTAATTCTTCCGAGTTGCGCATTAGCCCAAGAAAATAAAGAGTAATGTTATTATCGGGTATTTTTACCACATATTTTTACCGGGACGTATAATATGGATTGTATATTTATAAGATACAACAAGGACACAACTCATTTAATACATTCAGTAAGAATAGGTGTTAAGAATTATATGTAAGAATTGTTTTTTCCTAAAAATAATTATACTTCACTCTAACAAAACAACCAAAAATCATGACACGCTGGATGTGTGTGTAAAATTATTCCTTATAAACTTAATACAATTTACATTTTTAATACGATGTGAAATCACAAGATGAGTTGGTTAAGTAGTAGTTAAAATGTATGATTTTGAATAAGAAGTCATGAATTTAAATTCACAATTATTTTGTGAAGCAATCACAAATAATTTGAATTTTTTTTTTGATTTATGTCAAAGATGTTTAGGCCAGCCGTCGCACACTTTGACTAATCCCCTTCACGGAGGTGGCTAGCAAGAGGAGTTTCAAGTCGACCCCGATTTGTGGCTAGCAAGAGGAGTTTCAAGTTGAGCCCGATTTTCTGAGCCCAAGGTGACTGACCATTATACCACTCTATTGTGCTATGGTTTCAAATAATTTGATAGTTTTATATGCGAATTAATGTCAGACAAGAAATGAGTAATTTTCTTCTTTTTTGTTTCTTTTTTAAATTGGGGAGGCCCTCTATAAATATATACAAGAGTTTTTATGTTGTTCTATTTATAATCTCCCAAGTTTTTTACTACAACCATACAAGCTTATATGTTGACTTCACATTTTTTGTAAATATTTTTCCAATCAAAAGTTTATGTAAATAATATTGTAACAAGTTTCTTTATTTAACTTTCGGGTAATAATCGCAAACCAAAAGATCTCATTACTATGGGCTATCCTTTAGTGAAAATAATGAAAATTGTTAGATTCAAACTATTTTGTTACTATTTTGTTTGACGTATTAAAATTCTTTGGGTCTGTTTAATCGTAAAGAAAGTTATGTAAGAAAGTGATTCTTGAAAAAGTGAAATAAAGTACTCTATTTCATTTGTTCTTGCCCTAGCTGGCTCCTCCTGCATATGCTTTCAAATAAGTGGCATTTCTCTATTCACACAACATACATTATTACAATTATCCCATTATCTTCCCCAAACATATAGTCATTAGATTTCACATTGAAAAACCAAAAAATCAAATCATAAGAAGTGATACCATATAATATTGTGTAAACAAAATTTTCGATATATGAAAAGCACAAACACCAATCCAAGTTAGAAATAAGTTTCCTACGAAGAAATTCATCAATCACCCTAGCCGAATCATTCAACTTCCACAAGCGATCACCGCACATTGTCATTGTGGATCAGACGCCCAAGTGTTTGAACCTTCATATCTTCCATAGTAACACCTACTTCATAAGAGAGAGAAGGAAATTAAGATGGTAAAATAATAATGTAATTTGACTCTAGACCACTATGCACTTAATAATTGTATGTATATAATAACAATGGCATTCTTTTGAACCTGTAGACTAGTCTTCTCAAAACCATACACCTTTGCCAAAGTTATTGCTGAAAATCCGCACTTGATTGTGAAAAAAATATTAAGAGACCAAATGTAACACCAGAGGACATAATGCACAAGTTCACATTTATAAATCTTAATTGTGCAGTTGGTTGTATGTTTAGGATAAGTACATGACTAAAAACCTTTTTTTGTTCAAAATATTGCTCGGTGCCTAGAAGTGTGAATGCGTTAACCCAGGATCAATTGTAGTTGTTACTTTTATGAGGTTTCAATGAACTTAGATTGGACTAGCCAAAAAAAAATCCAAAACATTTGTTAGGAATAAGTCATCGGACTGGACCGTAGAATATGTTTGCTTGCTAGATATCGAAAATTCAAAGGAAATTATAATGAACTTTTATTGACAGTTTAGAAACACCAATTTAAATGAGTTGTCAAATTCGCAGCATGAAGTACAAAATTGACCCAAATCAAGTATATACCTCAATTACGAATGGCCACAGGCCATAGCTCGAAGAACCTTGTTATCTGTCATATAACCTAGCATAAAATGGTATAAAAGATGAGCCAGTCCTAATTATAATAGGACTAGGGCTAAATAAATGACAACGAGCTCTAGCTCAAATGCTCAAATGGTATCACTGCTCATTTCTCAACAAATGGGCAAGGATCAAACTCGTCAGGACCAATTGAATTAATCCTTTGGGTATGGTTATGGAGGCAATGGCAAATCCAAAGTGAAAGCAAGTCTTTGGAAAAGAGCTTGAGGGCGGCGGGGATGCAGGCTTGAACCCATCAGAAGCATTTTCAAATCCCTTTTGGAAAGGTTACCCCGTTTGTGTAGCCCACAATTATTTCTTAATAAAAAATTCTGCTTTAGTTCTTGACTAGAATTTTTAAAAAGAAAATATAAAAGCCTATCCTATATCTAACACTCATTCCTATCTACTGATAGTACGATTTTCATCACATACCAAAGTTTGCCTACAATTTTTCCCCTAAGAATTGTGTTGGAAGTAAATCCACAATTGCGCTCCTCTCCGTGGTGAATCCGGATGGTATATCCGGTATGCAGGTTATCTAATGCCATGGCGCTCTAATGGTCGTTGGGTACAAGGAAATAAAGTTGCGCCTTCGCTAACAGCTATAGCTTTTGGCGCAGTGGTAAGCGCTTGATCCTCACAATTGGTATCAGACGTTGTACTCTTGTTTTTGATTTCTCAATCTTAGAGTCTTCGATCATGTCTTATTATCAAGGAACCGGCCTTTCCGAAGGTGCTTCTACTTATATACCACCATTGTTTGATGGCAAAAATTATAGTTATTGGAAAAATAGAATGTGTACATTTTTACAAGCTAATGATTTTGAACAATGGAAGGTTACACTTATTGGACCTTATGAAATTACAAAAACCGACGAAATGGGAAATGTTATTCCCAAGTCTATATCCGAATACAATGAGCATGATATTAGAAAAATTCAATTCAATGCTAAAGCTTTAAATTCATTACAGTGTGCTTTGACTATGGATGAATACAACAAAATCTCTAGTTGCAAAACGGCAAAAAAGATTTGGGATAAGCTTGAGGTTACCTATGAAGGAACCTCACAAGTGAAGGAGGACAATATTAATATTCTTGTCCATGATTATGAATTGTTTAAAATGGAGCCTAACGAATCACTTGCTTCCATGTATAGTCGATTTTCTATTCTCACTAACGCTTTGGACCTTCTTGGCAAGGTTTACTCTAATGAAGAGAAAATTTGAAAAATTCTTAGGATTCTTCCAACGAAATGGAGACCTAAGGTGACGGCAATTCAAGAAGCTAAGAATCTCAAAACTCTTAGCATGGATGAGCTCTTGGGTTCTCTTAAAACCCATGAGAAGGAGTTGCAAAGAGAAGAAGGATGAGAGAAAGTAAATCCAATGACAATATGATATCATAGCTCAACTAAAAGAAATGGAGACATGGCACTTCTCTCTAGAAAATTTGAGAAATTCCTAGCAAAGAAGAAGTACTCCCAAGGGAAGATCAACAACTATCCCTCATCCTCAAAGAACTTTGATGATAGATCAACTCTTCCTAAAGTTGATAATGAGGAAAGGAAGTGCTTTCATTGTCAAAAATCGGGACATTACAAATCAAATTGTCCGGTTAGAAAAGAAGAGAAAAGAGAGAAGAAAGCAAAGAGGGAAGAGCTATACAAAAGATTGAAGCATGCTTTCAAAGAAATTTCAAGCGAATCGGAAGAAGACGAATCCGATATTGAGTTAAGTGATGAAGAAACGGCACACCTTTGCCTTATGGCAAAAGATGAGGAGGCATACAAATCATTTCCTCATCGATGAATCATTCTTTTTGAGCTACAAATCTTGATCAATCAAGTAACTCTAGTGTAAGCTTCAATTGTATTCTTTTAAACACTTGAGAGTTATTGTAAATTGGTGTGAATCACCAAATAATTTAGTATTCAATTGTGAGAGGTAAATCTCATAGGAAAAACAAGACGGTAAATTCTTGTTTAGATATTGTGAAAGGTAAATTTCACAAGGTTAGCAAGAGAGAGATTCTTGTGGGAATATTGTGGTCAAGCAATATTTGTAAAGAGTGTAGTGAGAAGAATTACACTTGTAGGGGTTTGATCTTCACCCGGAAGGAGATTGATTTTAGTGAAAATTCTCGGGGAACTAACCGAGCGCGGATTATGGTTTGGTAAACCAAAACCGTGTGGACAAAAAGCCTTGGACTTCAAATCGGTTCAATCTTTCTAACTCAATCTCTTTATTATTGATTGTTTAAATTGTTTGAGATTGCTTAATTATTTGCTCTTGTGCTTGATTGTTTATTTGATTGCATTCCTTGATAATTTGTTTTGTAAATTTGTTTTACTTAAACATTGTTAGAAAAGTTTTTAAATTCCGCATTAAGTTTTAAAAACCCTATTCACCCCCCTCTAGGGTTGAAATCTGACCAACAATTGGTATCAAGGAGGTCACGGGTTCGATACCTGGGGCGCTCCATTGTGGGGGGGGGGGGGGATTGTTGGAGGTAAATCCACAATTGCGCTCCTCTCCGTGGTGAATCCGGAGGGTATATCCGGTGTGCAGGTTATCTAATGCCATGGCGCTCTAATGGTCGTTGGGTACAAGGAAATAAAGTTGCGCTTTCGCTAACAGCTATAGCTTTTGGCGCAGTGGTAAGCGCTTGATCCTCACAAATTGCTTATAGGCTTATATCTAAGCCATGTTTGTTTAGAGCATCCACATCGTGCTTTTAAAACTGATTTCCAAATTTACAAATATAACACCAAGTTTTTTAGAGGCAATAGCGGGTATGGTACAAAAAATAACCATACGAGCTTGGTACACCCGTATGGTGCATAAGCTAAAAAATAAAAATAAAGAAAGTGCCATACGAGTAAGGGGCACTCATATGATTATTTATTTTTTTCATATGAAAGCACACCCTTTTAACCTATACAAGTAAGGCAGACCCGTTTGAGTAAAATTTAAGCGTATGGTGAGTTTGGCTAGTCTCTACCATAAACAACTAAGTTTATCTCTGGTGTGGACGTGGTTTAGCATACCCACTGTGGATGCTCTTACTCGGAAGTCCAAATTTCTCTCTGTTTAGTAAGTACAATATACAAATCAAAAGTTAAGCTAAGCTACAAATTCTGTTTGAATACATAACTAAGCTACAAATCAAAAGTCCAACACTTTTAGCCCATGGATAAAAAATATCAAGGGTGTATGAGACACAAGCACAACCTATTCAGATGCCCCTAGTCAAGGACACACATGCATGGTAGAGTTAAGCTACAAATTTTGGCTCATGACAATGTTTTATTTTATGCATTTGCACTTTGGATTTGTTGTTCACATATTCAAATTTGCCACCCTAGATTGTAGGAAAAGTGTCGGGGAAAAGCTTCTTGACATCATTAAGAAAAATAGTTAAAATATAAATACAATACAACTATGATTATATTTTCTTTAGAAAATGGATGGTAAAATAAATATTTCAGGTGCATATACCAGCAGGCAAATAAATCCAATTGAGTTCTCAAGAATTTAGAATATCCTCACCCGGGTTGCTGTGAAAGCTAATATATATATAATGTATTAGGACCCCATTCAATACATCTTTAATGCTTTCAACATAATTTTCTTGTAAATGAAGATCCTTCATCACATTATCCTGTACAAGTAGAAGTATATAGCTAATCATTAACTTTGGTATATATCATAACAAAGTTTAAGAGAAAATAAGAAATATTGCCAAGCTTAAGTATAACACATAAGTCTGCCAGATAACACAATAATTTCTATCTTACATATACTGCTTTCTGATCTATGATTGAATGAAGTTTGCACCCTCTGAGTCTCACGCTCTTACATTATTTCAATTCTCACAAGCCACTACTATTTTTACATTGTGAAATTCATCAATTTAGTCCAGAAACAAATGTGAAAGTGACTATAATTATTCTTTCATCTAGCCTAGCAAAGCGGCATGCCGCTGTGTCACGGGGCGTCCTTTGACTATTCAAAGGAGGCCGCGTGATCGATAGGACTAACCGTTAGCCCAGTCAAGTTCAATAGAAAATTATTTATATTCAACAACCAACGTGCAACAACAAAAATTTAAAAAAGAGCTTGAGCATAAATAGAAATTACTTCATTACAAGAGACTTGATTACATGCAAAGCTATTACAACTTGAAAGAAGAAAGTAAGAGCTTGAAACATGGTAGGCAACTCGAATGTGAAGTAGATAATCTTATCCCCACAAATAACCACTTAATGAAAATACCAAAGTTGTATTAGTGCATGTTGACTCACATAAGTTACAAGAAATCAGTTACAAAGGAAATTCAAACGAATACAAAGTAAATTCCTAGAGCTATTTACATGGAAACATATTTACATTTGAGAAGACACTTCTCCAAAAAACGAGCCGAGACATAAGGGCAATAACTTGATGATGCTAATAATGATAATGGATGGCTTATTGGGTCGTGTTGTGCTCAGGGGTGGGCACGGTGTCCTTGAAGTGTAGTCGGTCATGGGTGCTATAGGGAGGCACCCTATGACATCCTCCCCTACCAAAGTTGTTGACGCCCTCGTCAACTTGTTGAGGTATATAGTAATCTGGTCCTGAAAGGCAGATAGGTCTGGCGCTTTTTCCCAAGTGTTCTCCTTTGGATCTCTTCCTACTCATTTGACTAAAAACTCTTAGTGTTGTTTGTGGGATGTTGTCACAACCCGGTCACTCAGGATGGCTTCCACTAACTTCCCTTATGCTTTTTTCTTTAACCCTGGACGGCCAGACTCTCATCAGGATGGATCGGTAGTATCAGCAAAGTACAATTTCAGCATGCTGACATGAAATACTGGGTGAACCTTCAGCCAACTAGGGGGATTAATCTGATAAGCAACTTTCCCGATCTTCTTCACAATCTTGAGCGGCCCCTCATACTTTTGCAGAAGGCATGGGTCTCGACCCCTCAAGAATTTCCTATCTTGTGAGAAGAGCTTCACTATTACGAAATCTCATATCTGGAACTTTAATGGTCGTCTTTTCTGATCTGTGTGTTTCTTCATCCAATGAGTGACTTTCTCTAGGTGCGAACGAGTCAACTCGATATTCTGCTTCCACACTTCAGAGAAATTATGGGCTTTCGGGGACTTCGAAGCTGGTAACGAGTTAGCGATGTGAGGAAGGATTGGTTGTTGTCCTATCACAATTTCGAAGGCACTATTACCTGTCCCGGAGTTCTTTTGGACGTTGAAGCACAGTTGAGCCACGTCCAATAACTTGACCCAATTCTGTTATGTTGCACTGGCGAAGTGGCACAAATATTACACGAGCATTGCATTGTATCTTTTGGTCTGTCCATCATATTGAGGGTGGTAACTGGAGCTCATACACAAACTGGAACCGAGAATCTTGAAGAGTTCCTTCCAAAAGTTTTCCGTGAACCGTGAGCCCGATCATTAACAATATTCTGAGGAATTCCCAATACTTAACCACATACTTGAAGAATAGTTATGCAAACTCCTCACCAGACTTGTTCTTTGGAACTAGAATAAATGTGGCATTCTTCGAAGATCGATCAATGACCACAATGATAGTTGTCAAGTCTCCCACTTTAAGCAAACCTAATATGAAATAGAGATAAATGCTCTCCCAAGGTCGTTCTGGGATGGGTAGAGGTTTTAGTAACCCTGCTGGTTGTTTTCACTCAATCTTGTCTTATTGACAAATTAAGCAAGTTCAAACATAGTTCTCCACATCGTCTTCCATTTGGGCTAGTAGTAACCTTTCTTGAGGAGGGCCAATGTCCTTTCTTTACTAGGGTGTCCTGCCCATAATGTATCATGGCATTCTCAAATAAAAGTACTCCTCAACTCCCCTACTTGAGGAACAAAAATGATATTTCCCTTTGTTAAAATGAGCCGGTTGTCTAACCAAAATTGCCGCATCTTCCCCTTTTTAATCATCTTCAATAGTTAAGTAGAAACAGGATCTTGCAGTGGTGCGTCCTTGATTTTACTTTGGATTTCAGTGGATACTTGACTGTCGATTCGAAGAATGGCATTGAGGAACGCGTTAGCCGGTTACTTGAACTCAACTATATGGCTTAAAGCATCTGCTACTTTGTTGGTCAAACTCGCTTCGTACTCCAGCCAGAAGTTGAATTCAGCTAGTAACTCCTGCCACGTTGCTTGTTTAAAACTCAAATTCGGTTGAATAAGAAAGTGGCTAACTGCAGTGTTATCCATCCTCACAAGAAATCGAGAACCGAAGAGATAATGCCTTCATAACCTCAAACAATAGACAAACGCGAATAACTCTTTCTCGTGGGCAGATTACCTACTTTCCACGTAGTTGAGCTTCCGACTCTCGTGTGCTACTAGATGACTTTTTTGCATTAATACCCCTCCTAGAGCCACATCCAACTCATCCGTGTACACTTCGAACGGCTTGGTCACATTCGGCAGAGTAAGAACGGGATCTTCAGACATGGCATTCTTCAGAGCATCAAAGGTAGCTTGGCACCCCATCGACCAATCCTAAATTTTTGACTTTTTCAAGAGTTCTGTTAAGGGCATTGCGATACCTGACTAGTATTTCACAAACTTCTTATAGTAAATAGCCAGTCATAGGAAAGAACAGAGTTTCTGACACATTATTAGGTGCCTACCACTCCTGGATAACCTTGACCTTAATCAGATCCATTTGCAATATTCCTTACTCAATGATGTGGCCCAAAAACTTGATACGTTTCTGCGCAAAAGGGCACTTTGACAACTTGAGATACAACAGATGCTTTCGGAGTCTTTCAAATACCCTCCTCGGATGCTCTTCGTGCTCCTCCATACTTTCACTATAAATAACAATGTCGTCGAGATAAACCACAGCAAAATCATCAAAGTAGTCCCTCAGAACCTAATTCATTAGAGTGCTGAAGGTGGTTAGAGCATTAGTGAGCCCAAATGGCATAATAAGAAATTCATAAGCTTCATATCTTGTGATGGACGTGATTTTTCCCTTATCACTTATGGCGATACGCACTTGCTAATACCCGAATCAGAGATCAAGCTTTATGAATACTTTTGCCCAGTTGAGTTGATCGAAGCAATCGGTCACTAGAGGAAAAGGATAGTTATTCCTTATGGTTGCCTTGTTGAGAGCTCGATAGTCGACACACATTCTTAAGGAATCGTTTTATCTCATCTGAAAGAGGACATGGGCCCCGTATGGTGATTTGGCTGGTTACATTAAACCCGGATCCAATAGTTCCTTTAGCTGTTTTCAAAGTTCGGCCAGTTTAGGTTGGGACATTTAGTAAGTTGCTAGAACTTGAGGCTTGGCACCCAACACCAGTTCAATTTGATGATCTACTTCCCGACGGAGAAGTAACTTCTTTGGAAGGTTATCGTGTATCACATTTTTAAACTTGGTTAACAATTGACAAATGAATTTCGGCAGGGATCCTGATGTCACCTTTGATTTCATCCCATTTCAGTGCAGCCACAAAAGTGGGATTGTTGTGCTTGAGGCTCTTCTTCAATTGGATCGCCGATAAAAACTTCCCACTATTTGATGGGGTCATCACCGGGATGATACATGGATTTTTACAAAGCATCATGAGGCTATTAGTGCTGGGCATAATGCTGACCTTAGTTTCTTTTAAGAACTTTAACCCTAGTATAATTTTGAAGTCGTCCATCACCACGACTGAGAAATTAGTTCTCCCTTCGTAAGGACCTGTTTCATTAACACATATTTCACTATTCCAGCGGTAGGTTGAGCAGCCGAATTAATAGCCTTCACACAATCCATTAGTTTCTCCAAGATAAGGCCTAACCGTTCAACTTCAGTACTCCCCAAATAGTTTAGAGTCACGCCTATGTCCACCACATCCCGAATTAGTTTCTCGTTGATCTTAATGTCAACATATATTAACCCATTTCCCTGAAGGCTATTCCCAACACCTGCTCTTCTTTTCGAGGTTGATTCCACCTTCTCTTTTTGTTGGAGAACTTCTTCTATTGTCACCATGTTGCAAGAATGCATGAATTGTCCCTGATAAGCACCAAGTGAGGCTCCCTCACACTCTTCGTTTTCCGCCTCAGACTTCGCATGATCATTCGGCTGGGTTCGATAATATCGTCTTGAAGCAGGTGGTGCTTTAGGAAACATGTCACCACACCTGGCGACGAGAGCTGTAACACCCTTGCCTTAATATACAGGATATCACCCGTAATTAAGACCTGGAGTACTACTAACCCATCTTAGATTGACTAAAATAGGCATATATGTAAATGCACAAAGAAGTTCAGACGGTAAATATCACACATGTCAATCAGCCAGTTAGAAGAAGATAGTACTGTACAAAATCATGCATACATGTAACCAATATACAAAACCAAACTAAGCATGCACAAGTCAGTAAATAACACTTCGGGCTAGCTGTAGCTTCCCAAGGTAACATATTCATAACAAAATGATGAATTCGTATCAGAGCTCTCTATTTCGATCCCGAACCCGCCGTCTCATTAACATCACACGTCCCCTGTGTACCTGTAATAGTTAGAAAACGGGGTGAGCTCACGGCTCAGTAGGGGGGTGGAAGGCATATATTCAAAAAAACAGGTTTATAAACATATCTTTCAAGCCACGTGTAATTCTTTAATATCAACAAAAACCATGTTCATCAATTAACTATGCATGCACGTGCTAATGCAATTTACCTCCCGTGTCAACCGATTACCATACCATAAAGAGCCTGAGCTGTAAGTATATTCCCATGCCATCGAGATGTCGAATCATCAAGCTGATACCCTAGGATCAATTGTCCCGATCCTATATGAATATAGATAGCAACAGTCCTGGGATCAATCATCTCGATCCCATACAAACATTGATAACAACCAAACTATAGTGCCTTGCCAATTTGCCTAGGTTCCCGGGCTCCACACCGGTGGCTTATAGGCGGCCAAACATTGCTCCCCCAGGGGTTTAGGGCTTTTAACCCAAGGGCACCGGGCCCTGCCTATTTTCCCATCCCGGCAAGCACCATGAAAACATACATTCATACATAATTCACATCACCCTTGGTCATCCACGACCAAGCACAATCATTATCCAGAAATCGGTCAACCAATCATATTCGATGAGACAATAAGCTTTTATGAAGCTTCCGTGAATTGCCATGAAAAATAAGCTTCCATGTAGCCTCCGAACAGAGAGATATATATACTGAAGCTTTCAACATCATAATAAGAGATACACGCCCATTCGATAGGCCATAAGAGAATCTGAGTTTGCCAAAGAATCTTCAAGATTGCGGTTGACACAATAGTGGTGCACAACATGCACATATGCTCTTTATGACAACTAAAAATAACACATGCCACTTAAACTTCATTCATCATGTATCCATGCTCCTCATCGCATACATAACCCATTTATAAATCCACTTTGATACAACCAAGCATGTATATCCAAGGAACATGGCTTACAAGTCTATCTCACATAGATATTAAGTTCAAGCGGCATATCTTGTTCCACTTCATGCATCAAAAATAAGGTAGATACTACATATGCCATATAAACTCTATCAAAATCATGTCCACGTCCTTTAGTGTATATGTGAACACCTCATTTTGCGACCCCCGCAAAAATTATGATTTTCAAAGAAATGAATAAGCATGCATGCACGAGCATTTTTGGATGCACAAAAACTATGTAAATCATGTGATACAGGTCAAAAAAAAAAAGCCGAAAGAACCCCAGATGAGGAGTTACATAATTATCGAAAATTGTCGGAATTGAAAACCGTCAAAACTCCTAGAAACTTGTGAAAGGAGAGTTACGCATTTTGGATCATCCTCAAACTTTGAGAGTTGTTAGACATTATCAAAAGGAGTAGCATACTCAAAAATCAGCTCAATCCGACAGTCGAATCTCTAAAAATTCAAAAAATCATGAGTTTGGTGATCTAATGGAGGTCTTCTCGAAGTTAAAATGGTTTGAAGTTTGGTGAGTGGATAGGCCTTATTGTGGGGAAGAACATATTCTAAATTCAGCTTTGTTGGACATGGGATCCTCAAGAATCAATTTGTCTATCGTGCAATTCTAGTCGAAATGTCCTTCGTAGTAAATTAAAATAAATATTGGCCTTCCCGAATTCTGATCAACCTCAAATTTGGACACAAGATAGAAAACATTTGGAAGGAAAACATATCCTAAAATTAGAATAATCCAACGGCTAGAAGTTCAGTTCTTGAGGTTTTTGTACGCAAGTACGTTTCCTACGCGGGAACAAACTCTTTGTACCAATTCGAGGAGACCGAGTCCTTCCCGAACTCAGATCGTCTTCAAATATTTACAGAGTCTAGAAGACTTATATTGGCAATACATATCCAAAATTCAGCATGATCCAACGGTTAGAACCTGACTTGTAGTGCAAACAAAGGACCTTGTCTACAACAAGTACCTTTCCTACGCGGACACAAACTCTTCGTACCAATCAGAATGAAAGGAGAGCTTCCCGAATTCTGATCGACCTGAAATGTTTACACAATCTAGAAGATTCCTATTTACAACACATATCCAAAAATCAGGATGATCCAACGGTGGGAAGGCTTCGCGATATTTCCAAGAGTCCTAGTTGCAATCTATTTTCTTGCTCTCCAAGTATTTTCTTCAACTATAAATAGACCCCCCCTCCATTCATTATTTTCATCAACAATCAAGGGGATTTCGTGATACACACCAAGATATCCTTATTCTCTCCCTCCAAGGAGGCTCAGGTATAATTTCCTCTCTCTTCTTTTATTTATTCGTCAGTTTTATAATTTATATTTTTGTATGCATAATTTTTATTACTTGATAGCTTTTCAAAACCCTTTTTTAAATTATTTTTCAAAACTAAAGGCGTATAATAAACCCTAATCCAATTCCAAAATAGTATTATTACTTTCTTACTTTTCCAAAAGCTCGGATTAGCGGTATTGTTATACGAAGGAATCGATAATCGCTATATATCCAATTTAACTCATAGATTACGGTGTGTATGTGATAAACACTCGATTATGAAAGCATTATTGCCATCTATACCGGTTTAATCAATAGACTATGGTATACGATCGGTCAACTCGCCTCATATCATATCGAGTATAAGATTCCACATTGAATCAGTTTCCGAAAAGCCCAATGCTTTACAAAATCACTTGTTTCACTGCATCTACTATTATCAAACTCTATTTTTTTAAATCACACACACACACATTTATTTTTAAAATCGTGGGCGAACTAGGAAACACATAGTTTTCATCCCAATCCCAAAATTTCGATTTCTAAGGCAAGCACGAAAAGCTGTAAAATAATAGCAATAGCATGCAAGAACTGAATTATAACACACGCATATCCTACTCAAGAGACCGAAAGGGCGAATTGGGTGCCTAACACCTTCCCGATTCGTAACTTAATCCCCGAACCCTCGAATCAACTGGTTTCGCATACATTGTGTATAAGAGGATATTTACCTCATAAATACGTCTCTTTTACACAAATCTTTTTGTTTGTTTAGTAAAACAAACTGGCAACTCTTATTCTTTTCAAACCCTAATTCCAAAGCAACAACGGAATCGCCGCCCACGAGGAACCCCCGGGCGTCGCGAACGCGGGTTCTCACAATATACAAAACCCTTTTCTTGGCAAATCAACACATACATACCCAAAGGACGTCCATATGAATCAATAACATGTAATTATAGAGCTTAGATGGCATATCTTGCATAAATACGTGAATTCATACTCCAATTAACCATATATCATTGATATCGATCAATAGGCAAAATCATCATATTTGACATACATGTATAAATCATCCATTTATAGCCAAATGAAATCATATTATCAAGTGTACATAGCATCTATTCTCTCAAACTTCACTTTTAAATCTTTATTAATCATACAACATCATGTTATAAGCCATACCTTAGATAACTAAGACAAATGAAATGAAACTATGATGATATTTATAAAATAAGGCCAACATTTCAAGTTTAAAAGCATATAAACCCCTACCTCAAGTTGTAGACCAAAAGAGAGAAGAAAGGATGATAATCGAAGCTTTGCTTGGTGAAACCCCGAATATATCGCGTCACCGCGTTTCTAGAATAGCAAAACTCCCAAATAACGAAGCTTAGACTCCAACCCGTGTAGTCATAGCTCAAGCTCGAGCTCCCATGGTGGATAACAAGGAAGAAGATGATGAATAGTGCTTTAGAAGATGGTTTGATTGATTTGGAGCTTTAATCTTGGATTGAGGATGAAAGATGTGTATAAAGCTCTCAAATAATCCTTAAAGACGAGCTCTCACCTCTCTCTAACTCCCTCTGAGGTTGTGTCTCGAAAATGGGGGAGAAGGAGGCTTAAAATGGCGTAAAAGTGGTGAAAACCGACTTACTGTTGGACCTTGATCGATCATAGTTTTTCCATGATCGATCATGGAGTCATCTGCCGACATATGCCTTATGGATCTGGAGCACTATTCGTATTTTGGCCATAACTTTTCGCTCGGAACTCCGATTGAGGTGATCTTTATATCCACGGAAAGGTATTTCAATGCTCTACAAATTTATAAGAGAAAGTTTTCCCAAATTCTAAATATATTTTTCCCAAAAATTCGCCGAAGACAGCGCTCTGCCAAAGCGCTACCGAATGACCAGAATTTTGCAATGGGCCTACTTTGCGCCCTATTTTGACCCTCGAGGAGTGTGAATTAGCTTTCGGTCAAAACACAAAAGTTGTAGAATGGTATAAACACTAGATACCCTAGCAAGTAGAACCTCATTCCGATACATAGAGAATAAATTACGATAGCTCAAAGATAGCTAGAAATAACAAATCGCGAAAGGCTAAAACTTCTTATTTACCAACCAAAATCCATTCGAACCACCCGAATCACCTAACGATCACTCACATGAGTATAAATAAGCTAATATAATTCAAGTTGAGACAAATTAAAATACAGGGTATTACAAGAGCACTTAGGAGTTTCTTATCGGGGCAATTGGCCATTAAGTGAGGATCATGGCACAAATGACAAGGTCCAGAGGTGAAGGACTTTTTTCCACTACTGTTGGCTTGGGAGTTCCTCGTGAACTCGTTCCTATTTTTGAAATTGTTTTGCTGGTTGAAAGACGTAGTGGGTGCGTTACCTTCCCCATCTGATTTGGCTTGATAATTTTGCTTCCCCCTATTCTTCATTTGCCCATTTATTGGAATGTTAGTTTTAGGACCTGTACTATAATCTTGAAGGCATGCAGTAGCTGATATTATTTGGGATAACGTCTTGACTTGTCTTTGGTTTAGTTCATTCGTGGCTCACGGTTCCAATCGAGTCATGAAAAATAATAACCTATCAGCCTCATTCATATCGTGGATGTTTAACATGATGGTGGTGAATGCGTTGACATACTCCTTAATGCTTCCAGAGTGTTTCATCTGCAGGAGCTCCTGTCACGCATTATGGGTTGTGTTTTCGAGAAAGAATTGAGCACATAGTTCTCTTTTTAGGTTCTTCCAGGTGCTAATATCGCAATCACCTGCTTGAATGTCATTATACTTGTTTTACCACCACAACTTGGCATCCCCGGACAAGTACATAGACGCAATGGATACCTTGACTTCTTCAGTGTCGACCTTTATGGCACGAAAATATTGTTCAATGTCAAAAATGAAGTTCTCAAATTCCCTAGCATCACGAACACCAGTGAATGCCTTCAGTTCGGGCACTTTTATCTTTATACGCTCCCCTCCCTAAATTAGTGAGTGAGCAATTGCCATAAACACGATAGTCAATTTTTTATTGATCCAATGGATTTCGTCTCTCATCTCATCGATCATCTCCCCAAAGTTTCCTCTCGATGGGTTTCCTTGAAGGCTTTGGAGGCCTTCCTCCAAAGCTTGTACGCGGTCTACGAGCGTGGATAAGCTACCCGACACATCCCTTAGTGGGACAATTGGGTGAGTCTCTCCAAACTTTTCACATGATTGTGAAAAGAGGGCGTTCCGCCCATCTTCTCCTTCAATAAGCCAACATTCCTTTCAAGGGTTTCGACTCGCTGGCTATTAGTTCGCATCATAACGCAGCAAGATTCACAAACTAAATTTCACAAAGCAGTAATCGAAACAATCCCTTTGATACCAACTATCACGAGGCGTCCTTTGACGGCCCAAAGGAGGCCGCATGATTAACGGGACTAACCAGTAGCACAGTCAAGTTCAATAGAAAATTATTTACATTCAACAACTAATGTGCAACAACAAAAATTAAAAGAGAGCTTGAGCATAAATTGAAATTACTTCATTGCAAGAAACTTGATTACATTGAAAGTTATTACAACTTGAAAGAAGAAAGTAAGAGCTTGAAATAGAATGCTAGACAACGTGCACTTGTAAGCAATTTAGATGCAAGGCAGATAATCTTATTCCCACATATAACCACTTAATGAAAATACCAAAGTTGTAGCAGTGCACGTTGACTCACACAAGTTATAGGAAA
This sequence comes from Lonicera japonica, assembly GCA_021464415.1. Classification (NCBI taxonomy): domain Eukaryota; kingdom Viridiplantae; phylum Streptophyta; class Magnoliopsida; order Dipsacales; family Caprifoliaceae; genus Lonicera; species Lonicera japonica. Next base: position 761,374 of record CM038468.1, on the reverse strand, counting down.
ACAATTACAAAGGAAATAAAAACGATTACAAAGTAAATTCCTAGAGCTATTTACATGGAAACAATATTTATATGTGAGAAGACATTTCTCCAAAAAACTAGCCGAGACATGAGGGCTAGAACTTGATGATGCTGGATGGCTTGTTGGGTCATGTTGCGCTTGGGTGTGTGCACAGTGTCCTTGAAGTGTAGTCGATCATGGGTGTTGTTGGAAGGCACCCCGTGATACGCTGCCTTGCGCCTTTGCGGAACCTAGGCAGTCCTATGTGTGACATTAAAGAGAGCATGAAATGCCAAATTGTCTGAGCCACTGATTTCGAAAGAGAAAAGGTAAAAGATCATTATGTACCTTACAAAATCCCGAACCAAGTATTAGAAGCATTTCAACTTCCCATACATCTTTTATCTCCTTAAAATGTTCAGGCTTTAGAACAGGAACATAGTTGCAAAATGCATTTTAGGTCACTGAGTAGAGCTATTTGTTTCACTGATTCTAAAATTGATGGGAATGACATTACTGGTGGTGCTTTTGATTAAGGAAGAGAAATGGACATTCTTTGTATACATGGAGGCATAAAACACATAATCACTTGTTCTAGAAAAAAGTTAGAAACTAATATGTCCAAATTAAGGTCACGTTATCCTCTTTGGGAAGCACCAAACTATTTTCTTCAATGGCCAAGTTTTAAGATTAAAAGACCAATCTTGAAAAATGCATGAACAGAAAGAAATGAAAGGAACAACAGGAAAAAGAAAGCAAGTAATAAAGCTATGATAATTGAATATGAAGAGGTAAAAATTACAACAAAGGATCTTTATGGGGGTAATCTAAGCAACCAGAAATATAAAGACTTGATGATCCAAGTACCTAACCTGTAATAATTGTATACCAGGCTAATGAACGAGAAATCAAGAAGCAACAACGAACCAAGAAAATGTAATGTCAAATGCATTTCATATAACATATACTCAATACTAGAAAAGATCAACTCCCCCTTTTTCAACATTCATATACAATATTTTGTCATTTAGACAAAAATTCACTCAATGCATTACGTGAGAATTTTAGAATGGTGCATTCATGCGGTACCTCAGTAGTAGATTCATTTCCCCCCTCTTTTTTGAAATGTAAAGATAAAGAGGGAAAATGTATAAACGGGGAGCAATTCATGTATGGTACTTGTATCATATGGGGAAAATAATTTTACAAACACCATCTCTCAGTTCTCATTTCTTAAGCTAAGTCCTCCAATTATTTGGTGTCAAAGAACTAATATAGGGTAGATAGAGCGAGGTGGGGCTAATATTACCTATTTTGTTAAGAAGCAACACAAGTCCCCAGGAACTGCTCCAATCACCATCTTTTCCGTATCAACACCGCGAGTGCCAGGGGTTCTTGCACTTTGAAAATAACATCTGATGCTTCAATCTCTTTCATCAATTCCTTGCAAAAAAGAAAATTATAGGCTTCCAAAAATTCGAAGAAAAAAAGGGAAGACAACAAAGTGGAAATAGAAATAATCACTCACCTTGCTCTGAATCTCGAAGTTCTCAATTGATGTGATTAGGAGTACAGATCGAATTTATTTATTTTCCTGATGTTGCATCGCCATTATTTGCTGTTCTTTTTATTTTTTCCTTTCTCCCCTCTCTGTCTTTCTGGTCTTTTCGTCAAGCACTGATGTTTTTCTGTTTTTTCTTCTGGGTTACTCTCAAGTGTTAACAGTTAAAATGATGTCGTGCAAGAAGTGAATGTCTCAGCTGCCTCAAGGAGGACTCGCTCTCTTGAGGCACAATTGCATTAGCCTCGTCTTCGCTAATGATTTTGGAAGCATCAATAAAATTCCCTGCCCTCTGCAGAATTTCTCATACAAGGTCCAAATCTCTTCAGATAATGCTGAATCCAATGAGCAAATTCCAAGAGAACAAGTTCTTCAATTCACCAAATTTCATTTGCTCTTATTACAGAAAACAAGAATACGTGCTTTCATCTTGGAAACAAACAACATAATTGGGAAAAAAAATATATATTTTTGGACAAAAGTATGTTATTACTAGAATTTCCCAAACTAAAGGTACAAGAAATTCAGGAACCACCCACAATCAGATTTGACTGAGTCATTTTGGAGTAATTATCTAACTTTGCTATTAAACTACTTGTTTCTTGAACCAATTGAAGATGAGAAAAGAGCCATGTGAGAGTTGTTTTGCATGTCATAATTCCAACTTCCAAGTCAAAGTGGCTGATGTACCTTTTCGAAGGTTCACATAATATACTGAGTCTCAAATTAAGAGCCTCGCCTTCCTTTTTTTTTTTTTTTTTTTGATAAGAAACCAAATATTATTAAAATTAAAAAAAATTAAAGAAGAAGGGACAAGATGTCTCAATGAAAGAATCATGTTTCCTACATCAACGTACTAGATCTCATTATAGTTGAACAAGAATTGGTCATTCATTACAAGAAAGCAAATATTTTATAAGAACCTTTGCCATTATATCTCAATATCTCATTGTCCTCAACAGAGGAAAATCGAGAGGCATCTTCTTGATAAGATATACACAACTGAAAAGTATCACACAATGATAGGCCAACGGATGCTTAGAGCATCTCCAATGCAAAAGCAGGTTGAATACTTTCAAACCATGGACATATAAGCATGACTTTCTTATGTGGCGTAAAAAACTCTTGATGGACAAATCTTAAAATAAGGATCTCCAATGGAATTATCCACAATATCATCTATTATGAAATTCATAAAAAAAAAATCAATTTTTTTTATATGCGGTATGGATCTCGTTTGATACGTCTCAATTCGTACTTTTCAATCATATAGTGTTTACAAAAAATATATTTATAAAATAAAAGCTTAAAAAAGAGAAGTAGGTAGACAAAAAAGATGATGTGTGTTTAGACATTGTCCAAGAGACCCTTGAAAAGTAGAGGGTCACCTTCACAGTGTCTATTCTCATTTTTGCCACATCTCCTTAATAGTTGCATTGGAGAGCATTTTTTTGGTTCCTTGTCTATGCATCCTATGTGGCATCTCATTTTTATCCGGTTCATGGTTGCATTGGAGATGCTCTTATCATTAATAATGAAAGTATACCAATGAATGCAACCAGTTCTTATATGAACCATAAAAGTATCAAGGATCTCTTCAATAATGCTCATGCAATACGGATATTAGCTAAGAAGCAACAAATGTTTGATTGAAAGAGAAAAAAAGAAGCACCCCTTCACAAACCAAGCGGATTAGCAGCCACAGTTGCAAGACACCCTATGTACATAAGAGATTTTATGAACTCTATTAAAATGACCATAGCTTCCTTACGAGTATCTATTAGTATACAATCAAGACAAGTACAGATTCTTACTTATTGGGCTTTCATCTTCTTAAGACTATACAATAGGGACTCAATAGATTTTTGTATCCTTGAGCTTTCTTTATCCCTCACTGCGTCAGATGCCAGGTGTAAACTTCGGATCCCACGACCCAAACTGGCAATGGAGGGAGCCGCTGGGAGTGATTCGACAGCACATTCAATTCCATCTCCATATGCGAGCAAGCCCGTGCACGTTGCAACACTACACCCAAAAGTAGCCCAGGGAAGAAAACCAATTCGCTGAACCCGCCGCTTCCTCATTATTTCATACAAAGCTGTTCTCATGGCCGAAAGGCTTGTCTTCTCTGCAGAGGCTATAACACTATGAGCCACAGCTCGAAATTTCTCAGCAGAAGCAGCTGCCTTCAAGGCAGATGTTGTTTTGACTCCAGAACTTGCAAATCCAGGGGCTACAACTTTTGATGGACCAATAGCCTTACCGAGGGCAATGGCAAAAGCCTTTTGGGTCTGTGTCATCATAATTTTCAGTGAAGCTGGTACTTTGAAAGTAATTAGTTTCATGAAGGTTGATGCGGGTACAACTTTAGAGAGGGACGAAGCTCCTAACACCGCTGTTGCCCCTGCTCCTACAGCCACCACTGGCTTATTGGTTAATAATCTCTTTCTATCCTTATGATTTGGGGTTTCCCCGTTGTTTGTGCAATCAATGACCAGCTCTTCAACCATATCCCTGACCTCGGGAGGAACGGGTGTATTCCAGTGTTTCCTTAAACCGGCTAAACCACCTGCGTCAACTATTGCCACAATCGATTTGTAGTTTATAGTCTGGCTTCGAAGAGCATGTGCAAGAAGAGCATGTGACTTGTCATCAACAGGAAGATCACAAAACTCTGTTTTTGTTGAGTTGGTGTCCACCAATTTGTTGAGAGGGAGCCTGCCCGCATTATTAAGAGCAATTCTTAGTCCCTCAACTGCGATTCTAAAGATGTATACCTCAGAGAGGAGATGGGTATCAACAGTATCTCCCCTATTGACATCAGAAAGCATCTTTTGTGCATGAGCTAGACCTTTCCCAATCGACGGTATATCAAGAAAGATATTATGCAAATCAACCAGCAAGGGGTAAACAGAATTGGCAAATTGAGGGGCATTGTAATCAGCACTTGGTTGAATATCTACACTACCGACCTTTGGTTCAGAAGTTGAATGCATTAAATGAGAAGATAAAGACTTCCCTAACTGCGAACGAAGATCATTCGTAATACAAAACGTCCTCGAACTTAATGGAATCACAGAACCCACTTGCTGTGGAACCAACCCACTAGGCTGTATACCCAAGGATTGAAACTTGTTTCCCGAATCGGCCTCGCCCGAGGAGCTATTACCCTCACCATATTTAACAAAAGGAGATTCAAGAAATAAGAAAGACGAACCGATTTCATCGGCAACATTTTTGGCAGCCAAGAAATGTCCATGAAAGCCAACCCCAAAAATCTCCCTCAAGACCAAACTCCCAGCTACATTCTCATACTTCTCTCTATTTGTCTTATGAACAAAACATTGTTTTAGCACTTCAATAGAAGAAGTGGGAACAGGAGCATCATCACTCCCATTCCTAAATTGATTCTCCTCAGACTGAATCTCACTAATCACCGAATCACCGATTTGGGCGACAACAACATCAGGTTTAATTTCTCTAATGAGATACTCAGCATCTAAAGCTGATCTCTCAGATAAATTCTGAACACAAAGTACATATATAACAGCCCGTGATTCCGGTACACGAACAGCATAAACGAACTCTTTAGTGTGTTTAGGGACTGCTAGTTTGTTAACCAACCGATCGGATTCAATCAAATCATCGAACTTGAAGACCGAAAAAGGCCAGTAATTTTGCATGTAAAGCAAAATCCTATTAGCCATTACAGTGATTAACAATGATGATGATGAACGATACTTCGTGCATTAATGGAATCAAAATTTGGAACCCTAATATTATGAATGATTAGTAAGGAATCAATTAAGATTGAGATGAGAATTAGGGCAACAAAGCAATGAAATCAATGAAGGTGAGTGAGTAAATAGAGATTATACTGGTCTGATTTGAAGGGAGTTTGCGGACGAATCGAATCGAATTCAATAATGTTGCTTGCGCATAGACGAAATTGACGATTGAATTGGGATGATGAGAAAGAAGGAACGGTTTAGAAAAAAAAAGAAAAGAAACAGGAACTTCTGGACTACAAAAAAAGAGTTATTGTTATTTGGTAATATTGTATTAGTGATTTAGTGTATGTCGGATCGGGTCATGTTTTACACGTGATTATCTAAAAATAACAAAATTTCTTGATGTGTTGTGTTCGGGTTTTCATTCTTTGCATCATATTAAGTTGTGTCAAATAAATAGCATGTGTGTAATTACAAATATGATATTGTGTTATTTGGATGCGTATAATTTTACGAGCAAGATTTAACAAAAGTGAAGATAATCCTAGAGTTAACTTTTGGGTGTGTATTGCTTGAAGGCGCAAACTTTGATTTTTGTTGCGTGAACAATTTTTATGAAAAATATTGTTTAGTGATAAAATAGGCATTTTAAAATATGATATAGTTTCACCATTGGTGAAATCAATCTTCCTTTATAATATAATAACATGTGTTATATGACATATTACTTTATAGTATTAATAATTGCATATATTGATAATCCAAGTTCATATACGTATAAACTCAAATTATATTATTTCAAGAAAATCTTGAAACCGATTAATTCTAAAACTAAGAATTGTATTACAGCTCTATACTTTAAGAAAATATAATATCTACATTCGTTATTAGTGCTTCTAGAGAAAATTTTAAATAACATAAGGAAATCTAAAACATATTTTTATTATAATATTTAAAATTTCTTATTTAAGTCTTCCGAATATTCTATGAATTAGAATTACAAGTGAATACAATTAGAGTTACAATTGAATATAAATAAAATTAACTGTATGTCCAAAATTCAATATGAGTTAACTGTTTCCTTTTAAGTGTGACATTATAACCAACTCAAATTTGATTTCATGAAAAATAATGGTACTTTTAAAATTTGAAAGGAAGCAAAAAACATTGGTACCAAAAGTTACATTAAATAGTTCTCTCTTAGAGACTTGTAATATGGGAATACTCCAAATGCAAAACAAGTGTAATACTTAGTTTCATTAATTTACGTATCTTCCATAACTTTTTTTTTTGGTAAAAATGTGAAAATTTTATAAATCAACACCAGAAATTATTCAAACAAATACAGTCAAAAGATAGGCAAGAAAAATTCTTGCCTTCTAATTCCTTCTTGCCTTCCGATTCCAAGTGGCAGCTCGGAGTAGCTCTTCAATCTTCCCTAAAAGCATATAATAATTTCTACTTTGTTGTTGGAAAATTCTTGCATTCCTCTCAGCCCAAATCACATATATACCAATAGCCAATGTAAGACATCTCAGTCGGGATTTAAAGCTTTTCCCTTTATTTTCCGTCAAGCAGTTTGTACTTTCGATATCCCAATTCCCAATTTGCCGATGTACACCATTCCTGTTACACACAGTGGCCCCAACCATGGAGGTATAAGTACATTCAAAGAACAAATGATTGATAGATTCTTCCTCATCATTACATAAACAACATATAGCATCTTGAATTCTTCCCCATTTCACAAGCTTATCTTTAGTGAGAAGTCTTCTACGAAAAGTCAGCCACCCAATAATGGCAAATTTCGGAACAAAGCCCTTGAACCACACCACATCCGCCCAAGGAACAATAGGACTTTTGTCCCTTAGAGCTTCTTTGGCTGTAGCAACAATATAGTTAGCAGCACCAGTACGTCCCCACACAAGAGTATCTTCATTGTGTATAGGGGGAAGATTATGAGTAATAATGTTCAAGTCATCAGAAATAGGTTGAGGAAACATCCATATACCATCAAAAACAAACTCACATAATCTACTATCTTGAGAGCTAGCAAGATCATATATCAATTGATCACCAAATCGTTTCACCAACAGCCCTTGCTCATGCCAATTATCATACCATGTGAAAATGTGCTCCCTGTTGCCCACCTTGTATCGTATCAAAGAGTGGAAACTATCTCGTAATTTCATTAACTTTTGCTAAGTCCACGAAGCATTCCGAGGACACGAACAAGCCCACAAACATTGACCCTTTATCATAAAAATATGACACCATTTAACCCACAACAAATCTTTTTTCCTAGCCAAACCCATAAATGTCTCCCCATATTAGCCATATTGCCAATGAAAATGTTTGGAATTCCTAACCCACCTTCATGTTTAGGCTTACAAATATCATTCCACGTAACCTTATTGACAGCCCGTTGTAATTGAGGGCCACCCCCAAAGGAATTTCCTCATAATACCATCAATCTTCCGCAATACCATCTTAGGCAGGATAAAAATTCTACTCCAATAAGAGTGAATGCTGCTCAACAAAGAAAGAATAAGCTGAATCCTTCCAGCATATGACAACAACTTAGCATGCCAACTAGTGACCCGTCTAGTGATTTTGTTGATAAGCTCTTCACAGTCAATATTCTTCAGCTTAGTAGAAATAAGAGGCACACCAAGGTATCTCACAGGAAGCTCTTTCAGCTCAATATCCATCAAATTACATATTTATGCTTGCAGTTGGTTGTTAACCCCGGCCATAAACACACTACATTTTTGCAAATTACGTTGAAGCCCCGAATAATGACTAAATTCCTCTATTGTAGCTTTCAAAACCCTCACAGAATCAGCATTAGCATGTGAAAGAAGAAAAAGATCATCCGCAAAACAGAGATGGGAAATTCGTAGTTGATCACATTTATCATGGTATTGAAAATTACTATACTCAATGTTGTAGATAAGCAAGCAAGAAAACACCTCCGTTACTAGCAAAAATAAGTGAGGGGATAGCGGATCCCCTTGTCGAAGCCCTATCTTCCCATTAAAATGACCATCCAAATATCCATTCATACTAATAAAGAAATGAGCAGAAGTAACACAAACTTTAACCCAATTAACGAATTGAACGGGAAAACACATAGCTGCCATAGCATCCCATAGAAAATCCCAATTCACAGTGTCATAAGCCTTTTGCAAGTCAATTTTAAAGGCACATCTAGGTGGGCCTTGATTTCGATGGTAGTTCCTAACTATCTCTTGCATGAATAGCACATTATCAATGATGTCTCTACCCCCAACAAAGGCAGATTGATACTTCCCAATCAGACTGTCCATAACAACAGTTAATCGTTTAACAAGGAGCTTAGAGATACACTTGTAAATTACATTGCAGCAAGATATAGGTCTAAAATCCTTCATGGTTGCTGGAATAGGAATTTTCGGAATAAGAGCAATAGCAGTACCATTCCAAGCTTTGAGTAACTAACCACTATTAAAAAATTCTTACACAGCTCTGGTTAAATCAGTTCCTACACAACCCCAATTCTACTTGAAAAAACCAGCTGAATACCCATCCGGACCAGGAGCCTTGTTGTTGCTAATAGAAAATAAAGCATGTCTCACATCCTCATCAGAAAAAGAAGAGCAAAGAGCCAATTGTTGACTCTCAGTAAGTTTATGTTGAATCACACATTGAATCCTGCCCAAAGCACTGTCATAATGGGTCTGCTGTCCTAAAAATAAACTAAAATGTCTAATAGCCTCTTTGTGAACACTTTCTTCACCTTCAATCAGTTGCCCATCAATCCCAACTATACTCATGATTTTATTCCTGGCTTGATGACCCCTCACATTTCGAAAAAAGAATGCAGTGTTCTTATCACCATTATTAATCCAAGCTACTCTAGCTTTTTGTCGATAAAAGGCCTCTTCTGCCTTACACAAAGAAATGTATTTCAATTTACAGTCCCATTCTAACTGCTTCTTATCATCAGTAGCACCGTCCAACTGAATAGAGTGATGTACACCGTTCAAGGCAGCTTTAGCCTCAATAACTCGAGTCAAAATGCCACTATAATACTTATTGTTTAAAGCCTTCAGCTGAGGTTTAAGGCGTTTGAGTTTCGCATACATTTGATACATAGGAGTACCTGGACAATGTTTATTCCAAGACTCCTCAAGAACCTCCTAGAATTTAGGATGTCGCATCCAATAATCAGACATTTTAAACGGCTTCCTACCATTCCTCCTGTTTTCATTCACAGTAAGCAGAATAGGGCAATGATCAGAAATACCTGCGTCCATGATAACAGCCTCTGAATTGGGAAATACGTCTCCCCATATATCATTGCACAGCATCCTGTCTATTCGGCTCAAAATACAAACACCATCACCTCTTTTGTTACTCCAAGTAAAAGGTAACCCTTTGCAATTTAAATCATCAACTTGGACGTCAGCAAGGCAACTATTAAAATCAATCATCTCAGCTCTATCCGGGGGAGCCCCGCCTTTCCTTTCATCAAATCGTCTAACAACATTAAAGTCTCCCAACAACAGCCATGGCATAACACCTACCTTAGGTAGAAAGTTTCGAATATCTCTCCATAGAGTATATCTATCTTGTCTACTATTGCAACCATAAACACCAGTAAGCAAAAACTCTTTCCTACACTCCTTCCAAGTAATATTGCAATCAATGGACTGCTCATTCAAATTCAATTGTTGCACATCAAAATATAAAGGATTCCATACAACCCAAACCCTGCCAACACCATTACTGGGAGTATTATGAATACATCCCCATTGCTGCAAACAGTTCCTACGAATTCTCTCAAAATTTCTAGCATGAATTTTAGTTTCAAAAATCACCAACAGCTGGACTTTATTCTCAATAACAAATTTATGAATCGCAATGTGTTTACTTCTATCATTCATACCCCTAATATTCCAACAAGCAATCTTCATTATCTAGTTGTATTATGTTTGGTTTTCCCCCCTCCCCCTACACTAGGACTGTTTTTCTTCTTCCTCCTACCCTTATCAGGCGCTTTTGGAATTGCATCAGTCCCTTCATCATTTCCAAGCACTTCAAACTGATTACTAAGGCCAGTAAAATCTATCATCTCACCCCCACCTTGTTGCACTACATCCTGGCTCCTTCCAATAAAAGGCCCATGATCTTTCTGAGCACTAGTGAGCTGAGCAGCATCACTCATAACATGATCTTGCATATCAGTGGCTCCATCCTCCAATAAAGCTTTCGAACCTGAAATATAATTTTGTTGAACTTCAACTCTAGAACAATCAATACTCTCATTCTGAGTCTTAATAACCCATTGCTGAACCACCTTGGACTTCTTCGTACATCTAGCTTCTATATGCCCAAACATAGTACAATGAGAGCAACTTATAGGAATCCATTCATATTCTACTTTTTCCAAGCTTCTATTTCCATTTACATCTTGTAACAAAATTTCCTTAGGCAAATCAACACCTGCTTTGACTTCAATACACACTCTAGCAAAGGCTAATCGTTCTCTTTCAACTGTTATTTTATCAATGAACAATGGCTTGCCAATTAAACTAGCCAACTTACTCAATGAAGACTTGGACCACATATGCAACTTAAGATTAGGAAATCTCACCCACACAGGCACTGCAGACATATCTTCCTTTTCCAAAGTAACATCAGGATTCCATAATTTCACTATTAGTGGCTTGTTATCAAACGTCCATGGACCAGCCTCCAGAACTTCATATCTAGTTTCAGCATCAAAAAATTCCACTATATAAACCCATGTCTTAAGTAGATAAACCTTCATACCACCAAATCAACCCTATACTCTTTCAAAAAAAACCTTTCATAACATGAAATGGAGGTCTAATGCCAAGTACATATACCACCAAAGCTTTTTTCCATCTTAAAATTTCATCACTAACATCATCTTCAGTTAGGCAAACAAGTTCCTTATCACCATCCAAATCTGGCTAAATAAATTGCAAAGCTACACCTGCAGCTCTTTCTCTATTTGGGGCCACCACATCTGCCCAATCTTTCCTTGCACTTATCTCATATTGTTCCACTATCTTAGTTCCAGGTAATGGAGGAAATTGCTCCTCAGAACAATCATCAACAACCATAGCAATAGGCTTCTCCTTATCCTTACATTTATTAGCTTCCACATTCACTTTCTCGGCCAAAATTTCCAGATCCAACCGAAGACGAGCATTATTCTGTTTAGTTCTAACTAATTCTTCAATGAGATCATCAGTTTTAGATTTATGGACAGGATCAACCTCATTACCGTTAGGACTATCATATTGAAGCTTCATCGCATAGAGCAAATTATCGTTCTCTTTTTGCTTTTCAACTAATTGAGCATGTAATGCTTCCAATTCATTATTCACAGAGCATTCACCTTCCGTAACAGTTACCTTAGGAATAGCAGATAGAGTAGTTTCCACTCCTTTTCTCTTCAATATATACCATTGCTTGCCGACAAATTCATCAGCAAAAAAATCCTTTGACGGTGCCTTCATCCGTAACGATTTTCGTAATTCTCCTCCTTCGGTAGTCATGGCAACCAAATCCGATGACGATTGATGGCAGTGAGGCGATGAACGGTGGACCAGTGACCGGCGGAAGGAAAGCGGTGAACGGCGGAAGGAGGCGGTGGCTAGGTGTTTTGACGATGAGGATTAGATTAGAATCAAAACTTCGTTGGACTCTTTTAGATCTACTCTCTCTCTCTCTCTCTCTCTCTCTCTTCCTTTTAGTTTCCTCTATTTCCATATCTTCCATAACTTGTAACGACTATAGTATTGTCAATAGTTTAATGTACGTGTCACACTTGACAAGTTCATTCCATGCCATCTAGGTGTAATAAATTCACATACTAAATTTGTATCATCCATTACCTTTTTTTTTCATCTTAGAAAATACATTTTTGAAAAAAAAAATAACAAAACCATGAAGATTCTATTATTAGACATTCTTTTGTTTTTTTCTTTGAATTATTGAATTTGAACCTATGACCTCTCTCCACTCTTTGTGAATGTCAGCCAACACTAATCACTATGCTACAAGGCCATGGACTACTATAAGAGATTCTAAGTAATATAATATTTTCATTCCAACTTGCACCAAACTCAACTAATTCTTTTCCTTCATAACAAAGAAAATATACGAGGCAAAAAAAAAAATCTCAAAACTATTTTCTGGTTCATAGAACTTGGCCCAGTGGTAGGCAACCTCCACCCTTGTCTTGAGGTCAAGGGTTCGACTCATGGGGTTTGGTGGGGGGTTTTCCTTTATTTGTAAGATTAAGGGAGAGACTTAGACCTCCCTTAATTTTTTAAAAAAAAAAAAAAAAAAAAAACCAACACCATGCATAATTCAAGTCACTCATTGCATCCAAATTAGATATTAATGGCACCATCCACTTCAATAGAATAATTTCTTGTTTCATACACACTGCCATAGAATAATAATTTGGTAGGAGTAATCTTGGTGTTTTCAAACTTACCATCATCATTCAGAGGCCATTTTAAAGCTCTGAATATACTACCGCTCAGAATGATAAAATCAAAAACACCACTCTCCACAAGTGGTTCCATGTCTTCATTTTCGTGCAAGATAATAACGTTGTATCCGAAAACAAAGATGCGAAATGCATATATGTAGAACCAGATATATCAATAGATTAATGTACCAGGCTAAAATTTAAAAAAATGAAGTGAAAACTTCATCTCTATAATGAGTTTAAGGTAAAAAGAATATAAATAACACTTGTAACGCAGCTTCTAACAGTTGAGAGCCCATGTAGGATGGATGGTATAGCAAGCCAAAAACACACACCCATTTTGCTATTTTTCTCTCTCTATTTCTTCTAAGTAAAAAAAGGGGAAAAAAACTCTTCTTTAGCCAGCAGGAACCGGTCTATGTATTGAACAATCATCATCTGCGGAAGGATCTACCGTTGCCAATTAGAAAGGAATTCACTCCCCTTGAAGAGGAGAGGGGGGGATTCCCAGAGGTAAAAGAAAATAATTTCTTTCTCCATGTTTTATTTCATCCACTGATTCTGAACTCGCTAACTGGCTATGTCCTATACATATATATCCCCTCCAGTAATTACAACCAAACACAACTTGAAGAAGAAACCTGCAATAACATTAGATTTTAAACATCTTTCAAATATACACACAAACACAAAGATATGTGTGTGTGCGCATAGAGAGAGAGAGAAAGTTACAAAAGACCAAATATATCGTGCATCTATTCAACACTTGCCCTCATGCACAACCCCGAGAGACAAACCAAACCAACCAAACTCCACTTAGTGCACAAACACAAAGCAGGAAACAACTGCAAGCGGGAGAATTCGAACTCGAGATCTCGCATAACCTGAGGTCTAATACCATATTAGGAACCATATCTCCCAAAAGCTTAAGCTATTGGGTAGTGAGGCCAACAATGTATTCTCTTCAATAAGATCAAATTTTTGTTCGGTTGGCACTGTTCACAGTATCCAAAATGGTCAACTTTGGGAATCTACTAGTCTTAGTTTAGGGTATCTTAAGTTTATACATCGTTAGTTTTGTATCTACTAGTCTGTCTTTAGGGTTGTCTTCAATTCAATGTTCTCTTTGCAGAACCTTTAAAAGTCCATATGTACTACTGATAAACAGAAGAATAACAAGCAGAATATGAAAATGAGCAAACATATATTGTAATTTTTAGAGACATACTCTTCTGTGACTTCATGTAGGAAGAAGTGGTTTTCTTTCATCAGGTCCTGCATGATGACTAGCCTGAAAAAGGGTAAATCAAGAAGAAAGGACATAATGTATTTCAGTACAAGTACAAAATCCCCGAGCATGAAGATTGCGTCTGAAATATATGAAAACAAGTAATCGCACCTCCTCATTTGCCCCAGCTGCCATATTTATAAAGGATGACTCTTTTGACCTGAAAGGATTTTTTGAAAAAAAGTACAAATTGAATTCGAAGGATTTGAATCAATTTTAACTTTTTTTGGACAGAAAACTTCAAAATTGTGCAAATAAAAACAACAAACAAGTACCTATGATTATCCTGAACTTCTACTCGTTCCACCACCCCATTTTCTTGCTCATCCTTCACTTTTGAAAGTGGTGAAAAGAACTGGAAAAAATAAAACATGAAGCACAAGGTAAGTGCGAAAACAAAATGGTAAGCAATGAGAAGAATAGTTATGTTTTGTGGTAGTATACTACCTGGTGCATTGAGATAAACACAACAGAAATGCCTAATATAAAGTTAATGGTCAAAGTATGACCAAACAAAGCAGCAGACGCAATGCCCGTGAAGATTGTGGCAACTGTAGATGAATACTTCTTCAGAATTGTATCTGCTTGCATCCAATGAAGCATATATCACCAAGAAATAAATTATTTGAAAAAGAAAAAAAAAAGCGAGTTTAGCAATCAAACTATCGATTCTTCTGGAATTTTTCCGCGTGCACAAGAAGGAATGATATTTGGTGCAAGAAACAAAATATCAACACCAAATATCAAACTAAGAAGAAAAATAAATTCACCTGCATATTTGAAGAAAAAAGAAGATAAAATTCCTTGCCCTGCATTGTTTAATATCAGAAGCATGGTAGCTTTTGAATGTCCTTGCAAAATATCAAAGCTATCGGGACCTGAAATATCCAGACTAACAGCATCAGAGCCCACAATCCATGTTTAAGACAATACGTGTTATTAGCAAGATAAAAAACACATACAATGCCTGACAGAAGATGATTGGTTCTGCATGTTTAAATGTTGATATCTTATGAAACAGAAAAAAACTATATCATATTTTATGGGTGTTTGCATGGGTTTGGCAGAAAAATATTGGCACTTAAGCAACAGATTCTATCTGACAAGGTAACAGTATCAAACAAACTAGGAATACCAAACACTTGCCACTCCTGTTTTAGTATATGACAGAAAACTGCAAGAACGTTTATTCGAAAATAGAAGAAACTGATTTGATTGGAGAATTGGATTGGAAATGGATGCTTTACATTTTCAATGCTTCAATACTAGAAAAATCAGTTGCTTCCTCAAAAAAAAAAAAAAATAAGAGAAGAAAAATAGCATCAACTCTAGAGTAGACCAGAAAGATCTTGGTGGTTTGGCAAAATCCACTACACTTCATGAAATGGTTGCTATTCAAGATTAGCAGTTTGAAAGCAATCTAGTATGGCAACTAACCCACAATAAATATTAAAAACAGATTCATGTACCATCCTTAAAAAATGTAAATACATGCAGAACTATTATTCTACAATATTGCATAGGCAAGGAAGGAGCACAGATTGTTAGATCACTGACCTTTGAAAATTGAAGTTACCAGAATTGCTAGAAAGTTGAATATAGCACCATATCCATACAAAAACAAGTTCTGTAAACCAAACAAGACCATTAGTTATTGATGATACAGAAATATTATTTCTTTGTATAGACTATAAAGCACACAAATTTACACCAATACAGTGAGCAGGAAAGTGATAACTGAAGTTTCAGGAAACTGTTAATGGATTGTCTCCATCTTTTCCTTATTTTCCATGGAAAATTTTTCTTACCCACCAACCAAAAGAATTTTATTCCACGGAAAATCCAATATGTTATTGAACATCTCACCAAATCACTCCTCTTTTTCTAGCTTCTCATAGAAATTCTTAGTGTTTTCATTTTCCACTTTTTTATCACTGCACCCTTAGATCAATAGACTGCAATTGACAACAATTGGATTTTGAGTTTGGATCATTTTGAAGGTTCTAAGTCCTATTCATAAACTTGTGTTTTCCTGACCCATCAACTAAACCTTTAGATATGAACTCCAGAAAGCAACACTATAGGAGAAAGAGAGAAGGGGAGGGGGGGGGGAGCTAATTTGCTCCTTGTTTCCTTTTCTTCAAAGTTCAAACCAAAGAGATCTCAAACTTTATAAAACCTAACCTAGACATAAAAACAAAATCCAGCTCGTTTTACAACATTTCTGAAGGCACATAATTTACCAAGTTATACACATAATGCACCAGGAGATGCATACAAGGACTATTCATGATACTGCACTAGAGTGAATACCAGACCTAGAAAATCTTTAACATCTATTAATATATTAAGCACTACTATGTTCAGCATAGAATTGAAACACTAGTGACACATACTCAAATGACAAGAATTAAGAATAGAGAAGGATATAATTCCTGACCAAACATGTTCAACGTTCACCTTGATTTTGTTCATCTCCATTGAGAAAAAGAAATATGATAATTCAACCAACAAATGTTTAACAAGAGAAAAAACATGGTACGGCAAAAAACAATTCCGACAATATTGAAATCACCTGAAGGTAAATACTTGTCTCGTATTGGCTCTTCAGTGCATATTCATTGTAGACTGAGGCCAAAGATGGAACAGTCACCTGTACATTGACTCTTAAAGTAAGCCTTCAGCACACAGAAATTGCAGTAGCAGCAATAATGATTATAACAACTTCAAGAACCAGTGGCATGTGTACATCCAGCACTTTGTACATGTCACACAGTAAATATGACTAATCACTTACAAAGATCATTGTATAGACATATGCACCCGTTGCAACTGGAAGACCCAAAGCGGTAGTTCCCTCAGGCAAGGAACGCAGTTGATTTATGCTAATCCCAATGAGCAACAATGCAAGAGCCTCCCACTGTAACATAACAACAACCCAGTTACAGATGGCTTAGAAACTAATCATCTTTACAAATCATAATTACATTGTCAAGAAATTCATGACACATAAAAAATGAAAGATACTACAGAGTTCTCATTTCTACTTAATACCCGATTTGATAAAAATAACACCACTTAGAATTTGGAACTGACCTGAATTATGGAAAACCGCCGTTTCATTATTATCTTTAACAAAACTGCAATTACCAAAACCTGCATTTTCCATAGTCCATGTTAAAATTTAACAAGAATGAATCCACAAATTCGATAGTGGCAGAATAAGCACGATTCAGAGGATAGGCATGAATATGTACATGAAGATTTATATATTGTACGCACATCTATTTTATCTATAAACTTTAGATGAAGAACTAATTTATACGGAAGCTAACCTATGACCGTGAAAGAGGGAGAGATACTGGAAGGCCCCTCAGGGTTCACTCACAAACTCAAGCCTCCGATGCTTTTTTGTAAAACGAAAAAAGAAGCAGCAGCATCAGAGTCTTGAGTTTGTGAGTTGAACCTGCGGTGTTGTAGCTAAAGCTATAGCTCAATCTACTGTCTCTGCTCCAAAAAAATTCAAAATATGCCAAGGAAGACATATTGGTCCTCTTTTTTATCAACCCCAAAGCAAAAAATAATCTTTAAGACACCAATAAACTTATTAATAACAAAACGCCTAAATAAACTCCAAAACACCAACATTAACATAAGGAATATATTTGATCTTTGTGCCCTAATAAAGATTCTTGCAGCTGTTACTTGTGGGAATATCATGTCCTTTGGGTCTTTTAAATTAAAAAGGTAATTTCTCAAACCAGAAAAGCAAATTGCTTTTGGGGTTTGCGTGAAGAGTCTTGTATTGGCTTCTGGATGTTTGGGGCCATACAGAAGAGGATCAAGTTGCATCCACTGTTTTGAAGAATTTTGGAGAAGTGACACTCAATTGGGCTACAGCTCTGACTCACAGCTCGGATACTCCAGCAATGGAGGGTTTGGGTTTGGAGAGTCAACCCCATAGCACCTTCGGTTCCCCTATCACAACTACATTAGGCACAAGAGGGTCATGCTAAGATGATGTTTCTCCCAGTTTCTCTCTGACTCCCAGATCTGGACAATCCCAAATTAAGGTATTTGAATGACCTACGCAGGAATAACTACTTTATTACTACACATTAACCTATAAATTGGGCGTCTATTTCTGTTGGCTTATACACACAACTGGCTTTGATGCAAATCAAGACAAAGGCTATCACCTTCTGGTAGGAAACCCATCTCTCAGCATGAAGGCATTCCATCTACAATTATACTTGTGTTGCTAAAACATACAAAAAATGTCCATTGCCAATTTGCGCCTCTATGTCACCCAATGTCTGCTTTTATGATAACTGACACTTGTAGGAGCCTTGACCATCCAATACAAGAGAGTAACTTTGTTGTATATACATGAGGAGCGATGTAGGAGGAAAGTTAAATAACTTTTAGTAATGACAGGCTATGAGGCTATGGAAGCCTGAGCCGAAGAACATGCGCCCTATGAGAGTTGGGAAGTCCTTTTAGAGCAAGGGGAAGTGTTCTTGGAAATTACAGAATCTTTTTATGCTTCCTCCGTTCTGTTTGGTTCCTTCTTCTTTTTTTTTATAAAGAACTAATATCAAACAAGAGGAGCATTACAAAGAAGGAAAAACGGTGTCCTCGAAGAAACATAAAAGGGGTGTTTTGATTATAATATTCATTTTATTTTTTAAAAAAGTTATTTGATATTTGAATTCTCTATCGAAATCTATGTCAACATCCTTGCATTCTTACATTTATACGTATAAACGGACGCACACACAGAGACTAGCTAACTAGTAAACGGGAAAAAGACTCATATGGAATCATTGAACAGAGTCAGCTTGGTAACAAGTCCATATAAGATAACAATATTTCATTATTTCCTTTAAACGAAGTTTGGGCTTCTTTCTTGGGGAAGGGATAATTGGGAATTGTCATGGTTGTCGGACGATGATAATATGAATAGGCACCTGATACTTCTTTATCAGATGACGATCTGGCAGAGCTATGAGCATTACTCAATTGAATGTACATACATAATTGATGCTTATCATGGAACAATAATAATTTCATTTGTCTAAAATACGGGGAAATGTCACCAAATAGACAGCAAAAGTAGTTTGATATAAAACAATTAGTCTTCTCCCTGAAATCAAATATTGTAGCAAGGGAGATAGATAGTAAGGTTCTACCATCATAGTTATTCCCAGCGTGTATATATAGATATATATATATAGAGAGAGAGAGAGAGGAAATTCATAAAAAAAACTGAACTTTTTTATGTTTATTAAGAAAGAGCTGCTAAGTTGCACAACGGTTAAAAAAAAAGAATTTATGGATGCACCCCAAAGAGATGGTACAATTAGGTAATACAGTAGAATTTATGAATGCAATGTGGAAATAACGAAACAAACCAAAAGCCAGTACCACAAGCATCAGTAAGCCAAATGGAAAAAATCAAACAAAACATAAAATAATCAAGGAAAGATGAAGAAATATACAACAATAAAAAGGGAAAAAAAACTACCTTTAGATTGCTCAGCATCTTCACAGTTGCAGGATTGAAGTAGAGCTGCAAATATACTTTTCATAATTAATGCTCTGTGTTATACAAACATACCAGTCCACCAACAAATTGAACTTTCAATTAACATTGTTCAATGAAGCTTGGACAAAAGCTCTATTGAGCTTATTAGTACTATAAGCATATGCACAACCTGTTCCACTCAACCTAACAAACTAAACAAAGCCTTGGTCATACCAAATGTACTATTACCAAAAGTCAACACTCCTTGAACCCAAACCTTTCCTACCAAATCTGCTGAGCTTTTATGACATGTCTTCTATATATCACATAAAGGGCACTACAGGTTTAGACTAGTTCCTAACATTTTAACACACTAGGGTGGAACACCAGTACTGGATGGCCAAGAAGTTTAGACTTGCAACCACATCATTGTCAAAATAAGAGTGAGATCTAATGATTACTAGGCGAGTCAAATATAACTCGGTCATACCATAGCACCAAGCACTTGCTTATGCGTGGCACTAAAATTAGTCAGAAACAAAAATAATGGCAGTATTCTGATGTCATTAACAGTTAATCACAAATTGTTTCCAGAACAACATGCACATGAAATAGAACCTTTAAACAAATCACACCTGCATGATGAACTTTAGATAGTTATTGATGGCATAGAGGAACGCTGGAACAGCAAGAAGCACATTGCTGCGAGCAGCCTGCAAAGTATATATTACCCAAATTAGAGCATAGGCCTTATGGTTAAAATACAAATTCCAAGCCGGCACATAGAACTATAGAAGCACTAAAAATCCTAAATGAGAACATCATATTGTCAAACACAAAATATCATACCCTAACTTGGAAGAGCAATTAACATCCATATTAGGTCTTGCAAGAAGATCTCTATGGAACAACACAATATATGTACAGAAGTCAGTCACCAGATTCCTAGCTTTGAGGCCCTTAATAATTAGGCTTTTTCAGGCTAAAATTTAGAGCTCCATTTTCATTCTCATTTAACCTTTGGTATGCCTAAATGTGCTAAGACATTAGACATCTTTGTGAAGAGATAACATTGAAACGATAAGGATCATAATTATAGGCAAAGGCTGTATAACACATACAAAGGCTAGTGGTGACACAATGTCATAAGCTGAATAGCACATGGACCATGACTTCTGCCCCTCTCTGACCATAAATGGTGACACTAGCTACTTGCGGGATCAATGCATAGGACCAGCATTGTATAAAGTATTTAAACTGAACCAGTACTATTCCATGCAACAAAAACCCTCCCGCAGTGCCAATGGCCATAGAAGGGTAAATAACCAGCTATGCGGAGGTTAGTTGGTGCCTCACTCATGGCCTACCAACTATTTTACTCCTAAAAGTCACCCGGCGATGTACACGATGGTGACATGACAAATGGCAAGGCACACCTGCGCTGTACTTGCTGCTGTGCCTATCTTTAACTTTTGAAGGGCTGCTAGCATTTGGCATCTTAAAGCAAGTCTAAACAAGAGTGTCAATATATTCAAATCAAAGGCATCTCCTAATGTAGACCTGAATTTTAAACTTTCAAACCATACGGTAGATATCACTTGAAAGTGCATGACAAAAATGTATCGAAGTACTCTTACAAACAATCCAAAGATAATGAAAAGAAATATATGAGATACTGTAGTAAGCAACCTGCACAAAAGTTGAAATTGAGAGCAGTGGCTTCTCGCCAACTTTCTGGTGCCTGGCCTGCAAAATCAACCCAAGAAATTAACACTATACATCCAAGCTTGTGAATAGCAAGAATTATCAAACAACAAACTCTAGGAGCACACCGACATTTTAAATTCAGCACAAATGAATAGGTATCATCAAATACAAAATTATACAGATACAGCAAATCTATGGTAAGCATTGTAAATTATTCAATTTTTTAACTGCAAATAACACCCACACCACATCCTCCAATACTGTTTTACTTCTCTTTAAATTCCTCCCAACTACACTAAAAACCTTCCCACTACTTATCGGCTTTTACATTTCTAGTCACAGTTTCAATACCGAAATTGTTTTTGTGACACCTTACAAAACTTTAGTCCTTAAACCAACATCACTCCACATTGGTTTCCAGGTTTCATTCTTTTTTCCTGTATTGTGGTCATAACACATGGCCGGACTTCATAAAATTAGAAATAACTACAAACCACTCTAATTGAACTTCCTTTCAAATTACTCTCTTGCTTCAGGCCTTTAACTACAAGAGCTCAATCTACAAAGATGCCCGGAAGAAACACAAATTAAAGAAAGCACATAAAAGATATATAGTGAGAAAAAAAGTCAAATGTACCTGGATCAAAAGCATAACAATTGCAAATAAAACTTTGGCAATCTCTGTCAAAAAGTTAACACTAATGGGGCTAAACTTGAAATTCCCATCCACCTTGGACATAAAAACCAGTATTGGCTGGAAAAGGAAAAAGAAACTTGTAAGGCATCATGACATTAATATCAATATGCAATGCTCAACATAATACACACAATAAACATGTTTCCCTTGAAGATTTGCATTTAAGCTGTATTTAATTATTTCAAATCATCAGTGTTAAAATATTGAAGAAACATGCAGTTAAACCAAAAGAGCACATTAATCTCTATAGTGATCAGGGGTCCTATCTGATACATTAAGTCTAGAGGTAATTTACTAGCAGGTACATAAAAATTGCTATGTATCCATCCTTTGTATTGATGCTAAATTGAGTGGCAGAGAACCAATGGGAGGTACATCGGCATGGACTGGTGTTCGAGTTAGTGGATCTTCATCCTATCCCAGATGGAGTATTAGTGGCCCTTAGATGAGTTGTCTCTCAGGGAGAACAATAACATCAGTGGCATATCTGGGGGGCCAGGGGTGACCCAGGCCACTGCTAAATTTTTGAAAGCTTTATTAGTAATAGTATTAATTATTATGTATAAACATGTTATACTTTATTAGGTCCCTTCAAGTTTCTTACAGGCAAAATTTATAACATTTTGGGCTTATGTGAGCCCTCTTCTTAACTCTAACTTGCAAAGTGCAAACAATATGATTTACTAGTATATAGATACGGAGAAAATAAAATGCAACTACTACAGATCTTCATCAGTTAACTTTTGAAACTTGTTTTTTTCCAATGTTATTTACTTTTATGTCAAAAAAAAAATGCTTCTGTATTGCGCCCCCCCCCCCCCCCCCCCAAAAAAAAAAAACAACAAAACACCCCCAAAATTTCGAAATTCTGGATCCGCCACTGAATAACATCGTGCCCACAGCATTATCCACAACTGTAAATAGATTAATTTTATTTAGCTATGTAAAAACATGTCTCTATATATACATTTATTCTGATGTGTGTACACATTGCAACTTTTTCTAGAAGGGTACTAAGAAAATAGTGTGTGGAGCTGAAAGATAGGAGAAAAAGTAGGCGACGGATATTTAGATCCAGTAGTCCAAAATGTGCCTCCTAATGGAGTAATATTGTCCCTTAGATGTGTTTCCTCAAAGACAAGTCACATCATGTGGGACGGAAACTGTGCTGCCTTAATACAAAGATCAGGAAGGGAGGGCCTAAACATTTAAAGAGTAGTCCAGCTTTGGGTACTGCGAGTAAAATATTAAGGGTTGGTTCAAGCTTATGCTCATTAAAATTGGCAATCCCCTCCTTTCGATGCAATCCCTTTTATACCATATGCTCATGCTGACCTCAAAATCGCCTCCCACCATGGCTTGATAGCCCTCCCACCCCCAAAGAAAAAAAAAGAAAAAGAAAAAAACCACCTACCTTTCCCCTTTTCACCCCTTTCTCTAGAGAAGCCCAAAATCGCCAAGAATCTCACATTAGTACATTACCATGGAATCTCCCTTCCAAGAAGCAAAAATCATTCGGCATAGGCAACTTGACCACACCACCCTTCATACATTCAAAGCCTAAATTTCTACTGCTGATCCATAAGTTGCATTGAGTTGACCCACCAAGGACGATTAAAGAAAATACACCCTCGATGAGACTGAGTAAATAATTAAACCATTTTTTTTGTCCCTCCAGAGTCATGGTTATTAGGAATTATAGGTTCTGATTGGTAATTCTCCAATGGGCAGCTAGTGGTTTAAAAGTTAAGGAACATGAATTCTGTACGTATGTATCATGGCTAGTAGCCCCCATAAAAATAAACTTAAGTGACCCAGCACACTTCCACTTGGTTTCCAGGCAATGTTCACCCAGAAAACTAGTCTAAAGACAAGATATTATGCCAACAAATGGCACAACAAGAAAAGGCAAAGACATGACCCATTGCCAATTAACGATTTCCTAAGTTGCTCTTTTACAAATAATAATATTTGGTCCATTGGTAAGTAAATGAGCTTCGCCCAAGTGCTTTAGCTCAAGTGGCATCGCCCTCACTTCCCACTTGGGAAGTTGTGGGTTCCATTCCACTCCTCATAGGATTTGTACTATTACCAAAGGAAGAGACTTTAGATCTTCCTTTCAAAACAATATTTTATTTTTTAAAGTTGCTCTTTTACAAAGAATATGATCAAATATATAGAAATGAACAAGAAAGTTACCTGTAAGCCAACTAACATGCAATCGCCAACCACCAACAGGACATTGAGGGCCCTCTGTTTTGATGATACCTTGCTCCGATATCTGTCATAAGCCCTTGACACAGTCTTTGAAGTTGGGACCACCAACTTGGAATGACAGACACTGCACTCTATCATCCCTTTTTCTTCTGTGAATTTGTTCACACCCCAAACTCGCACTTTCTACAAATCACAAAAGAAAAAATTGACATCAAATAGTCAGCATTAAAAACACAAAACATGCCCCCAATATAAAGTTGAAAACTATCACTCATAGTAAACAAGACTAGCAAACATAAACTAGAACTCAAATGACTGCAAGCATGCATAACATAACCAAAAGAGCAGTGCTAAACTTGCTAACACATTATACAAATAGATGTGGCACCAATAAGATAAAAAAGAAAGCCCAAATAATACATTAAATGTGGCCCCACCCCCACCAGTTGACTCGAGTAGTGCGACATCAGTTTGTACAAAAATAGAGCAAGTGTAGCATTTTCCCTGACCAAAATTGCAGATTTACAGAATGGAGTAAAACAGACTGTAAACTTGCTAATTGGATAAGAAAAAACAACAGACAATCTGCAACTGCGCATTCACTGGAGAATTGCGCAATACAACCTAAATACATACAAACATATAAAGAGAGTGTGTTTGAGCTAAATGAAGCAAAGATAGAAACCAAGTACAACCAGATCTTCCATAAAAAAAATAACAAAGTGCGCACTTTTTGTAGTTTTGTGAAACAAAAAATTACTTACGGTATATATTGGATCAACAACCTAATTCAACACAATACATTTCAATCGCACCAACTATAACATTCACAAGTCCAAACTTTCAGCATCAAAGTTCGTTCAAAATCAATCAAAAAAATTATAATAATAAGAGAGAGTGAGAGAACCTCAACTATATGATCCTGGATGCGAGCATTTGGGTTGGGGAGAGGCAGAGAAAAGAGCTACGGAAGTGGTAAATTTGCCGAGCACTAGATCTGGACGCTGAGAGATGATTGAATTAGGCGGAAGGAAGGAAGGAACTGAAATCCACGGAATTGCAATGAAACAGAGGAATTGTAAAACCAGCAGACGAATGAGGATTGTGCTGTTTAAGATGCGGAGAATATGCAATTTATTTCTTCATGTTTCAAAAGCCCAAACTTTCTTCAGCTTTCTTCTATCTCTCTCTCTCTCTCTCTCAAAATCACACTATTCTTCTCTCTCTTAAATAATTTATAAAACTCTGCTTTTGCTTCAAATTCACGACAATGGAGAATTTATGTCTCAAAAGCCCAGCCTTCTATTTTTATTAACACAAAAAATCCTTTTATAACACCATATTTTTTAGAAAAGTTTAAGGTAAGGTATTTTAATATAATAAAAATATTTTTTTATTATAATTAATAATAAAGATAAAGTTAGAATTAATTATATTAAGATTTGATATGGTATAACTTATTTATTGTAAATTCAAATAGTTTCCTAATATGAATTATTTACTAATTTGTTTATTATGTTTCCTAATTTTTATCTTTTTATCTTTATTCGAAAATATAAAAAATTTGTACAATACTTTAGTAACAAAACTTTAATTAAAATTGAAAAGTTTAACTATAAACTTGAACTAGAATTTATAAGTTTCACTGCACATTTGAAAAGAAATTTTTCAATGAAATTTGCAAGTTTAACTGGAAAAATATGAATTTTAGTGAAATTTTAAAGTTTTGCTACAAACTCAAAATTTCACCAGAGATTTGTAAGATGCATAATTTATAATTTTTAACCAAAAAAATATGAATTGCAGTGAAATTTACAAATTTAACTGTAAAAATATGAAAATAATGCAAACAATTGTTTCATAATTTGCATTATATTTACGTTTATTGTAAATTTCCAATTTTACAAATATTTTAAAAATAACTTGCATATAGTATTCAAAGTAAGTTTATTTGTTTTATTAGAAGGCGAATGTTACCTATTAGATTTTAAATTATTGAAAATTAAAAATAATGATAAAGGATCGCCCATAAAAATGCACAGCTGCCAAGAAAAAAGTTTTCATTAAAAAAATTTATATCACATCTTTAGTGTTTGTTTGGTTGAAATTTTAAAACAAGTTTTTTAGATAAGTTTTTTAAAAGTGTGAAAGCAGGTTGAAAAGTGAATTTAATTTTTGTTGGAGTTTTTTTTCAACTAATTCAAAAAAACTCATGAAAAAAATTAAAAAAATAATCAGAATGGATCTTATTTTATAGATCTCGATGAGAAGGTTTCAAATATATTTTTTTTATCTAATTTCAATTTTTGAATTTAAAGTTATGGTGTTTCAAAAATTTTATGAGAGAGAGTAAAGTGAAATGAATTTTAAGAAGTATGAAGTAAAGTTGACTTTTTGATAAAAATTTTAAAAACCCGATTTTAAAATTTCAACCAAACACCACCTTATTGTCTAAATCAATACATATGAATAATTTACCAACGAATAAAAAAATAATAATAATGGGAAATATAGTTTATTTACGTGCAACAATAAAAAAAAATTAGCATCGCGATGGGTGAAAAATATATAGTAAAAAAAAAAACAAAACGACGACCAAAACCGATCCAATACAAATGAACTAAATTATTTGTCTGTTTGAAATTGGATTCAAGATTCAAATAATACTATAAAAAGAAAAAAGTTGAATTGAAAGCGAATTGCCTAAATTCCACTCGTTTAGTTCGGAACAAATAAACATCCTTAATTATTCTAATGAAGTCAAAGTATAATGTGGATTGGCCAACTTTCTTGTAGTGTTGGTCATAATAATGAAATTTACAAAATCGATTCGCATGGTTGAGGTTATTAGCTTTGTTGTGATCGTCTACGTACTCTGTAATTGATGAATGCTCAAAATATTGCCTTTTTATCTCTTTGATATTTGAAATGGTAAGCAATTATTATATTTGACAGCAGACAACTATTTATCATAATTGATAGAATGTGTATCGGCTGTGCACGGCCGATGTTCGATGTACAGAACATCGGCCTTTCATTTTATTTATTTTTTAAAAAGGCCACAGAAGATACACAGAATATTTGCTGTGAGTTTTTTCTCACAGAAGATACTCAGTATATCGTCGTGTCTATTTTTCCTTTTTCAATACAAACAAAATTAAAATAATAAACTAAATATACATTTTTAACCTACCATATTAACATTATGCTATAGATTGTCTAAAGGTAAAATAGATTCATTGCTTAAATTGTGTGAGAAAAAACGCGATTTGAATTGGTATTTTGACATTTATTTGGTAAGCTTTGTCTGTTTCCCAAAGAAAATGTATATTTCTTTGTTTGTTGACGTCTTGCTTTCTTTTATTTGGAAGGGGGTGAATTTTTTATTTTTTGATTTATTTATTTCTTTGAGGTTGGATATGATGTAACTTTCATTCATTTCTTTTGTTGCATTCAAAAGCAAAAACCAGCAATTTGTTTGACTAGTTCCTTGATTATGATTTATATATGGATTATATTAACTTTCAGTCACAATTAGTTGATGACGTAAATAATCACGTGTTTCATTTGCTAACATGTAAATATATAAAAATATATATAGTGTTATTCCTAAAAACTTTTTAATTGGTGATTTGTAAGACAATTCCTAACAACTTTTTTAAATTACCTTATCTTAAATAACATTGGCAATTGTAAATCTTTGGTACATTATGGATAATTTAAATTACTACAGGTAAATAGAACTAGAATAATATATATTGTTATACATAAACAAAAAATTTTAAGTGTGGATCAGTTTGTACGGATTGGACTTTTTGCAATGATTTTTTGTCGCTAAAAACAGTTCCCCAATATTTTAGCGACAGTTCGGTAAAAAGCCCAGTCTGTACAGAACAATCCATACTAAAAATGCACTCTATTGTTATAGATGCAAAAAAATATTACACAAGGACATAATTTGACAAAGGAGTGCTTCATGTAAGTTCAACTATCTTAAATGTGATTAGGGTTTAAGAATCAGCAATTTCAGAATAGATCTTCTTGCTTAATTATACTAGAAACTTTCTTAGAACATTCATATACTGAATTATATAGATCTAACTTGTGTTGGTCAAGTGTGGCTATTGATGGTGTTGGTCCTTAATCCTTATATATGTCTCATGGTTACAAATGTGTTTATTGTGTTTTCGAAAATGATATATTTGTCGAAAAAAATTTGGTTACCATGCTTAGCCTCGCCACGATCAATATAAGCTAGCAGTGGTTGAGTTAGAATTTTACGATAAGGGGAGCAAAAAATTAACTATGATATATTTTTCCCTTTAAATTCACACTCATTCAGTACGTCATGGAGATGTTTTGCTTTTCATCTTTCATGGTTCTAGTTAGGATCTTGCACAACTGCACAAGGGAGTTCTAGTTGCGACCATGACTATGATGAGAACTAAAAAATTATTCCTTTTATCATTTATGTTTCTATGTATATGATTGGATGCATTTTCCATTTTTCTTTTGTGTGAAAATTTTGGCTAGCCAAGTTATTTGGTTATTATACGAAAGTGGTGTAGGGACATAGGGGCAAGAAGGTCAATTGACTCGCCTCTTTTTTTTGAATTTATATACATACATATGTATATATATATATATCTATATTATAGGGGAAAGAACCATCATATCACCAAATTATTTAATCAATGGTTCACATTAATTTGCAAAAAAGAAGAAAAAATTTGGACCATTAGATGTGTTTTCAACCCATCAAATCAAGAAAGTCAATAACTTTTTATCTCTCTTATTCTACCAATTTTAATCTCTTATCTTTTTTCTCTATCTATTTTTATGAAATTCAAAATACATTAAATTTAAAACAAAATAACATGTAAGAGTTTGTATATTTAAAATTTACCAATAAAAGTTTGTATATTTAAAATTGTAGATATAAAGTTACGTGTAAGACAAAAATCTTATTATAAAATTTTCACATTACTCTTAAAACTATTTCATTTTCTAGAGGAAATTTTTTATCTATATAATAAGATGTATTTTTTTTTATTTTATTATTATTAATTAATGGTCAAAATTTATTTACAAACTAAAAAGAAATGTAAACCCTTTAGATATGTTTTTAAGATATCAAATTACCCAATTACAAAAATTATAGAAAACTATTATAATTCACTTTTCTTACTCTTATTATAAAATTTTCACATTACTCTTAAAACTATTTCATTTTTTCTAGCAAAAATATAATAAGATGTATTTTTTTCTTTATTTTGTTATTATTAACTAATGGTCAAAATTTGTTTACAAAACAAAAAGAAATGTAAACCCCTTAGATGTATTTTTAAGATATCAAATTACCCAATTACAAAAATTATAGAAAACTATTATAATCCACTTTTCTAACTATTATTATAAAATTTTCACATTACTCTTCAAACTATTTCATTTTTTCTAGCGGCAATTTTCTATCTATATAATAAGATGTATTTTTTTCTTTATTTTGTTATTATTAACTAATGGTCAAAATTTGTTTAAAACCAAAAAGAAATTTAAACCATTTAGATGTGTTTTTAAGCTATCAAA
Organism: Lonicera japonica; assembly: GCA_021464415.1. Lineage (NCBI taxonomy): Eukaryota > Viridiplantae > Streptophyta > Magnoliopsida > Dipsacales > Caprifoliaceae > Lonicera > Lonicera japonica. Next base: position 731,544 of record CM038468.1, on the reverse strand, counting down.
TTACCCAATTACATAATTCTTTTTTATTGTCTTTTTTCACCTTAATATAATAATAAAAATATACAATTTGAAATTTAAGATTCAAATTTCATTTCAATTTTTCTCACTTTTTCCTCTCACAATTTTTTTATAAATACAATAACACTCTTTCTCCCTTTTATATATCTCTTTCTTAAGATTTTCATGGCTAAACATCCATCAAAATACTTGAAATTTTCTACTCCTTTTGTTGTTTAATCTTTTGAAGAATGTAATATTTTGTTTTTTTTTTGAAGAAGGTATATATTTTTTTTTTTGAAGAATGGGTGCTCATTTTTTATTAGTAATTATTATATATGGAGATGCTTTATCTTATCTTATGGTTTGTGTAACTTATTTTGATAATCAATAAATTATTTGAATAATGTTTCTTGTATATATGTTCATTTACTTGAAAAATTCAAGAAAAACATGCAAAGATCATTTTTTATGGACAACACAATAGCAATCTCTTATTAACAAAGGATCATTTAGTTGGAGATCGCAGCTTTATCTTATCTTATGATATGTATATTTAGTTGAGAATCAAAATAAATTCAATAATTATTTGTTTTAATGGTAGCCTAGGTTCAAAAATCATTAATTTTATTTGGAATAGTGCAAAAATATTTTTATTTTACATTTAACATTCGCTATTTTTGCTTTTGAATTTTTCCCATTTTGAAATTTTTTTATGACAACATCTCCTGCACTTTTGACTAAAATTTGAATATCCATTTTAACAAAAAAAAAAATATTTTTTGTCAAAACAATAGAAAGGAATACCTTGGGAATCTTTCTTAAAAAATGGTTTTGCACTCTATAAATTAGGTCTTATGTTATAACACACATGAATCATTCTACAAACTCATTTTACATATATACAAAGTTATGTATTCAATTCATTTCATTGATCATATTCTTCATTTTTGAGCTTTATACAATCTTTTCTATTGTGAGCTTCATTTTTAATCTTCAAATACATTTGAGAGTTATTGTATTGGTGTGTATCACCAAAAACAATTCATTCTTCATTTCAAAAGAGATATAGCAATATTTGTATTGAGGTTTAATCTTCACCCCCTTTTTATTACTAAATTATTGATTGTATTTTGATTTCCTTGATATTATTTTATTAAAACCCGGTTTATATGCATGCATTTTTACCCTCCCGCCTCCCCTTTTCATGTATGTGAGTTTTGTTAACCTCTTGTAGCATTGTTTACCATTTTATCACTCAAGCTAACCATTTTATACTTAAATTAATATGTTTTTTCATTTACGATTCAAGATTTGGCAAAAAACCCCCGTAAGCCCCACCTAATGCCATTGTTATTTATGATAGTTTATTATGTGAATTTAGTAAAGTTGATATGTACAATTCGAACATAGGAGTCCCTTTATTTATATTTAATATTTTTTTATTTTACCGTGCCGAATGGTACGAGCAATACCTAGTATATATATATAATATAAAGTTGTACGGTCATTGTAAGGTTTTCAAAATGTTTGAGGTCTTTTTATAATAAATAAAAGTTAAAAAGTTATGTTTTGTAGTTTTGTTCAGGTAAATCACAAAGGTGAAAAGGGTTCTCTATTCCCCCTCTTCTTTTATCTTCAATTTTCAAAACACGTCTCTACCAATACTCTAAACACCCCCCCCCCCCCCCCTTCCCTTCAACTGTAAAACTGTTTTAGGCATCTTTTTCAAACTCTCACCCTCTTCGGCTCTCCCTCACTACAACCTCTGTCAGTCAAAGTTAGTTACTTAGTTTAATAGTTTAATAAATCTTGTTGATTTTGTTCATTGTTTATTGTTTAATGCTCTATATTGTTATTTGTTTAATCAAGAAAAAGCTCGGTTCAGCTCCTCCACTTTCTCAAGATCCACCACCTGCTTCTGATGACTCTAAAATCCTCTTAGTGGGGGAATAGAGGATGCTACATGGGAAAACAAATGGCATTAATTTCTGGAAGACATGCATATCCAAGAATTATCCTTGAGGACAAGGATGTTCCTAGTGGGGGGAATGATACATATCAGTGCATACCAATCAGCCCACTACTTGCATGATCAGTCTTTGTAGTTATTTAGGTGCATTATGATCAGTCCATTTTTAGTTGCATCAAAATAGTTCCAATAGTGTTGCATGTTTGCTTGGATTATTAGTGTAAGCACTATATAAGGTGCTATTTGCATTGAATAAAGTAAGCAATATATCCCAACACTTTTTATCTCTTAAATATCTCTTTCTTCTCATACTTATCATGTTCAAGTGGTTCACATACAACAAATAAGTAATTCATTCATATATTGCTTACACAATCATCTTAGTAGTCTTAGTACATACAATATACATGAAATGTACATTTACTATCGCGTTATCTCACAACTAATTATAGAAGACGTTATAGGTTATTCAAATATATGCTAGTGCGTTCTTAAAATTTGTTAAGGAGAGACTAGTCGTATGTAAGCTCAGTCAAATAACTCATATAAATAAATTTAAAAAAAAAATCACAAACAAAATTATCCTATTTTGTATATCCCATTAAGTCGATCAATAATATTTCCAAATAAATAAGAAGGATGATTTGTCGGCGGTCTATTGATTATTGGTGAGACAAGGCATCACCAACTACCCAGCTTTAATTTCCCCAAACTTATTATGAATAGTCCCATCAAATCCCCACACAAAATATACTTTCTTTGCTTATGAAATATTTTTAATATTCTTAGAGCTTGTTAAATTTCAATTTGTATAGATCCGGGTTTTCCCGAGCGGTTAAAGTAGTTAGTTTTAATTACAAGGTGTGAAATTTGAGCCATTTCTGACCTTTTCGCTTTATCATTTGAGTTTGTACACTAGGGTGACATTTGATAAAAAAAATTAAAAATTGAAAACTAAACTAAAAATTAAATTAAAAATTGAAACTGAAAAAAAACTATTTGTTCAGTTCTAAAAATTGTATCTAAAAAAATATTGTTTATTTGAGTATAAGACATCTGAAAACTGAATTTTGTTTAGTATGACATTTTTGCCCTTATTAGTTAAAAGTAAAGTTAAAAAGTTGCTAGACAGTATGTTAATTTATTTAAATTTAAGAGGGTAAAATATGTATTTTAAACTTTTAAAATTAAGATTTTAATTTTAAGTGGAGAATTTCTCACTTAAAACTTCAGATGAAAATTTTCAATTTTAAGTGATGAAAATTAAGTTGGTACTTAATTTTATTTTTTAACAAATAACTTTATACCATTTAAATTTTCAAATTTTAAATTTTTAAATTTACGTGGTGTTATCAAACAATACCTAAGTCTATCTTATAATTTATCGCATGTATATTTAAAAAAATAAAGATAAAAAATCAACTTGCATGTTATGTCTACTTCCCTACCGACAATTGAATGAAACCAGAAATTTTTAACCACTATGCCGAAACAAACTAAAGTGCCATTTTGATAAGGTAGTTGAGAATTGATTAAAAGTAATAATTGGTTTTTTTTCCTTTACGAGAATTCGAGAAGTTATAAGATGGAATGATTAATTTGATAAGATATTTTCCGGATTTATTTTATAAGTAAATGTTTTATAATTTTTTGTTAATTTCATGAAAATTTCATCTTCACCCATGGAAAATTTTATTTCACGGAGAAAAGGAAAAAAGTTAAAAGATTCTTATGATTAAATTTATTTTCCAACTTTTTTAAATATTATAAAATTCAGTTTTTTTTTCTTATTATATTATTTTTCAACCTGTAAAAAATGAAGATCTAATAAGTGTCAGGAACCCCCACCCCACTCCACCCAAATGACTCAAATCCGAAATCTCCCGGATCTAGATGAATGTCTTTACCACTAACCTGGATCTAGATGAATGTCTTTACCACTAACCTAAGCCACTTTGGATAATAGCCCTGTCACACAATGACAGTGCAAACTAACATCATAGATTGAAAAAAGATTAGGAGTTCAATCATCATGGTTGTAATTCAATAAAGAAAAACTTTCAAAACTGAAACCCTTAAAGACAAATACAAGATAAAAAACAAAAGAAAAAAACAACAGAGAAAGAGTAAAAATGGAATTTCATGTCTTGAGAGCAACATATACAATTATATAATATAAAAATAACCAGGTTCATACATAAATCCCATAATAACTACTTAACACAGAGAGATAATACTCATAATAGGAACAAAATGAATAATAAATCTATAGAAAACTAATAAACAATTCACAACATATGATTGTCCAAACTAAATGAGCTTTCTTCACACAACGTCCCATGATCTTACTTACTTGCACCTCTTTATTTGTGGTTTTAAGGGAGAAAATGAGGATATATAAACCACACATCACAACAAAACAATGGCTGTAACAATGCGCGCAAATTTAACATGCCGGAAGCTTCAAGAAGAAGAAGATGTGGTTTTTGTTGCTGGGTTAAACGGAAGCTGCTCAGCGCAAGTGAGGACATCGTGGGGCCCAGCCTCCTCTCGGCCAATACCCATCAAGTCGAGGTAGTATTGGTAATGGGAGACGATGTTGTTCATCTGGTCAACGTCGCCTTGACCACAAACGAGGTCACCGTACAAGATGTTCATGGTTGTGCCAAAACCTGGGGTGCGCTTGGCCAATGTGTCATTCTTGGTGGGCTTCCAGTCTCCAACAAAGGCTTCGTGAGCCGAAGGCTGGCCCTTCTTGACGGGTGTCATCCACCTCCAGATAGCAGCTTGGAAGGCAAGGGTGGCATTTTGTTCGACGTACTCTGGGTGGTTCAATAGGTCTACCTTTAGTGCTTCACCAGCAGCTCCATAGTTGTAGTTCCTAACAAAACACAATAGGATAAGATTTGTATTTTTTTAACCACCTAAATGAAGTAATAGCCCTGGGATATATAGATAAACATACTTCCTCCGTCTAAAAAAGATAGCCCCATTTCCTTTTTAAGGACAATCAATTTCTTTATATCTAACAATAGATATGAGTTGTGATCTTGACCATTGATTTGGTCGGAATTATTTGTTTCGTTAAAAAGTACCAAAAGTGTCAAAGAGGGAATTTCTTTTTGAGACAGAGGAGGTATATAATTACATATGTATGCACACAAAACAACAAAAGTATGTGCTGCTCAACAAGGGAAGAGAAAACTCCCTGTCCCAAACAAAAAGTCCACTATTCCTTTTTGGGATGTCCCAAATTAAGAGTCCCATGTTCAGAACATAATCGTTGTACCAAAACTCATGGTAGAAACAAATTTTGTTCAACTCATTGCTCGTGATGAAAATAGTGCATTCTTTAAAAATGAGAAAGTCAAATATGGACTGTTAATGGTTACGGAGGGAGTATCCATGAAGTATGGGCTTCATGTACATATTAGGCATGGATACTTCTCCTGTGCACAAGTATATGTGCTTCATAGCAAATATTCAGCTTTTACTTCATGTACCCCCTCCAATTTTCCCAGATTAATAGTTCCACATGGAGTCACATCTCTATAATCGAAGTATCAAGTTGCTCAATAGTTGATTATGAATGAATCTTGACTGTCGATTACTTAAAATTTAGTGTTTTCTTAAGAGAAAATTTAATGTGTACCAGTAAAGAGGCAAGGCACCGCGGCCATAGTACTCAGCTCCTGGAGCGCAAGGGTAGGTGTACTTGTAGAAGTCATCGCAGTAAGACTGCATAGGACTCATTTCTCTGTTGTAGCATAAACCCCATGCCAATGGTCCTCCTGTTGCCACTCCATACCCACCTGCATGCCATCATTTTTATCATTCGGTGTCTTCATACGTATGAAAGCAAGCAAAAAATGTAGTACTATGAAATGAGTCAACTTGTATAAGAAAATTGGACTAAATTGAGGCACTGAAATCATAACTCTGTTGAGCAAAGAGTCAAAATAGAGTTCAAAACAAATATGTTGGTAAAGAACATAACCCAACTCAATCTTCTCAATCCACAAATGATAAATCCAAGAAAACTGAAAGCCCAGACTTATCCTTCTAGTTTTTCATCTTCTGATCTACCAAACACGGTCAAAAACCCCATGAAAATATTATCAAAAATGCTCAATTTATCACTAAATTAAAACCATTACTATCTGTTTGACTACAAAGAAAAGGAACCCAACTCAATCAATGGCGTATAGTCAGTCCCCACACAACAAAAATAAACAAAATTGAAAAACCCAAATTGATTTTCTACCTTCTCATCATTTTCTCATCAACCAAACACAAACAAACAACTAAAAATCAGAACCAATAATAATTCTATAGAGACATGTATATCTTACATAAAAACCAATATAGTGTGACAAACATGTATTAGTTAGAATGTGGGTCCATATCAAATTTATCTTTATCAAGAACTATTCTAACCAATGAGTAATCGTCTATGTCAGATAAATATGTCCGCGTAAAAAGGAACCAATCAGAACAACTTACAAGAAGTTTTGCTGCCAACGTGGCCAAGAAAAGCTGCAACTTCCTTGGTCTGCATTTTCTTGCCGCCGGTGGTACCAAACCCATGAGGCTGGTAAACCGCGGCAGCAAGAATGAAAGACCGGTAATCCCAGAAACCAACAGCATGAGCCACCGGAGAATTCCTCTTAGAGAAAAGATCCTCAAAATTGTAGGTCTGAAAGTACTTAGATACGGTCTGATTACAACAATATTCTGACCAACCCTTACACTCCCAACCCTGATCACAAACCTTCTTACCCTTCACTTTCTTCACCAAAATCTCAGGTGAAGAATCATCTCCCATAACATTATTAACAAATGCAAACACACAAATTGCAAGTAACACAAAACCCACTTTGTTTCTTGCTTCCATTCTTCTCTGCAACACAAAAAAGATCAAAATTTGAAAAGGGTAAGTTGTGAATTGAACTTTCTTTCAATTGGGTGTTTGGGTTTACACAACCAAGAGATGCACAAAGAACAAGGGATTGAGATCTGATAATTTAAAGAAAAAGAATGAAATAGAAAGAAAGTGAATGTGTAACTTACATAGAGACTGTAGATCTGGAGTAGTTGATTTTTGTGGGTTTATGATTGGGAATTTGCTTTGGGTACAATGCAAGTAGAGATAGAGAAGATGAAAGAGAGAGGGGTAGATCAAGTATCTCTTTCTACGGGAAAATTAAAATGAGAAAAGAATGGACGGTTGAGATGAGGTTTGGTAGGGTTAGAAAGATGATCGAAAGGTTTAACGGGGACACTGAAAACAGGCTGGATTTGGAACCAAGCAAAGGCTATTTTGTAAGATGAAGAGGGAGACCCACCAGCTAACACTCTCCACCGACAACTCTATTCTCGGTTAATTTCAGGGGAAAATACGTCTCAATGAATATTCACAAGGGATTTAACCAAGCCTCCTGTCTCAATTGGACAAGGCTGCTATTAGGATAATTTATACCTCATGAAAAAACCAAAAAAAAAAAAAGAATATTTACAAGGGGTATTAAGGTAATCAATGGTACAAATTCCCATAGTTTTTGTGGGGATTCATCAATTTTGACGGATGTCTGATTTTAATATCTTGCCATATAAATTTGGGTGTTTTTTAAGTTTGTTCTATTTATAATACGATATTAAATTTATTTCTTGATAATCTTTTGAATTATTTTTATTTTTTAATGGACCACTAATTCCGTCTAATCTTTTGAGTTATTCTCAGAAATAACGTTGAGAGAAGGCTGCCAATTGGCGGCAGATCCAAATCTCGATGCGGCCAGTCTTCTTTGTTTCTTGCTTCGGTGATAGTTAGGGGTGTTAAACCTAATCCAAAAATCGATTGAATGGACCGAATCAATCCATAAAACTCCGAACTGAAAAAAAAACCAAAATAAAAAACGAGAAAACTGAAACCGAATAATTTGGTTTGGGTTTGAGGCAACTTAGTCCAAAATCAAATTAAACGGAACCGAACCAAATTATGTATAAGAAAATAAAAAAAATGTTAATATATATTCTAAGGGTGCCCTTTATAAGAATGTGTTTTCCATTAATTGCATATTATGATCACCTTAAAAAAAAGTCATTAATGGGTGCCCTTATTATTGAATTAACTATACAATGCTAAAAAAAAAATTTATCACATACATGATAGTAAGATAATTTGTCATTTTATTTAATGTATTTTATTCTTGTAAATATACAAATAAAATAGTAACTAAATAGAAAACATGGTATCAATATATTTGCTCCTTATTTCTAAAAAATCATGACTTTAATTTGAATATTAATCATTCTTACATTACTATTAGTATTACATTGTTATGTTAAATTGATTTAAAAAAGAAAAAAAATATGTCAAAACCGAATTGAAAAGTTTGGTTCGAGTTTGGGTTTCGAAGATTTAGAACCAAATTTTTACATTTGCGTTTGGGATACCTTAGTTTCCACCCTGGCCAAAACCGAAAATACCCCTAGTGATGGCGCTCGTCCAAAGTCAAGAGGGAAGGTGTCTCCTCCGGCGGAGATGGAGAAGTCTCCGCCAGCGGCCAATAAGAGTAACCATGGCAAGAGAAATTAGGGTTCATATGTATTGGGAGAAAGTAAAATGTTGGAGGTTGAAGAAAGGGGTAAAACAGTCAAAGCAACATAAAATTGGATGGAATTAGTGGTCTGTTAAAAGGTAGGGAGGTAACTCAAAGATTATCAAAATAGGAGGTAAGTTAAATATTGTATTATAAGTAGGGGTAAACTCAAAAAAGCCTTATAAATTTCTTTGTCACTTATGGCAAGCTCAATTTCACTAGCAATCACGTCTAATACGCCGTAAGGACGAAAGACGAAGAAAGGGTAATCAATATTACCTCCTTTGTGGTAAAAAAAATTTAGGTGGGGGGTAGGGGGAATGTTCAATAGAGCCAAACTTTAGTGGAATCGGTTATTTTTTAGCCAAGTATTTGTTTTGTTATTTGAATGATGAATATGAAGAGCAAAGACTAATTTTGAAGTCTAAAAATTGAATTTGAAAAATCTGTTTGTTTGATGTCTAGATGTCATATTTGAACATATGTCATTTGTTTGAACATATCACATCTAAAAGCTGATTAATGTAATTTTGATAAATATATACTTATTTTCTTATTGTATAAAGATGACTATATCAAGGGTAAAATAGGTATTTTACCTTTTGAAAATTAAGTGTTAAGTGAAAATAGGTAATAAATCAACTTAATACTAAAAAAACCCCAAAAGTAATTGAAGGCAGGACTTGGTATTGTAATAATATTTATTAAATCAAATTGAATTAGCTCAAAATTAATTTTTATATTAAATGCTCTCTCTTTTTTTTTTTTTAATACAATCAATAATCTATCATATTCTTAAGAGGAAAGAAACTTCGAGCACACATCATTTGCATGGATTGCCACTACTAATAATATAATAAATGAGTTCTAAGTAAAAATTCATATCTTAACGTCTTTATTACAAAGACATTGAGCAATTTTTAATTACATACTTAAGCACAAAAAATGTTAAATAATATAAATTAGAAATTACCTTCTTCTTTTTTTGACTAATTTTGATTATCTATTTTTTATAGAATCGAAAACACCTTAAGAGGAAATGAAAATAGCAAAAATTAAAGATAGAGATCTAAAACATGTGCTTTACTTGTTATGGGATTTGTTTTCTTATTTTTGATTGTTTTGTTTATGTTTGTGTTCGGGTTGATGAACGCCCCATTTTAGATGCTTTTTCTTTCTTTTTTGGCATTGCATTATGTTTGGGGTTGTCTTATAAATATTTATGTTCAGTGTCCCCCTTCGTTGGTATGTTTCAGGGTGAGTTTTTTTTTATTTTGTATGTTTCAAAGTGTGTCTTATATCAAAGATAAAGTACCAACAAATTTAAAAGTGTGGTATTGGTTTATATTTCAAATATCAGGCACCAAAAATACTTACAAAACAAAATATTACCAGTGTTGGAACATATTTGATGTATTTTTAATTGCTGAAAATCCATTAAAAAAATTACAAATTAAGAAGAAACTAAACGAAGAGAAAAAACAAATAAACTCCAAAAGGTTAATAAAAAGATGCTATGCGTATGCGAATAATAAAAGAATGCACACGTAGAGAATACGCACAAAAAGGTTAATAAAAAGATGTTTTTCGTTGATTTGTCACAAATTAATTAGATTAATAAAAGAAAACAAGCAAGAAGATTTAATTAACATGATCGTGCAAATGATTGATGAGATGCCGATCGAATATAACCTGTGGGAATTGTGCACTGCCTTTTGGTCACTGTTGAAGTGGGAAGAATTTTGATTTTCAGAAAAAAAGTTACAAGTGAAAGAAACAATAGAATACTTGAATACACGCGAAATACACGTAATGTATGTGCGCATTCCCTTTTCACATATTATCATACCAAAGTAAAAATATGTTAATATATGGCATTCCCTTTTCACATATTATCATACCAAAGTAAAAATATGTTAATATATGGCATTCCCTTTTCACATATTATCATACCAAAGTAAAAATATGTTAATATATGTAGAGACAGTAGAGCTCACATGTTCAAATTTTATCAAATGATTTTTCATTGAAAAACTAGTACACGAACAAAATAGAGTTCAAATCTTATCAAATAATTTTTCATTAAACAAACCAAATACATAAATAAAATAAAATAAATACTATAATTTAGGATCCGTTTGATAATAACATGAGAAAAAAAAACAGTTAATTTTTGTAAGAAGTTAGAAAATAAATTTAGACATGTAAGGATTCCTTCTTACTTTGTTACTTTTTTCATGAAGAAATTTTCTTTGGTGGTTCAAAAACAAAAAATTATGAATGAGGTAAGACATCTCTACACATAAAATGAATATGAGATGGAGAATATCTCATTACATGACTCAATTTATTTTCCTAACTTCTTACTCAAATCAAGTGTTTTTATTTTCTTTTTCTATGTTGTTATCAAACATAACCTTAACGTCAACTGAATCGAGACCGGTTTATATAGATAGAAGATTAGCTAAGCCTTGGACGCCCCACAAAGGCCCCTCTAAATTTTACTTTTTAATCTAAAGCCGACTGATTAAAACATCCTACAAGTTAAATCTTCATCTCCCTCACCAAAGGCGAGAATTCAAGAATCAAACATGCGTACGCAAAAAACGTCATAAAATTAATGTTTTATAAAGTAAAAACCAAATCATAAACTTCCGAAAATCACCACAACCCCACCCTTTCATGAAGTTAAAAAACATAGGCACTATTATAAGGGCCCTTCAATTTTCCGACTGCCCAAAATACTTGCCCGAAATCGTTGCAAGAATATTAAGCATAACAACTTCATCGTCCATTTCCACCTTTTGGGCTCGCAAGCTAGCACATTTCCGCAGCAAACACCTAAGGGATGCACAAGTGTCTGCGTTTAGCGGAGTATCCACAGCTGCACAAAGGGCAAACAACCACACACAATCACTTCTCGAGAGATGGCTCATAGTCTCCACCGAGCTTATGCGTTTCCTTAGCATCGAAACTCGAGCCACGGAGTCCATCCCTAGAATCGTAGTCAAGGTGGGCCCACAGTCGCCAATTGAAGATTTAGGGCTGGAAAGAGAGGGCGAATCATCCATTTCATTCACAGCCAAGGACTGTGAAGAAGAATCAACTGACTGGCTAGAATCAAATTCACGGGTAGTTAAATTCTCGAACTTTTCAAGAACGATATTATCAAGAATTAGATTGGGGCATTCTTGTTCATGAACAAGAGTAGGCAATGATTGCGGTTCAGCAGAAACGTTCATAGAAGAACCCTCGTAGCGTGATAAAGCCTGTGGATAATACAAAAAATGAAAGTAGGATAAGTCACCTCTTGTTATGCCTGAAGTATCACTACACTTGAGAAGGATATAATTTGAACTGCCAGGGCCCACCAAGATCAAGGTGTCCCTAACATCCCATTGTTGGAGGAGCAGCAATGCTGCAGTTACCAGCTTCATCAACTAGTTATCATACCGGATGTATTGATAGGTTGTACATTTTCGGAATGTATAACTCATTAATGCACCCAGTATGATTATCCAGTGGATAAAACTGGTAAGAATATCTCTTTCCTCAGCGGAGCATGATTAAATCCTCGCTTGGTTTCAGTTTTAATATATTCCAGGTATCTTAAATTGATAAAATCATACACCTCCCATCCCAAATTGAGTCCATTTTTCCTTTTTGGAATGTCCTAAATCAAAATCCAGTTCCTTTTCGATAATAATTGAAACCTAACAATAGTTAACACGTTTAATTTATTGATTATGGTGACACTAGTGTATATAACTCATCGGAACTAGTTGCATCACAGGATTCAATTCCTTCCCAAAAGGTCAAACTTCATGTCTACAATTACCAGCTTCTCTTTATGTCAGATACAAAAATTTGACAAAATAAGCATAAAATCCTACAATTGTGGGGGTTTTATAAGTGGGTTATATTTTATTTTTTTTATCAGAAACAAAACGCTTTTATTAAAAACTAATTAAAGCAATACAACATAGATTACATCTTTAGTGAACCAGTAGTCCACCAAAGCCCCTCAAGAAATATGGAAAGGCTACAAAAAACCAAGCGTTACAAAAAACCAAACCAAACAACAATAATATATAAGTGGGTTATATATTATTGTGCCATCAGCATATTCCTCTAATTTCTTCGTCACCTTCATTTCTTTTTTGTTCCTCATTTCACAGATGACAATATTTAGCAGCACCATTTTTTAGTTAATATGTCATCTTCTTCTAAAGTAAAAAAAGAGAATCATCTATGATCGTGCCAACTAGAATGCATGCTTCAAAAGTTAATAACTAAATCTGTTTTTGTTCTTCATATAATTCAAGGGACATGGTTTTGAATAAACAAAGCTTCGGGAAAAATAATATAAAGAATTACGGAAAAGGCTAACAAATACTTACCAGCCTTAGCTCCGAAAAATCAGCAAGAAATGAGTCCTCCCACTCTTTCAGCGGCAGCAAGTGATCTGGGCACTTTGCAATATCAGGAATGTTTGGCATATAAATCGTCTGCTCCTTGTTTAATTTACTTCTTTCAACCTTGGCAACCTTCACTTTTGGGATGTGTTCAGCTTCCCACCTATATTCAGCAGAATGTAAGGGAGTTAATACCTCAGCACGCATATTTACACCTCTTTAGAAAATGGCAGTGGGAAAGGGTAGCTTTTCAAAACTACCGAACGCGTTACAATATCAAAGATTGACTAAATTCGAAGGTTTTTACACTGTTTCTATATCAAATAAGCTTCTCTACCATGCATCAAAAAATCGGCTGCAATGTACATTACAGGATAGACAAGGCCCCAAAGAAAATAATTACCTCTATTCAATATAGCATTTACCATAATTACTGACTACTTGGTCACCAATTTTGTACTGCCAAATTCATTGTACTAACATGTCGATAGATCCAGTTTCTCTCTATAAATGCCTCCAAAACCATTAATTTATCTCAACAAATTTCTTATATGTACCAGAACACTTTCACATGATGCTGACAGGCGAAAGTGACCTATGAATTAAAGATTCCTTATTTAAGCAGCATCCCCCTTTCAAATACATTATCCGGTACTGAATTAGACTTAAATCCCACAAATTTCAAATAGAAATTGCATACAAACAAGTAGCAATGTGACATGAACTCCTATGAGAAGCGCCTCACTTAGTGCCATTTAAGTAGCCCTAAGAAAATATGAATGAGAAGTCCTACTCAATTACCACTAATTCTGCAATGAAATCAGAGCAGTTAAAGAAAATCTTGATTTCCTTTCAATCTAAAGTAACTCTAAGCATTTGCGGAGCAGAAGAACTTCACTTGACCAAACTCACCTCTAGATCCAGAACATTACACGTCAGCATCTATAAATTAAGCAATAAAGTATTGGGAGATGAGATCATTTCAATCTTAAGAGTGGAAACTGACAAAAAATAAAGATGTATCAAGAAGGATAATATCCGGTCATGCCCTCGTGTCAACCAATAAAGTTAACAAGTTGAACTCAAATGAATCTCCTCTATAAAAGATAATTGCGAGCAATACCTAGAATAAATGTGACCACCAAAGAAAATAAACAAATGCAAATTATTGCAGTGGAGGAACACAATTTTAAGGAGAAAAACAATAGAAATAAGTTATGGAAGGGTCAAAATCTTAAAATAGACGAACATAAATCAACAGAGTCAAAATTTTTCATTTCATCAGGACATTGCCCCCAAGAAGAGATGCGGATTTCTTTATACATGGGTCCCTATGGATATTGTGGCATTATTGCATAAAGACTAAGATTGTTAGTAATCATCAAATGAGGAATAAAAATTAATGTACCGAATCCCGCAATACCTAGATAAAAACATGTTTAAAAGTAAAACAACCCTAGTACACGTACCTGGATTCACCAAAGCAAATAAATAGAAATCAATGATCAGACATAAGCAGAATAAACAAAAAAAATTGCACTTGTACAGAAAAAATGTAAGAGCAATGCTACGCATCACACCACTTCTCACCGGCTATTTGTACCGGCTGAAAAGGTTAAGCATCATAAAACTATTTCTGCAGAATGAAAGAAGTCTGTAACTTTATAAAAAGTTCCGGACATTTCAACTCCATTGATTTCTTCACTTGATTACTGATCACTAAATTGTTGAGGCTGAGTCTATACTCACTCAATTTCACAGCTGAAGGGATTCATTCCTCTTTCTCCCTTTCCTTCTATAACCCCCTGCTTGTCAAAATAGTTCCTCTCTCTAAACCCAAATTATTGACTTCAAACATGATTTTTTAAAAAAATGTTTGAAATATGTACATTCTTCATCAGATAATTGTTTCCAACAAACTAGCACTAGGTGGCTCTCTTTTGCCTTAATTTTATTCATATATATCTTAGGGTTTTTTTTCCACAGGAAAATAAAACCTCTCGTTTGTAATATACCCCAATCTTCTTAACATGGAAGAAGTATTATAATTCATTCAATCTTAACTTTAGAGCATGATACATACATATGAGATGAAGAAAGCATTGAACGGAGCCAACAAAGGGGTTGTTAAAGTTTAACCTTTCCAATTTCTCACTGAAAATTGCAGTTAAAAAAGATAAATTAATTATCTAAAATGACTGACAGAATGGAGCCACATCAGCCGGTACGTCAATGCGGTAAAAATGGCCGGTGGGAGAAGCATTTCTCAAAATGTAATTGGGAGAATATAAAGCTAAAGAAGATGAGAAAAGAAGAGAGAAAGATACCTAACACGCCGAAGATATTCTAATCCATCTTGAGGAGGACCAGAATCAAAATCAGGTTTGCCTGTAACCAAAAAGGCAGGTCTCTGAATACTACTGTATTCTTCATCATCACTATCATCATCTTCGCTCACCTCTTCCTGTACAACTGTGTCGCCATCTAAAACACTATCCATGTTTTGAATTTCATTATCCATGTTTTCACAATACTCATCACCTGAAAGTGCATCAACGTTTTTAGTGACAGAAATTCCACCAGTTTTGAAACCCTCAGTGTCAGCCATCAGTTATGTATAAAAATAAGCTCAAGCAATTGACAACTAAAAAGTAAAAGCAATTTGAACATCATCAAAAAAGAATCATGGCTTTATTACTTTGCACTAGCAATTCAATGTATCAGACATCTCCACATGTAGATTTACAGCGTATCTATCATCTCCTCATTTACAATTGCTATGTTTCTATCCTTGCTACAAAAAGAATACTGACATCTCAACAAGTAAACATTGAAACAGGTCAACAACATGACTATGCATACAAACAGATTGCATACAGGTAGCATGCACATTCCGAACTATCGAAAGTATACAAATCAATCACGGGGATATATGATGTTTAGTATGTTGCCAGAGACTCCTTTAGGACATTCTTCGGTACCCAAAGATTTTCAAATGGCTTGCGTCTTTCCTTTGCAGCCACCCAACCTGTGCACACAGAAATTGAACACATCAAATTGACACAAACAGGACCCAACATACAAGAGATGAGAAATGGTGTAGAAAAGTGTAGAACAATTATTCCACTCCAAGATTGAAGTTCCATTTAAGCCTATCCTCACCCAGCTCCCCTTTTCTATGTACCAGTGGTGAGAAGAAATGAGTTATGTTACTATAAAATTGTTTGTCAATGCTTCTTTCCATAACCACTACTTCTTTAGGGTGCTTAGAAAGTACTAACAACCCCAATAAAGCATCGAAGGAAAAGAAAGGAAGAATAGGAAAAGGAGAAGCAGGTAGGCACAAATTTACCAAGATAAACCGAACAATATCAAACAAAATGAAAAGGAAAGAAAACTATAAAAAAGTTAAAAATCCATAAAATAGACAGTACAATACTGTGTTTTCCTCTTATTTCATGGACATCAGTCACACAGTTCAAGGATAATTTCAGATATCTATGTGAAATCACAAGCTCAAGCCACTCAAACACAGCGGTAGCGATATAAAATATTTGGTTATCATAGCAAAGTATATGCTTCGCCATATCTGTCATCTCTCCTTTTTTTTAATTGTATCTGATTATCTCTCTTTTGTTCTCTTTTTCCTATTTTATCTTTCTCTTGAACAAGCTGCTATCTTTCTTAAAGAGCCAATATTTCAAAAGGATAAAAGAAAAAGAAGGTAGTAACTAATCACAAGCATAGACTCGGCAAAAGCCATGCTTTATTAAATATCAATAGAAGTTCACCGACCAAGATTTCATTGATCCAACAATTCATCTGCCAGAAATCTGGAATAGTTCTAAAGAAGCACGTCATTAGCAAATCCTTAACCATAAATACTTAAACTATTCTTCATCCAATCACACAGAGATAACAGTAGGCAAGGAGAGCTTCCACAAATCTAAAGAAAAATCTGACTTCCTAATCTCTGGCAACTTTTAAAGGTGACCACAGATCCCTTCATTAGATTTAAACCAAGAACAGCAGATTCTTCCAAAGAAAAAGATGGAGAGAATAAACCTAATATGCTCCCCAAAGTTAACATATACAGTGCTGGTTAGCTTCCTTTATCCATTACAAATTTGAAATACTAATGCAGAATCTGGAAGGTTTTGGACGTCACAGTTGCAATGTGCTACATAATGAAGATATATGTATCAAGCACAAAACCTCCTTCGAATCAAGAGGATATCTAACAAACTATTGAAGCGTTCCTGCACTTTTCATGGGCCTCACTATGGCCTAAGCACAATATTAGAACAACGCCAAAATGAACATAGTAAACCGAGAAACATATTGAACAGTCTGAAGGAAAACAGATTTCTCAATCTTAATATGCAAAGCAATGGGTTCCAATGTTGACTACGGTGCAACAAATGTAAGAACGGGGATGGCCGCTGGCTTCATAAAAACGTAATATTACTTGGTGGGCTTTTCAGCAACCACAGAGAGAGGAAAAAGAATAACAAGAATATTGAACAGTCTGAAGGAAAGTATACATGCACTTACTATTGTACATAAAAACAAATGCAATTATTACTATGGCATATTGCAAGCACATATGGTCTTAAGAGGCATTTAAGGAAAAGAAGAACCTAACTCAATCATCACAAACTGTCAGCCAATTAACTAAAGTACGATCTCAATACACAAGAAAAAGGTCCACGAGTGACATTGTTAAGTAGAACTTGTTGATATTTTGGTTAATGCATATGAAACTCCCGTGATTCATTTCAGTTTTGGCTGGAATCAAAACAAGAATAGAGTCTAGAATCTTCAATTTCAAGTGAGTGTAATATAGTGGCAAAAGCGAACAGGGAATCAACGAATCAACACACATGTAATGGAACCTATCAAATTCACCAAGAATCCAAAAAACAACTTAGATTAAAAGAAGAACATACTGAGAATTGGAGGGCCAGCATCCTTCTTCTTCAACAGCGGGCGAGGATCGAAATTCACGCGGATGTGCTTCTGCTGATTGCAGTCAACCAGGCCATCATATTCCTTTGTCACAGATGGTCCAAACCCACAGTATATCTCAACCCACTTCTTCTTTTGTCCTTCTACATTCACAAACCTCAGGCCTCCATCTCCTTTCTTGAGTAAGCCCACCTCTTCTTTTGTCCTTCTTCCTGTGCATCATCAGCTTTCTTTTCACGGCCCTTTTGAGGGTCAACCATCTTCTGGGTGAAATCAACCTTTTCATTCCCACTTGTCTCCAAACATTTTTTCAGGCCTTTACCCCTTCTCCTGAGCTTCTTCTCATACCCAACAACAGTTTCTTGATTGTTGTTGTTATTCTTTTTATTATTACCAACATTCCTCTCCATATGATTGTTAACAACAACTCTAGGTCTAGGAGGAGGAGGAGCAGAAACAGAACCAATGAGTGCTGTATCATCAATTACTTGAATCTTCAGTGCACATTTAACATCCCTGCCACCACGTGCTCTCTGACTATCCTTGTGCCCAAGATTTTCTCTCACAAACTTTTTCTGTTTTCCCTCAATGGCTCCAAGATTTTCATCAGCAAAAGATTCAACAATGTATGACTTATCATTATTAGAATCGGAGATAGATTCTTCATTTTGTCCGTTTCCATTTCCAACCAAGAAGAAGTGTTCTTTCTTGTTTTGAAATGGAATTTCAGATACAAGATTTTGAACGAAAGAAGAAGTAGAAGATTCTTGAGCCACCAAACCTTTGTCACTTGAATCTTCAACAGCAGCAAAGTCCATCTGAACTTGATTATTACTCACCATATTGACTTCACCACGAGAAGATTCTTCAATTTTTCCAGAGAAACAACCATTATTCTGATTTCCATCACCCACAAGGGGAGGAGACTGAACCACAGAAGTCGAAAAGCCAGCCACGTAATCAACATCGTTGAGCAGATTCATAGGGACGTCGTCGTACCCAGAGCCGTCTTCGTCAAACCCTAGCTTCTCTTTTACTATTACTACACCTTGAGTG
The DNA here is from genome assembly GCA_021464415.1 of Lonicera japonica. Taxonomy (NCBI): domain Eukaryota; kingdom Viridiplantae; phylum Streptophyta; class Magnoliopsida; order Dipsacales; family Caprifoliaceae; genus Lonicera; species Lonicera japonica. Next base: position 712,534 of record CM038468.1, on the reverse strand, counting down.
AAATCGGACACAACAGATTCTTGGTTGTTAGAACACTTGGGCTTCTTTTGAAGGCAATCGGAACTGTGAGGATCAATTCCAATTCCCTCTTCGCCGATTAGAGGCGAAAGCGATTGTAGTTGATGCGAAGGAGGAGATAGCGGAGGAGATTCCTCGAAGGAGGTTGTCTGTAGTTGATTATCAGAAGAATCATCAGAGATATCGGAGATTCTTCGTTTGAGTCCTACGCCACTTTCTGAATCGAAATCATCCGCCATTGTTATCGACAAATAAACTTCGAAGCTTTCGTTCTTTGATGGAGAGAGAGAGAGAGAGAGAGAGAGATTTTCAGTTTCAGAGGGAGGGTTTTGTGGGTTTAGAGAGAGAGAGAGATGGGAGGTTTATGTAGACAGAGAGAGAGAGAGAGAGAGAGAGATTCGTAGAACAGACCGGATTTAAGAGGTGGCAAAACGGGCCCAATTGACGGGGATTGGGTTGATTAAATAAAATAACTAGGCGGCGAAACAGGGCCTTAAATTTTGGCAAATGCTATTTTTGCTATACAAAATATTTAGTAATATTTAATATTTTATTTGTTTGTTGAGAAATAAATAAATAAATATTATTCACTTGATAACAAAATTTTTATTTTCTTGTTATTAGACAAGTAATATATATTTACTCGCTTGTTATCGAACGAGTAATATATATTTACTCATTTGTCATCGAACGAATGAAACGTAGAGTAAAACTAAATATTTAATGATGTGCAAGCCACTTAAATTTTTGACTATCCATTTTGATACCATATGTGTTATAGAAATTAATTAGTTTAAATTATGAATTAGGGTCATTATTCTTTATATATATACACCAAAGATTCTCTAATAATAAAGGTAATTAGACATAAAGATTCATTCTAATAATAATATAATTGTAAAGAATAATTGTAAATTAGCACAGTAAATTAAGGATATTACACAAACAAGACACTAATGCCTTTATATTATTTAACTAATAACACAATAATCCTAATATAACATCTCACGTCTCCAAAAAACACTTATAACCGATCCCGATCAAAAACAAATTCAAACAACCTTCTCGCTCTCACGAAATCCACAACGGTCGATCATCAGCGTCGAAGATGACGCAAAAAATCATTCCGGTCATCAACTCCGATCCATTGTCCAGTTATTGATTCATAAAAGTACTTTTGATCATGTTTTAGCGCTTTTGATTACTCTCAATCCTTAATATATTTCTTCAGTGTGAAAATTACATATCTATTGTTTCGATTGTCCATGTTTCTCCATCTAAATCTATAAACATTGATTTTGTAACTGTTTTTGAACATTTTAGATTTAGTAATTTCAAACTCTGTTTATGATACGATGTGCTAATTTGTTTTAGCACTTAATGGTTATTCATTTTTCTCTATTGTGATTCCACACTGTATTTGTTAAATTTCTTTAATAATGTGTTGCTAAAACAGTATTAGCACTATGACACCCCAAATCATGTTTAAATGATTTGACCTCCAGGACCCGATTAGTCACGGTATCGTATGCGACGATGGGTGCAAATTAAAATAGTTTATATATTATTTAAAAGCATGTCTTGCTTAAAATCCATATTTAGGAAAATTTTGACATGTGAAATTTATAAGTTTAACAAATCCAAAACTTGTATATAACAATATAAGTCTTAATCCTTTAGATTAAGCTCCACATTCATAAAAATATATTCAACGAAATGAAATCAAATGGTTTATATAATAATGACCCTTTAACAAGGTCCCAAATCATAATTAAAGGCTTTCCAACATTTTATACAAAAAAGTGAATACAAGTTCGAATTATATAATAAATTCTACAAAGTGCCCAGATTTATTATATGTACAACAAACATAAGTTGTTCTCGGACAACTATAAGTTTCTAAGCCATCAGAGGTATCTAAGCTTCAGATGCGTACCATCCTGAAAGAAGTACCTGCAAAACTGGTTTAGAAAATGGGAATAGGTCAAACACTAGCTCAGTAGGAACTATAGGATTTTTAAGTAAGGAAATACTTTTAAGAATGCACATGCAACGTGCTATATGAACGTAGTTTAAATCATATTTGAATGCATACGCCATTTATATATACATATATGTGCCACCTTTGCATATAGAAAAATAATATGTCAATATGCGTGAAAACCATATATATGAAATGCATACGAAGTGTTATCCCAACCCCAAAGATACAATAAAGGATATATCATCAAGATACTAGAAAATCACAATAACAAAGTATCCCCAAGATAAGGAAACCGTAGTAATAAAATATGTACTCTCGAGATATAAACAAACCATAATGAAAATCATAATCATAAAACAAATGCAGGCACTAATCTTGTAATCATCAACCTCGTGTCTTGCTTCCTAGGTTCATGTTATACCATCACTTCTCATATTCTGCATCTAGGATTTCCTCAACTGTGCACAGCGACCACGATCTAAGCCCCTAAGGCTGAGTCCCCCATAGACCACCTAGATATGTAAGGTATGCAGCAAGCTGGGTCCCCCTATGGACCATAAAGGATGCTGCTCTTAAAGCGGGATGCTTCTACACGGATCAGGGTGTGTAGCCACCAAGGCTAAGTCTCCCCACGGATCATTAATGCCTCGCTATTTTTTGAAACATCAATAGAAAGCATTTACTAAATAACATACTCAAATGTATATCTGTATCTCAAATAATATCTTCATAATTCCTACAATAACATCATTGTTGTACTTAAACCAAACACGCTAAGTCCGTTAACTAGTGGCTCAGTAGCGATTTTATCAGTTAGCTTCGTAAATAGGGGAATTTCTTTATAATATAATAAATGAATTCTAAGCCAAGCAATAAGCATAATTTATGTCGCTTGGAATCAATATAAACTTCCCCTTATGTTTCCCAATGCATGGATTTTTCAAAATGGATATAAAACTGTGTTCATCATAGTTACAGACTGGCCAGTTACTCAACAGATCTCCTAATAATGAATTAGTAGACTAAGTACAACAATAATATTACAAATCTAAATGAATATATTCAAGTCAGGTTTATAATTCATGTATGACTCCAAATATACGTATATCACAATTTAGATATTCGTTATCATACCAGAAAGTGAGTTTTTACAAGAATATTTATCAAACTCAACATATAATTGGGGATTTATGCATAATAATCACCTTATAATGATATTGTTGACCTAAGGTCTTAATCTTATTTTGATAATAACAATAAATCAATTATGTGTAATTTGGGAGCATATTATTCATTTACATTTTTATCTATGCACCTATTTAGGGGGAGCATATTATTCATATGCTTAAAATTATTATATTTTTATAAACACACATTAACTCTATTGTCATCATCAAAAAGGGGGAGATTGTTGACCTTAAAGTCAATTAATCTTATTTTGATAATTACAATAAATTAATAAAGTGTTATTTAACTCGGTTATTCCAATGATGATAGCCATTTTAACTGATATATCTTCCGACCAAGTGTAACTTCAAATCGAAGCAATCAAAATCTCACACAAGCTTTACAAACGCCTCTACTCACAAGAAATGAACTCAAGTGATATACATGTGCTATACAAAACCAAGAAAGGATCAAGAACATCAAACAAGTGAAGATACGCACAAGAAAATCAAGCATCACGAAGACTCGAATTATCATTAAATGGAGTGAGTGCTTAGATTTTATGTAAAGATACTTTATTGATCAAATCCCTATAACTCAAACATATTCTTACATCTTTTAAAGATTGATTCAAATTAGCTTGAAATTGAATTTATTTGAAAAACATCATTTTGCAAAAACCGAGTTTCAAAATAAATTCATATTAATTTTAAATGATCATATTTTAAGCTGTAATAAAAATACGTATCTTAGAAACATATCTTTGAGGTTCAAAAATCATTAGAATTTTATTTGAAACTAAATTGTTAAATTGCAAAAATATTTTTATTTTACACTTAAAATTCGCTCAATTTTTGTCCATCTTTGATCTAACGGTAAGATGGAGGCCTTCCCGAACTCCGATTATTTTGAAATTTTTACAGTAGTTAGACAACATCACCTGGCAATTTTGAATAAAATTTGAGTATGATCCAATGGTCTAATTGGGAGAAATTAACAAAACAAATTTGAATTTTTTTTGTCAAAATTAACTGTTGGAACTTTGACAAATGTGCAATTTTGACCCATTAATTAATTAATCCACTACAAACGGCTACAAACTTTTTCAAGCTATAAATATGAGTTTTAAGACTCATTTTTAACAACTTGAATGATCATACAAAACCATTTTTCATATATTCTTATTATTCAAGTATTCTAGCTAAAGCATTGATCAATCTCTTCATTCTTTGAGCCTATATTCATTGATCAATATTGATATCTCTTAGTGTGAGCTTCATTTGTATTTTGTTATATACAAGAGAGATATTGTACATTGGTGTTCGCCACCAAAACTTATTCAAATCATAATTGTGAGAGGTATATCTCATAGATTAGCAATTAAGAGGAATTTCTTGTGAAAGTATTGAAGGTGTTTTCAATACTTGTGAAAGTGTGTGATAAGAATATACTTGTAGATGTTTGATCTTCACCCGAAAGGAGATCGGTTATAGTGGAAATTCTCGGGGAACTAACCGAGCGCGGAGTAGGGGGAACAAGCCGAACCATGTGGACAAAAAATCTTCGACTTCAAATTAGTTCAATCTTTCTTACTCAATCTCTTTATTTATTTGTTATATTAATTGATTGAAGTTGCTTATATTGTTGCTTATTCTTGGGATTGATTATTTAATTGATTGTTTTCCTTGATAAACTTATTTAACTAAATTGCTTTGCTTAAATATTTTAAAAACGTTCTAATTTCGCATTAAGTTTTTAAAACCCTATTCACCCCCCCCCCCTCTAAGGTATTTTCCGACCTACAGATATTGAGTGCATAACAACTAAGCAATCAAAATGAATTAAGCCCAACCCCCATGAATATACCAATATTTTAAATCATATGCAATATCTCAAATATGGTTTGATTTGAAACAAGAAATATGTAATAACTTGAAAAATAGTTTGGGTACTAGTGTTCTAACCTTAATTAAGCTAAATCTTCGATGTTCAAGTAGAAGATTAAGTTAGATCGAGCGAATCTTGAGCTTTCCTTAAACATTCCAAGCCCTAGCCATGGAAGAAGATGGGGATGGTGGAGAATATGATGAATAGTCATGATTTGTGAGTAATAACTTTAATCTTCTAACAATCTCCATCAAGATTTGGTGCTTTCTCACTCTAGGACCTTCCCTTTAATAGTGGAAGTGTGTGTGGCTCGAATGAGGGTGAAGGGAAGCTTCTAGTGGCTTAAAAATTAGGTCAAGGCCATAAAAACACAAGATTTTACTAAATCTAAAGGCCATCAGTGGACTGATGGACTTCCTTTAGTCGACTGATGCCCACTGCCAGCACTTTTGGTACTTCGTGCGAGAATTAAGGTTTCAGCCCTCAACATGCGAGAATTAGGTTTCGGCCAAAACACGAAAGTTTTAGGTTATTGAATTACCTTTTCAATGGCGCAAATTGGGATTCATTTGGACTTCGGATGAAGAAGTTATGCCTTTCTTTTCGGTAAGTGCAATATAGGCGTTGAATGTCCGAATTTCGCTCCGACCACTCGAAATGGGTTACTACCTATTAGGAGAATGTAATAATATATAAATGGAGTGTGAAAAAGTTATAAACTACTCAAGCACTATTTAAACTTATCCTTGTCTCCCGAACCAAAAATGCCTATATGGGAAATGTGGAAGAATTTGACAAAGAAGTGGTATTATTGGTCTCACAAAAAGGAAACTAAATGTAGGTTGGATTTTAACCCTAGAGGGGGGGGGTGAATAAGGTTTATAAGCAAATTAAAAGTGTTTCAAAATAAACTAAGATAATCAATAAGTATTTTAAACAATTAATCAATGATTGCAAGATGAAACAATAATTAAAATAAATAAATAAATAGATAAGGATAGAGAGATATAACCACAACACAATCACGTTTTGTTTACGCAGTTCGATTTTTGGCCATACATTCGCGCCCGAGTAGTGCCCTTGAGAAATTCCAATAAACGATTTTCTTACAAGTGAAAATCAAACCACTATACAAAGTACAATCTTGTTCACTGCACTTTTCACAAGACTTTCTTGCTTACACAATGAGAAAAACCTCTTAAATGTAAAGTATAATAGATTTTGGTGATACACACCAATGGAATACAACTCTATCAAAGTGCTTGCAAAAATTACAAGATGAAACTCACTTCTAGATTTATAAAGACTTGATCAATAGATACAAAGATGAATTGCTCAAATCAAGAAAGCTTTTAAATCAAATATTGATTGATTAAAGTTTGAAGGATCAAATGATGAAATATTATGCAAAATGTGAGTTTCAAAGCTTCAAAAATGGTGCATAAATAGCTAGAAATAAGAATACGACCATTTGGGAACTAAACTAGCCGTTTGGAAATAATACTATGCATTCGCACTTCAGCAGTCGCTTGTTAAAGCCATTACAGGCGCTTGTTAACTGCAACAGTCACATGTTTCTCCAAAACAGGTGCCTGCTAGGCACCTGACATGGAGTATTTCAAAGCGACCAGTTCCTGATTTAATAATACTTCAAAAGTTTTTAGACTGATTTTTAAAAGGTTGCCAAAACAGGTTGGAACTAGGTTTTGTTTCTTGAAAATGAGATTAGATAAAGGCATGTATCACTTTTTGAAACTTAATCAACTTTTCTTGAGATTTGCATTTTATGACAAAGTTTAAAATCTCTTCTAAAGTGTATTTTTCAATGAGATGCAAAAGATGAGAATTTGAGCAATTTTATTTTCTATGAAGATCAAAAAATTAATAACTTTACAAATTAAAATTCTAATTTGCACTCACATAAAATTAATTCTTCGTCTTGAATATAAACTTGAAGCTCTTGAATTTGCTTTGCATCTTTGTGAGGAATTCTTGTACTTCTTGAGAGTTTATTGAATAAATTTGTGAATCCTTCTCAATGAATCTAATTGCATAATTAGTTAAACTAAATGGAACAATGGAAGCTAGATTAATAGTCAAAATTAATACGGATAATCAAAATTAATGTGAATAATCATATTATCAAAAACATTGATTCAACACTAAACACGGGCGTTACAAGCACTAATTGTCCAACAATAGAATGGTGCAAAAAATGTTTTATCACCGACAGCCCAATAGAGAACAATTAAATTCAAGGTACTAAAATAGATTTAGCATCAATTGTTCAACATTGCAATGGTGCTTAAAAGATTTTAATACCAATTATCCAACACTAAAATGAAAGGTTTTAACACCAATAGCCTAATAAAGAATAATTAAATTCAAGGTACTATAATAGATTTCGTACTAATCGTCCAAAACATGACAACTAATTGCATGGTGTTAAAACAGTTTTAATATCAATTGTCCAACACTACAATGGTGTTCAAAAAAGTTTTAGCACCACAAGTGAACACAAATACTTAAACTGAAGGTATTAAAACATTTTAGCACCACATGTCCACACAAATAATAACTGAGATCGTGTAGAGAATTCTAAGAGAGAGAAATTTTTGATCATATAAGTTGTGTAGGAGAGAGCATTATTCATAGAAATGTTTATATTAAGGGTATATTTGTCCATCAACATTTATCATTTTTCTTAAAATAAATTAATATTATGAAAAGTGTCTTTTTTGTAAAACCAAATTATAAAATCAGTATTACTTTCCTTTATTAAACATGAGTTCGTCCTTAAAGTTATAAAACATTACGGAACGAGGCTCTTCTTATAATATTATTGATGTGCAATGTTTTAAGTCATTATATTATTGTAAAACTTTTAGTGTTGTAGACAAATTGTTGTATGTGCTTAGATTAATTGTAGTAGGTGCCGCCAGGATATATATTATAAGTATTTGTTCCACATCGCCAGAATAAGGACAAACTAATGTGTTATATATGTGTCGCCACTAGTCCTTCCTAATAAAAAGATTTTTAAGAATAAAAATTAAAATCATGAACGTTCAAACTCAATGTAAATAATATTTTATTGAATTAGATTGAAACGTGGCAACAATAGCATGCAGGTGTCCCTTGAATTCAGAGAAAGCAATGGAATAATAAATATGGAAGCTAGTTTGGGAAGAAAAACGGTGATGATATTGCCTATCCCATTTTTTGTCACTAACATCTTCCATTAAAGCAAACCCCATGTCTTACATTGCCATTCTAAGAATTAGTCACAAACATCCTCTATCATTAAGCTTTTAATCACTCGACCTATCTAATTCGATTGGTGTGCATAATTTCGAACATTATAAACCGGATGAACATTGATATTATTCAATGTTTATTTGAATCATAATAACCGAATATTTTCATATCTATTTGAATATTAACATTACAGACCAAATGAACATTGATATTATTCAATGTTCATTTGAATCATGATAAGCTGAAATTTTCAGATCCATTTGAATATTATATACGAAATGATTTCTACCCATTCAGATCATTATAATCGAATGAACACTAAACACAGTGAAATTGGAAGTTGTAATGAGAAAGAAACCCAAGAGATCTTTTGATAAACCCATAACTTCGAAGAAGAAGAAGAAGAAGAAGAAGAAGAAGAAAAAAAAATGGGTGAGGTGGAATTAAGAATAAGAAGATATCGATAGTGAACATAGTGAAATGAAAAGTTGTAATAAGGAAGAAACCCAAGAATCTTTTGATAAACCCATGACTCAGAAGAAGAATAAAAGAAATGGCGCGAGGTGGGTGAAGAGAAGAGGAGGAGAGGTGTATTAGTGGACAGTGGGAAAAATTGGCGCAAGGCGAAATGGTGTGAGGTGGGGTGAAAAAGAAGAAGAGGTGAGCGCACTCACAAACACTTGGCCCACTTACGGAGAGTTTGTTGGTAAGAACTCACCTAACGTTAGACAATGTAGTGCTAGAGTATTTTTCAAATAAAGCCCACCTAATGAGATGTGAGTGCACTCACATAAACTCAACTTAAATTGGGAGAGAGCGTTGCCAAACACTCTCCTGACATCAGGCAATAGATGTGGGTGTTTAAGGGGAGGGGGGTGTTACGATGTATTTTTAGTTAAATTATGAAGGGGCGTTTGTGACATATTTTGAGGGTGTAATAACACCGCTCTTTATTTAAGAGTAATGGTATTAGCACAAAAAATTACTCTAACATTCCAAAATCATTTTTAGTGACAAAAAAGTTTCTAAAAAAATTTATATAAAATGTCACTAAAGATGATTTTGGAATGCGTACTTAATTTGATGGAGTGCTAATATCATTACTTGGCCTTATTTAATATCACGTGGGCCCCTCTATTTAAAAATCTAACGGTTTCTAATTAGGTCGAGTAAAATTAAAAGAAGACAATAGCACGTGAAAGTTTAGTGTCGGATAAAATAGTTTAAGCAGACGGCCCGATAACCTAAAAACCACGGGGTTTAAGAAATCGTCAAAAGTCAATATCAATATAACATCTTAAAATTTGGGAGTTGATGAATGCACCCTTTCTTTTTTATCAAACACCCCTTAATCACAATTTAATTAAAGAAGTAAGGCAATGATAAAATTAAATAAAAACAATTTATGGCCCAAACCTAGACACAAGTTTACAAATAAATTAAAGAACCAACAGAGCCATAAGCCAACCCAATTCTTCAATTTTCACTTACAAGTGTCTAGCCCAATTCTTGAATTCTGTAGCCCAGCCACGTTTTAAGCAATTGATGAAAATAGTCCCCAGATTTTAAGTCGAATAGTAATACAATGGAAAACTAATTTCTAATTATTAATTGCAGTAAATTAAAATCAAAGGGGAAACAGGAGTCGTAATCCACCCCTTTTGTTACAAGACTCAATAAAACATATATATATTTTCACCATAAAAAGAATTCTAAGGCCATAAATTGTTCAAACAATTAAAACTCATTCAATCCAATAACAAATCAAATCACATAAATTCTAACACCGCTTTTTACTAATACATGCACTAAACAAATACAATTTTATTTAATCCTAAATACACAAAATAAAATGAAGAACCTTGCTCTGATACCAATTGTTGGAACTCGGGATGTAAACATCACAAGAAAATTAATTTTATATGATGAACAAATATCTCTTTAAAGGGTTAGATCTATTTCGTGCATTCAACTGATTAAATATAATTGTTAAAACACGTTGGTGTTTGAAGGAATTACACTTGTAGCGTGCTTCACAATAATTCCTATCTTTTGTGTTCTTGAATCTTCCAAAGCTTTAAGCCTTTAAGTCTTCCCTAGTGTTCTCTAAGAGCAACTATGCCATTGTGGTCACCTCTCTAAATCTAGGTTACACTAGGGATAGGGTTTTTTTGTAAGGAGAAAATACATGTGCCCCGCATCTAGGTTATACTAGGGATAGGTTTTTTAGTAAAGAGAAAACACATAGTACACACTTTTGTGTGTGCCCCTGCCTATATGCTTGCTAGGGTAAAAAAAATAGTCATATAAGACTATTTATAACCCATACATACTCCAAAACCTTACTAACCTAGTACCATAACCCATGCCTATTTCTGTATAGCCTAAATAAGGTAATAAGCATGTATAGCTCTACAATAGTGAAGCCACTGAAGGGACCTTATCGAACCCAATTAAACTAAGCTCCAATAAATTAATTTTGACTCGGTCAACTCTTGATCAGTCGAAATAATTTATTAATCACGTTATATTCCGCTAAAAGAACAAGAGTGCACTTTTAGTCTAATTGAAATTACTGAAGCAATAATCAATAATTATATCCCCTGACCTATCGTTCCTACATGTTACCCCCGTCAATCAACTTGAATATTTGGAACAAGTAGAATTGACCAAAAAGCCCTTTTTCGAATATTCACTAATCCTCAACTCTCATCTTCTATCTGACAGTTTAATGTGATCATATACTGAGCTCAGATTAAAATGTCCACTAGAAGAACTAATGAGGTCATGATCATACCTAAAAGGTGACGAATTCCATATTACGAATATATGTTCCTCATTAGTTTTCTTTAATTTCCAAAGTATCAAGATATTGATCAACAATTTGATCTCTCCCATTGATACCTCAAAGAACTTCAAGCTAGTAATCAAAGTCCATTATCTGCTCAAAATTAAGGTCCCATGTACGATAGTCAAATGAAATTAAATTTGTGTGATCAATATCATAAATTAATTGCACGTCGTCCCATCCAATACATTCTAAACGTACTCTCAATTTTATTACCAAGGTCAAAGATATACTTTAATAAAATCGAGACGATCTTATCAAAATAAATCATCCATAGTTATTTACTAACCGTGAACAATAATTTTAGATCGAATTTCAAATTGAATATTTCAGTGTTTAACAACTTAAACACTTAATTTGTAATATCAAATCAATCCATGGACAAATGCAAGCTCAAAACAACATAATTAATTTATCAATCAATATATCAATAAATAATAACTTATTTCAAAAAACGACACGAGTATAAATAAATTTACTCGACGAACAAATACGACCTAACACCATTGAGGAGGTGGGAGACTATAAATAGGAAGAAGTTCTCGTTTGTAAACCATCCAAAAGTTGTAAAGCAGTCTTAAATGTAATAAGAAGCTATTTTCTCCCACTTGTGTTCCCTTTATCGCTTTCTTGGGTCTAAGGCTTACTTAGCCACTCATCGGATTCAAAGGAGTATGTTGACATCGATTGACATAAACAATGTAATAATGGGAGTATATGACATAAACGGTTGGTGTCGGATTCAAAGGAGTACGTTGACATTGATTGACATAAACAAAGTAACAATGGGAGTACATAACATAAACGGTTGGGAGTACATAACATAAAAGGTTGGTGAGAGATGGGAGTACATGACATAAACGATTAGTGAAAGATGAGTATATCAATTAACATAAAGTTGTGAGAATCGATTGTAGTCGTTCTGACACTCGACTGACATAAACTTGCGAGAATCAATTCCAGTATAGTGGAAGCCTATGAAACTCAACTGGTATAAAGAAGATACATATCGAGGCTAGTTTGTTAGGGCACTTGTTAGAGAGAATGATTATTTTTTTTATGTTTTAATGAAAAATTTTGTTAACTTTTAAGTAAGGTGGTACATGTTTGTGACAAAAAGAATATAAAGAGAAGGGTTAAATAATAAAGTGTATTTGTGACAAAAAGAAAAGAAAAGAGATAAGACGTATTTATCAACATTCTAAAATTTAGTCAAAAATCTCAAATCTACTTGTTAAGTATGAGTCGTCTGTATCTATACAAGCCAAGACGTACTGAACACAATTACTTTAAGGAAAAAAAGGAAAAAAAACAGAGACAAAGAAATTGAGAGATAAAACAAATGATTTTACAAGTAACGATTAGGGATGACTTGTTTCCAAGGTATAGTGAAGAAGAAGGAAAAGAAGAAGAAAATGGGGAGGTGAAAATGTCACCAGTACAGCCTGTCAATCGTTAGGTTAAGAAGTAGTAGTATATATATTTGGGTATTTTTTATTTTTTATTATGCTAAAGTGTATAAATGAACCAATATTATATTTTACTTTGTAAATATTAAGGATGTTGGAGGATCTTACATATCAAATGAGATAAATTATATCAAGCCTTTTTTTCCCTATTTAGTTAAAACAAATGACTTCCCGAGTTAGGCTCATCCGAGTTCAAGTCTCACTTACAGTAATCAGTAATGAGTTAGAGTGCCAGAGGACTTAATTCAAGTGTCAATAGTTATACTTTTTATTTATATTATTCAACTTTTGAAAAGAAATAATTCGCTTTTCTAAATTTTAAAGTGTAATTATTTCTTATTTTTAAGAACCACAAATATTTTTAATATCTAGAATTTGTCTTTAATCACTTGGGCCTAAATCTGGATCTTTTCTTTTTGTCATTTAAATCCTTATTTTTAGTGCCATAAAACTTTTGGCAGGAGATGATTGAATAATACTCTACTATTTTGGTATTTTTCCTTATAATTAATGCAAGTATGAAGTTCTTGAGAGAGTTGGCAATCTCCTTTAAGTTACTTTCGAAGAATTAAATTCACGCATGCATCCATCCTTTAAATATAAAGCAACCATCAATTTCAACCATCACATAATTTGAAATCTTTCCAATCCAAGCTTTCCAAGAAAATGATGAACAACAAACCCTAGCTTGTACCTTGGATTTGGGTGCAAAAACCTCAAATTTTCTCCTCCTCTGCGCTCTAGTCAAAATTGGGATAAAAATGACGATTCTGATATGTTTAGGAGGTTCAATGGGTAAAGGGTCGACTACAGTAAGGCATACCGGAATAAGCCCTTAATGTGGCATTTTATAATGCATCCCTGCATCCTACCAAAATAGTTCGCATACAGGATCTCTCTGCATTGACCTTGGTTGACTTCGACACGCATACCAGAATAACCTCTTAATCAGGCATTTCAGTACACCAGTCTTGTATAGGAATTTCAACTTTAAACCCTGCAACAAACCCCGAGATGTCTAAATCTCGGCTTAGGTCCAACACGGAAATTGTACAATGGGAGGATATTTAACTAATGACACGCAATGGGTGTCATTTGGGTAAAAGACGAAGGAGTTGCAACCTTACAAAGATAGCTAGAATTGAATTCGATGAGAAATGTTAATTCCATAATTTGCACTCCAAAATCTACACGCATAGACGTAAAATGTCTAATGTGACACGTTGGAAGTGTCGGATCAATGAAATAGAACACACGGTGCCAAGGCTCCATCAACCAAAGCGAAGATAAACTCAGAGTCAAGCTTAAGAACAAAATTAACAAGGGAATGGAACATGGGGTATTACAATTTTGCTTATCAATAATATCTCAACATGTGCTCCATTCGTTAAACATAAAAAATGGCATACTCCATAAGTCCATATGTATTATTTTCCGGCATGTTAAAAATGAAGAGAGGATCATGAGATTATCCATGCTCCTCCTTTATCCATACTAAAAATTAATCTCCCATTCCACCTTATTTTCTAAATTCCTATTATTTAGCCTTGGAAAGGTTTAGTTTGAATCCAATCCAATTATTGTTCTCGTACTCTATCCACATGTAAAAAAAATTCCATAATTAGACCATTCCTTTCAAACAATCAAAATATTACTAAGAGCGCATATAAAGATATCTTAGTCATGAATATGCAAATCTAAAAAAACTAGTCAAACATTAAATAGTTTAAATAAAAAGGTGAACTAAATAGACATATCTCTTGTCCAAAGAAAAAAAAAACACACGAAATAAATGATCATCAAATAACAATAGTTAGTGATATTTGACAACTCAAATCAATTATCCAACACCACCAAATAAAAAAGGACTCGCCAACTCAAATGAGAAGGATTGAAGGAATATTGGAGAGTTCAGTAGTAAAATCAGAACCAGAAAGAAAGGAAGACATCATTCATTTATGATTTGGATGGATGACCAAAGCACAATACAAGCAATCAACAAGCCCAATACATGATGAAAACAAAGCCATCCAACATTTTCACCTCCTCAAATCTCAATTCAAAAGACCCAAAAAAAAAAGAAAAAAAGAAAAGAAAAGAAAACAGAGATTATATTTGTGTATATATATGGGGCAGGGGAGGGAGAGGGTGAGAGAGAGGTGAGACCCGCAAACAAAGATACAAACTAAACACAAACTCTGCAGAAATCTCGCATAAAAGTTCCAACACGATGACGATGATGATGAGCGAGCAAGCGAGCGTTTGTTTGTTTTTATGGGACTTAATTCTCGGGCTCGGGAGGAGGGGCGGGAGCCTTGAGTAGAGGTTGGAGAGCCTTGACAACAATGCTCATGTTTGGCCTAAACTCTGACTCATACTGCACGCACAATGCTGCCACAGCGGCCATCTGTATTCATCAAACATAACCAAAACCATCAGAAATCTTCTTATACATGCGCATATGTACATATATATAGAGAGAGAGAGAGGGAGAGAGACCTTTGCGACTGCTTTTGGAGGATACACTTTGAGCTTGGGATCTACACATTGTTTAACTTTGTCTTCACTTAGTCTTGGAGTTGCCTATTATTATTAATATTTTAATTAAAAGATGGTGAGTTTTATTACATTCACAAAAGATCGATAAAAGTAGAAACAATTAAAAACAAAGAAACAAATGCTAGAAAGAGGCACAGAAATGAAAGGCGCTCACCCAAGTGACAAGACTCTGCTGTCCACGAGGCATGGTATGATCAACGGGTTTCCTACCAGTCAGAAGTTCCAGTAGAACTACACCAAAGCTATACACATCACTCTTCTGTGTCAATTGTCCCGTCATCGCATACCTACCATATACACATTATATGGTCAGCATTGCAATAAACATAGTTATAGATTCTCTCTCTATATATATAGGGGTGGAATCGGTCGGTAAACCGAACCGAGCCACCACCGCCGATTGCCAAACCGCCACTAGTCGGTGGCCAAATTTCCCATCCGGTTTGTATTGGAAAAGTCGGTTATACCGACTGTCGGTTTATTCAACAACAGTCAGTCGGATTGGTTCGGTGGACTGTGGAGACCAGATTCAAACAAATCTGAACATGCAAATATGCAACCCATAGATTCAAAATCAAGAAAAAAATAGATCAGAACATGCAACCCATGGATTCAAACAAATCTGAGAATATAAATGCTTAACAAGAATCTGAACATATAACAAAGAACTAATCTGAGAATATAACAACAAGAAGATGAATACGAACATACTTTGAGAATGGAGAGGGAGAGAGGAATGACGGCGGCGGCTCTGCTCTGTGGACTGTGGAGACCAGAGAGGGAAAAAGATTTCTAGAGA
Organism: Lonicera japonica; assembly: GCA_021464415.1. Lineage (NCBI taxonomy): Eukaryota > Viridiplantae > Streptophyta > Magnoliopsida > Dipsacales > Caprifoliaceae > Lonicera > Lonicera japonica. Next base: position 696,545 of record CM038468.1, on the reverse strand, counting down.
TCTAGATTTAGATCTAAATATATATTTAGATCAAGATCTAAAGATATATTTGATCTAGATCTGGACCTGTTCATCTTCATTCTCCAATGAGTCGATAGAGATCGCACCCATTCATCTCCGGTGACTGCTGGTGGAGAAGTGTAGTGGTGGTGGTGAGTGATTTGGGGAGAAATAGGGTTTAGGTTTAGAGATTTTGGTACTAATTTTGTTCTTGTTGGATTTGTGAGAGAGGAGAGAAGAATTAAGTTGAAAGGTGAGAGAGAGAGAGTGAGAGACAGGCTAGAGAGAGAGAGAGGAGCATGCAACTTTTTCAAAATGGGTTGAATGAGCAGTGGGGGCCGCTGTATATATATATGTTTTAATTAAAAGTCAGTCAGTTTGGTTAATTCACGGTCTGACCAACTGCGAACCATCTTCGCTTTGGAGAACCAGCGGTTGGTTCAGCCAATTGACTGACTTTCTGCTCTCTCCACATTTTCAGTTAATTGCCCCATTTCGAGCGGTCAGTTCAACTGGTCGAGTCGGTTCAAAGGTTCTTTTTGCCATCCCTACATATATATACAAGAGACCTTCCTCAAAAGCCTTTCTATCTTGTTGGCGCTTTAGTTTGATTGCAGCTAGCGCACTTCTTTTCTTTCTCAAAGTCTGACTTACTCACTTGTTAGTCAAGCTTTGAAGTCCCTACTTCATTTATGGGGCTGATCTCAATCTCACTTGGTGGTGTCCCTCGTGATGATTGTTGACAATTTCAAAGAGAGCTCCTAAATGGCATTGATAATGGAAATTTAACGCCAGCCTAACGAGAGTAAGCCAGTTAATTGGACCAAAATTCTATCTATTAGATGAAACTATTCTTGCATTCCAATACTACTATTTGCCACTGCATCATGTCTTATGTCTCAAATTAAGAGTCCCGCTTTCCCTTTTAGGTCTCAAATAAGAGTACGATTTCTATGGGAACATAATCAATGTGCCAAACCTCACACTGCTAAAAAAGTTTATTCTTGAAAATTGAGTATGTTGAAATTGATGTCTTTTCTCAAAAAGTGCAAAAAAGCAAAGATTGTCTTAATTTGAGACAGGAAACTCTAAAATTGTACTACACGACCTCATATTTAAACTACCAACCGTAGAAGGTCTAATTTACCAATATCCATAATCTAATATCCTGAATTTTTTAGAGTACTGGATATGTGTTTTAGAGTATCCTAATTTTTGTCAATATTTTAAATTTTGAATACATGGAGATAGGCCGGAACACATTTGGAGGCTAGTTTGTAACTTTAATACTAAAAGGGCCAATTTGTACATTTATGTTATAGGGGAGGCCGACACAAGACATTACAAAACTCTTAAACTTATCTAGAAGGAAATACCATCTCAGATCAAGCATTCCAAATATCAAACTATTTCTCACAAGTTTGTTTATTACGTTTACGTACTATTATACATAAGTTTAAAATATTCAACGAATCCCCTAAGGTATCCGTACCTACCCTTTTTTAAAATCTGTCTTCATATCTGTATGTTATTGTGTTCATATTACGTATCCGTGCCTGTGCACCTAATAATACATTTAAGCATACTTTCTACAGTTGTGCCCCTAATCTAGATATTTAGCAAGTAACCTTAAAAAAAAGGTAAATGGGATAAAATTTTTAAAGGAATTACTCTGGTGCATGATAACCAAAAGTTCCGAGAACACGAGTAGAATGGAGGCGAGCAGCCATGTCAGGAGCCTGGTTTGAAAGGTTGAAATCAGCAATCTTGGCCTTAAAGTCTTCAAACAATAGCACGTTGCTTGACCTGATATCTCTGTGTATTATAGAAGGTTGGACCTTCTCGTGCAAATATTCCAGCCCCCTAGCCGCATCAACTGCTATTCTTACCCTCTGCATCCAGTCTAGAACAGGACCTGGCTGTGCCCCCTGCACTCCCTTCCTACCTGTTCAATCAAAATTATATACATATAGATGACTACAGAATCCTTCGAAAACATTGCCTCTTACTTAACCAAAGAAAACATTAAAAAAAGGGCCAATCTTTAGACAGCGTTTGATTTTCCCGGAAAATAAAAAGAGCTTTTTTTATTTTACTTTTGTATGCACTGTGTATCATCTTCCTTACACGTTCTATTAATGCAATCAAATGATCAAACAAATTACTAAAAAGTCTAAAAGCTAATAAGAAACTCTAGTGATGCATTTTCCTAACTTGATTAATTAAAACATGAGAATACATATTAGACATCCTTCTTAAACGTCTAAGCATGCAAATAAATAAAAATTCAAACAAAACCATAAAAAGTCCAAAAGATTGAGACAGGCATGATGTAAGCTCTCTCCGGCTATGAACACAAAAAAGCATACAACTGAGGACAACTAAATACCTCCCTCATGAACAACAAAAAATAGAATCTTACCATGCAAAATGTCATGTAGAGATCCCATGGTCGCAAACTCGTAGGCTAGCACACGAACATTGCCTTCTACACAGTACCCAAGCAACTCAACAAGATTTTCATGCTTTAGCCTTGAAACCATGGAAACCTTCGGTGAAGAGACCAGTAAAGTCAGATAAAAAGATAAATAAATCAGTTCATACTTAATACAGCTAGGTCAAGTTAACTAAGGGGACTGGTATCAGATTTCCACTGTAAAAAATTGCAAACAGACCTGAGCCAAAAACTCTCCATTTGATTCAGGCTCAGTTGATACGTCCAGCTTTTTCACAGCCACGGCATTTTCATTACTTAAGGTAGCATAGTATACTCTTCCATAAGATCCTTCACCAATCAATGCCTTTGATCCAAAATTTTCTGTCTTTTCTTTCAGTTCATCAAGGGGAATAGCGGGAACTTCTATAGGAGGTGGTGACTTCGGCACATCAGATTTGATGGGAACTGATCCCTTTGAACCTTTTTGGTGTCCTAGTGCACACAAATGAAAAAAATCATTAGAAGAATACATAAAAACAATGACCTCATAAGCCGCACCAAAAAAATAAAATAAAATAAAATCTTCAAGAGTTTATTTTTGTTAGGAACCAATGCAAATGCAAAGGGGGGAACTAAATTCAAAGGCCAGGACTCGAACCCGACACCTTGCAGACAACCTGATCTCTAATACCAGGTTATGAACCATTTGCCCCAAAAGCTTAAGCTGTTAAGTAGTGGGCCAACAATGCATATCATGCTCTTCAACAATTTTAAAATACATATTTGTGATCAAAATGATGTTATAATCTAAGTTGAACAAGCATTCCTTGCTGACTCCTTTATGGCATGATCATAAAATTGTTCCAATGTAACTGTCCCTATGTCAAATTTGTCGTGTCTAGGGCACAACCGACATATTGTATTGCATGCCCAATTGTCCATTTTACTAAGGTATACCAAAAATGTGTTTATGAATATATAATATATATATATATAGTTACATACCATGCAACAGGGCATCAATTTCCATATTGCATACAACAAATTTTGCTATACAAATAATACTCCTTTAAATGTATTTATCTATAGTAGACATTGAAGAACACGTGATGCATGTGCGTTCTTTTTTTGTTCATGTGCTATGTGTTGAGGGTCAGTCCCATTTTTTCTGGTTTTTATCCCCGTCAGCAAAAGTTTTGGTGGGAGATTAAAAACTCATTCATGTTATATTATATAGACAAAATGCAATTCTACATAAGTATACAACAATAAATATGCAAATATTAAAATATGTTCAGAGATCACAAATAGTCCAACACACCAACCAGCAAAAATCAATAAACGAAAATGTTCTAACACACTGAAACAAATGCAATCCAACAATTACCAAGAAAAATATGGGTCAAATTATTCATTGAATAAGATTGTTTTACTGTCGCAGATATCCGTGTCCTTTGTGACTTCAAGAGAAATTATTTAGTTGATGTAATGAGAAGAGAAAGTTCTACGGCTTCCATAAAACTTTAGGTGGTGTTTGGTTAATGTTTCTAGACAAGTTTTCTAGACAGGTTTTTAAAAATTTGGTGTTTGGTTGAATGTTTTGAGTTAGGATTTTTATGTTGAAAAGTGAATTTGGTTTTGTTTGACTTTTTTTCAACCAATGAAAAAAACGCATAAATTTTTTTAAAAAATAGTCACAATGGATCTTATTTTATAGATCTCGATGAGTAGGTTTCAAATATATATTTTTTATTATTTTTTGATTTTTGGATTTAAAGTTATGGCATTTTAAAAAAAAAATTAGAGAGAGAAAGTGTAGTGAAATAAATTTTGGGAAGCGTGAAAGTAGAGTTGATTTTAAATTGTGTTTTGAGAAAAAAATTTAAAATCTTGCTCAGAAATAACAACCAAACACAACCTTAGACTTCACAAGTTTGACTTTGCTAAGATCTGATACGAAAAATGATCCAATGATCCACGTTTTACAGGAAATTGATTGGAGTCCACATATAAACTGATACAATATTCCTAATGGAGATTTAATCAAAAGCTTCAAGCAGGCATACCTCAAGCATAGTGACAGTATATGTGCCTTAGTACGAAAGGGCATTGGACGATACACCTGCCTTAGTATGAAAGGCCATTGGACGATAAACCTGGCTCTGGCGCCCTAAGGGAGGAATAATAGAATACGATCAATTCTATAGTTATCCACTTCAAACAATTCAACCTTGCCTAATAATCCAAGGTCAATTTCTTTTTTAGGGAGGGGGGACTTTATAATAGTCAGGGTGGCAAATTTTTGAACACCGATCCTTAATTCCTTATGGGAGAGGATCTGCCACTATATAATTTTTTCTGACATGCTCCTCGTATTCCAACTTGCAAGGCGCCTCACGCCCTACCTATTTGACTGGCACTGACAAAGATTTGTGAAATTAAGTAGCCTTTTGAATTCGACCATAGATAAAGCAATTCTCTCCCTCCCCCAAAACAAACCCACCCAAAGACACACCCCCCAAAAAAAACCCACCAAACAACCTCTAGCAAAAACTTCTATATATCCGATGGATACTTGGATCGGAAGATTGCATCATTTGAAATGGAAATACCTTCTACCCCCAACCTAAATAACGGGTAGATACTAACAGAAAGTTCAAAGACTTTTAGAGTGTTTGATCTTTGTATCCAAAATCTTAACACAACTAAATAACACAGAAGATGAAGGAAATTGTCCGCAAGCAATGATTCACAATCTAAAAGCTCAGAAGCCCGTCGATTACAATTCAGGTTGTCCAAGATTTTGAACAGTATTTATATTCATATAACCCTAACAAAAACCTTAATTGTGAAAAAAATAACTACATTACCCTAAATGAGTAATGCGATTTACCTAAAATAATTCTAAATACTTAAAATTTCCTAATTAATCTAAATTGCGTTATCCATAATAAAATATCAATAAAAATACAAACAGATATCTGACAAATCTTAATTGATTCCACGTGCGATCCCCGTCATTATTTTTCTTGTATAATCTACCAAAAAGGTCACACCTAAATGACCTAACAACAATAAGTGCAGTTGTCTCTGATGCCCTGGAATTCAGTGAAAGCACGCCTTTAGACAGGAAACCCTCATACACCTTGGTGCTTCCAACTGCCAATCAATGCTAGTAGAGCAAAAAGAGCCAAAAAGTTTGAGCGCCCTACAACAGAAAAAGCAAGAAAATGGACGCATTAACGCGTGTTTCCCTTTTTCCTTTCAGCCAGTGCAAGGAGCAGGCAACACCAGTTGCCAAGGTGGCGTTCTGGCAGAATGTGTAAAATTCTAGTAACAATGATAGTTTTGTTGGAATGTTATCCTAAATAACATTTCAAGCTTCAACCTAGATGTTCTCCAAAGTCTCCAGTTCAATAATTATATAGATGCACCCTACAAACATCTAGTGACCCACCAAAAGGAAAAACATTATTTTGCTAACATCATCACTCATCACTAGTAAATGAGCTTCTAGCTAATCAATGATACACATATAATCCATCCATCAAAACATATAAAAGTAGGTCTCTTAATTGTCAACTCATTGTACCTAAATAAAATCTAAACAAACTACAGCCAAAATTAATGAAAGTTCGAAGTCATCCCTACTGATGAAAGTCAGGGCCTACTTCTGAGCATAAATATCTAGATGAGTGTGTGTAGTTTAAAACCTTTTTTTTCTATCGAAAGCAGAAATTCTCTTTTAATTAGTGGGTGCGTGGTTTTTTTTCCCCCGCAGGAAAGAAAAGAGGGAGGGGGGGTGTTATATACTGTCTTTTACAATCGTCAACGATTATGGCCAAAACCATAGGAATTTACATTCCTATGTTTCATACAGCTACATTCCCACTCTCTCTTCTTAAATGATTTCCATTGCATGGACGCGGCTCTTTAATTTATCATCTCTTGTGAATTCAACATCCAAAATATCATAATAAAGTATCTTTCCGTCTAAAACTGGGTGTCAGATAGCATATCATCACATCAATGAAAACATAAAGACATTTCAAATGAATGAAACTGTGATTAACTACAATTATATACCGTTGAAACATTGCATAAGAACGTGGACGACAAAACATACCATCTGCTTTGTTCCTCGGGCTTTTGAGAAGTTCGCTCTCATGCGATGGGTAGGACTCTTCTACTTGACAGGTACAGCACAGCCACCTCCGCATCCTCGCTTTCTTCCGCAGATAAAGATCGTCTTCAGCACTTTGATTTTCCAGCTGTACAAAGTAACCAGGAGAAGGTGCATGTGCCTGCATAACCCACAGTCAAATACATAGCACTCTTCAAAATAATTATGCAATTTGTCACCGTCATAACCTCATATGTCAAGCCCAAACAAAATTTCAAAATTCACATTCGGTCAACCCACAAGAATATAGATGAATGAAGAATTGTATATAGAACAGCGACCACCTAAACATGGAAATAACTAAAAAGGTTCTGCTTCTATATTGGGCATGAAAACGAGTTTGAGGGAAAAACGATAACGGAGAAGGATAAATAACAGTGAGTTGGACAGAAATGTAATTCCAGAACCATAGGCTTGATTGATTATAATAATGCTTTTCTTAGCTTTTAGACTTTTACCACAACAATTATTTGCCAATTCGGTTGCTTCATTCCACTATAGGATCATAACACTACCAAAGCTTTTTGCATACATTTGAACCGTAGCGTATATGAATAATTTAATGTTATGAAAAACTGAATATATATAAATATAAGCACAATAAATGCTTCCTAAAATCATCAAAATGCGTACACATTCATTTCCGCATCAAACATTATTCCACACATGCTCCAAATATAAATTGAAAGACATTGATTGACGATTAATACTGAAGCTAGAGAGCTACACACACACACACACATATATATATATTCTTACCAGTAAACCACGACGATAATAGCTGTCATCCATCGACGCGGCAAAACACGATTTCAAAGGTTTCACAAAAACGAATCAATCAATGAATATAGGAGAATCGGAATTGAATTAAAACAATTGGCAAATCAAATGAAACAGAAATTGGAATTGAAAACACGAAACCTAAAAGCAAAAAAGAGTAAATTGGAGAAGATCGAAGAATAAATGATGGGGGAGAAAGGGTAAAGGCAAAGCAAATAATAATAGTAAAAAGCACTAAAAAATGAGAGATAGAGACAGATAATCAATATATATAAAATTGGAAAAATTACCTGTATTCTCTCTCTCTTCGTTGTCAATCTGTCTGTATTCTAGGGTTTTGTTTATGTTTAGGTATTAGGTATGGATGGATGGATCGGAAAATTAAGGGAGGAAAACAAAACAGAGAGGAAAATAAAAGGAATTAAAGAATGAGAGGAGAGGAGAGGAGAGAAATGGAATTGGAATTGAATTCTTCGTTTTCTTCTTTGTTTCTATAACTAAAGAGAGGAGAGTATCTCTCTCGTCTTGGTCATTTTCCTATGTCCCCTTCTTCTTTTTCTTTAAACGACAGCTAAAAAAGCAAAAAACGATAAAGAGAAAAGACGATGAAGAAGAAGAACGAAACAACTCGTTTGGAGATATATTCGCCGTCAAAAGTAGGGCCGACTGCCAACTGTTACCAATTTTTTATCTTTCATTTTTTCTAAGCTTCTCAATGTTTGAGCTAATTTCCCAACATTTTTTTTTTTTGGCCATGCCGCCATGACCCTTTATTTATTTATTTTTTTTTTTTTTTGCCATGTTTCAGATGTCGGCCCGTTTTTCATAAGTGATGTTCGGTCTCAAAGAGTTGCACAAAAGAGGGCTTAAACCTAAGACATACCGTAGGTTGTGTTCGGAAGTTTTTCCGCACAGTTAGATTAGTTTCTATTTACGCTATGTTTGGAAGTTTTTCAGGAAAAAAGAAAGAGTATTAGTAGGAGGGAAGAGAAAGGGAGAGAAAAGAAAATATTTTTTTCTCTCTTGTTTGGGAGTTTAAGAAGAAGGAGAATGTTACAAATCCTTCCTTTGTGTTTGGGAGTTTAAGAAAAAGGAGAGAAAAGATCATATTTTAAAGATAAAATTGTGAATACATTAAATTTTCATTAAAACGGTTTATCTTCTCTCCGATTCTCTCTAATTTGGAGAGAGTTTTAAATAATTTTCTCTCCCTTTCTCTCATATTCTCTCTCCCTTTCTCTCATATTCTCTCAATAAAAAACACTCAAACGATAGAACAAATAAACTCTCTCATTTTTTATCCCTTTCTCTCCAAATTAAAACTCCCAAATATCTGCCAACTACCCAAATGTTTTTGTAACTGAGGAGATTCGACTTGGAGCTCCCAATGAAACTCACTATTGATCCCAACCACTGAGCCACACTTGGTGCTTTTAATTTTTCTTTTAACAGTAAATAACATATTAAATTTAATGATCAAATTATTTTATTAAATAATGTTGTAAAAAGTACATCTATATAATAAGGTATTCTTTTAAGAGTACTTACTATATTAAATTTAATGATCAAATTATTTTATTAAATGTTGTAAAAGTACATCTATATAATAAGGTATAGAGGGATTTGACTCTTTTCTATTATCTTTCGATCCAATTTCGTTTAAGGGAGTCTAGTTTGAGAATTAAATAGATAAATTTTTTCATAAAACTTAGTAGAGATATCTCTATAATGAGTAGTAGATCATTTCAACAAAATTTCATCTAAAGATTTAATCTAGAAATGGGTGAATTGATGATCTAAATGTTGAATAGTCGAAAATGAACAAATGTATTAAATTTTTATTATGCCCACTTTTTGTTTGAATTTCTTAATGAAATTTTATAGACATGATTTACTCGATTATTATAAAGACCATCTCTATCAAGTTTCATGAAAAAAATCATTTGTTTAGCCCTCGAATTAAATCTACTTGAACGGAATTGGACCGAAGAGGTAATGAAGAGGAGCCAATTCCGGTATTTAGTAAGGGGTAATTATATGGCTAAAAGTTAAAATGATTTTAATGGTTGGTAGTATCTTTGGCATATGTTACGACCTAGTTAGCTAATATGAGTAGTCTGAACCCACCGTTAGCCACAATTGTTTTGCTAAGTGTTAATAAATTGCATGGGTTTAGCTGAATGTAATGGGTTCGCCCACTTAGTATCGGCCCGACCTAGTTAGGATATTTACCTAACCCTAAGTAATCCCTATATAAATTATTATATAATATATGATAAGAACACTAAGGTTTAACATATCATTCATTATACTACACTCTCTCTCAAATATTTAGAAGTTGGTTATCTCTATAGGGTTACCACCTAAGAACCCTGGTATTTATGAGGTGGAGAATAAGGGACAACTCTAGTAGCCAATTTAATGCCATTGCTCAGATCCAGAAGCACACAAGTAGGCAACATACATTGAATGCTTGTAACTAATAAATGATTGTCAACGATTATTTCTACATATTTAGACTTTTCCCATTAAAGATATATCTAAACATATTTAGATTCATAATCTTACATAAGCATTCACCTCAATAGTTGCCCAATAATGGACAAGCCACTGGACCACGTACCTCTTGCGGTTTGAAAAAAATGATCAATAATACACTTTTTAAAACTTAGTTCGTGTATTTATATTTCCAATATAATTAAACAAACATAATTACATAACTACATGTTTTAAAAGTATTTATCAAGTATAAAATTGCACAAATCGCGTTTGCTTGGAATTTTAGGTTTGAATATTGAAAATGTTGATTTATGCTAAATTTCAAATAATTAAAAGTATGGTATTTAACCAGACACCCATGTTCGTATTATTTCCCCCTCCCGTTTTTAAACTACATGTATGGATTTATATTTATTACAGTTGGTTGAATTGATAAGGATAGGTTACTTCGCTTGTAAGGTATTAAGTTATAATTATGTTGCTACCAGTTCCTCATGAATGGCAATCTATAAGAGTCGCATTAAATCCTCGTTGAGACTTATGACATATACTAAAAGCTAAAATTCAAGATTAACATAAAAAGTTATTTAAAAATACGAGTAAAATCATGCACTCATACCAAATAAACATTAGGATCTAAATATAATTTTGAAAAAAAAATTGTTATATCAAAAGGGAGTTACTATTGTCAAAGTAATACTTATTTGTCCAAACAATTTCATTTGAATTTAAAAACAACAAAAATGAGGTGGCTTGATCTATCAGGGAACTATTGTTCTGGTAATATATCCCCCTTTTAGAAAATATAAATTTAAATGCATTTGAAATTGATTGATAAGAAATATAAACTAATGTGCGTGATAGAACAGTAAAAAGTAAAGTTATTGGATTATTATTCTTTAAAAAGCGTTAATTATTTTTTTTTCTACTACCACCATTGATATCATCCCCACTACATCGCTCATACTACTTAAAAACTAACAAACAGTCCATGTGCATTGAGAGGAAGAAAACAAAATAGTTAATTATGAGCGGAAGGAATAGAATGCAAAAGAATGTGTTCAATTTTGTAGTTGTTTAACAACAAAATATGGAAAAAAAATTCAATACCCCCATAGTCCAGCCCCATAGTAAGCAATTTGAGATCCAAAGTTATTGGAGCAATCTTTTTCATCCAATGGACTCCCAAAACCATATCACAATATCTTAATGGAAGTATATTAATTTTAGTAACAAATTTAATACCCCCATAGTCCAATCAAAGTTGGGACAAACATCAATGATATAGGTCTGACTTCTATCACGCAAATGACTACCTGCTTACCAGTAAGCTCTATATAGCACCCTGTTTGCTTAACTATTTTAGGTCAAAGAAATTGTGTGTACTTTCAGTGTCTATAAGTATGGTAACATTAGTTTTCTTCCTTCTTCCCAACACCATTAAAGTTTGGAAACCCTGATTGTGGGATAGAGATTACAATACCATTCTAATGACTGCTTATAGTAAGATATATGTGTTCTCAGTTGTAATGGACCCACTACTACCTTCATCAAGTAACCCCTCTTCACTATTATCTACTTTTTGTTAAGATAAAATTCATCCTCATCACCCTTCATTTGAAGTCCCCAAACGTAGTTTGATACATCATTATAGATCCTGATTATTTAAAGTGATTTAATTCAGCCACTACATTCCTACCTATTATAAAAACCTAGATAACAATGCTTATATGGATATACTTTATGAAATTCCTTTAAGGACTTATAAGTTGCTCGTAACCATGACTCAGCATCACCACTCATGTACATGGATGCATACAATACTTTTTTTTATTTTCAAGTATTGTATTCAATAAGAAGAATTGATTGCATTTTTGCATCTATCATTTCACATTAGATCCATCAAATTTAAGGAAATTTACCTTGGGAAATTTGTAATTGCTAACGGAGCTATTGGTAGTTACCTTAACTGCCTTTAGATCTGATTCAGTAACAGGAACAAGGCCTAGAATACCCCTTTCATTAGGCTCAACCTGTAAAGAACTAGTTGAACTCTCATGTGTGATGCCCAAATGGCATTTGATTAAATTGATTTGCTCATTAAAGTTAACTGTAAGAGCATCTACTGAAGATTGGATTAACAATAGACAATTTTCAAGTTGATCTTGCCTAACTCCCATATCTGCTAGTGTAACTTCAATAGCAGTTGGATTCATTTCCATTTTCTCTTTCAATTGACGACCTGTAGAACCCCTAGCCATAGATCTAGACTGGACTGCTTCCATACCAATTATCAGGGACTAAATTAACTGGCCCTGACTTGTTTATTAATTGAAGAGTTGAGTATGTTGAAGGAAGGTAAATGGAGAATATAAGTAGAATTATATTAGAAAAGGGAGAAAAAGAGAAATAGAGAAATAGAGATTAATTGAGCTTGAAGATGAAAAAGAGAATATAGAGAATTAAAGGAATAATGTATTTCATTCATGCCATTATGATTACACAATTATTCAGAATATATAGCAAGACTTAACGACCTCACTCCCCACACCAATTGCACCCAACTCTAATATTCTAACAACCTATTGCAAAAGTACTAGCATACCCCTTTACTAAAAGGAAAATACAAATAATAAAATGCATTAAACGACAAGATAACAATTAGACCCACTAAAATGACACCTTACAACTAAAATAAAACTTCTCACTAACTTAAGTAACAATTCAAATACAAACAATAAAATGCACTAAACGACAAGACAACAATTAGACCCACTAAAACGACACCCTACAACTAAAATAAAACTTCTCACTAACTCAAGTAACAATTCCTCATTTATAAACCTTAATCTCCCAATTCAAATTGTCTTAACCCATGTTATCAAAATTGTGTTTGTATCTCGGTAACACCTCGCTAATAATAATACTCCAAATTGGCAACATATCACCCAAAACAAGCAAAAAATAGCGTTTTTTTAGGTAGCCTATAGTGCGCATAAGTAAGTTAAAAAAGTTTGTGGTCTGAAGAATAAGTACGAAGATAAACAAAAGAGATAATGTTATCATGCCCCATCAAATATATAGTACAACTCAAATAAACTATGGAAAAAATAATGATAAAGAATAAAAAGGAAACAAGTGATTCACAAGAGGGTTTTGAAAAACCTAAATTGAAATTGATTTTTTTTAATTAAGTCTACGTTATGTTTCATTACTTATAGCAATTGGGGTTATGGTTAATGTGTGAGCTTAATTTAATGACGTTAAGTCCCACCAGTTCTATGGTGGCTCTAAGTATAGTTGATTCATAAAATAGTTTTCGACCAATTTTTTTATATTTTTTAGCACAATTAATAGGTAAGGATAAGGATAAAGTTTTTGAGAGGAATGAGATGTGAATAGGACTTGAACAAAGGTGCAAACAAACAACACCCTAGCATCTTGAGTCATGAAGCTATGAGTTAATTACATATAACACCCCTAAAGGTTATCTCAAGTTATAGTTTTAAATACAAAAATTTAAAAACACTCATAAAACTTTAAAGTTTAAACCGAGTCACTTTGTTCAATTTTGGAAGTCCCGTTAAAAACCCTAAAGGAATGAGTGTTATATGTGATTAACTGAATTTGAAAGTAACAAAATCTTGTTTCATGTGTAAAACAGTTGCTGTTTTAATGCTTCATTCATCTCATAATAAGTCCACATTTACTTTTGATGTTTGCCTCAATTTTAGATGCAAATATAGTCGGCTATGTTTTTATAAAACCTTAATGTTTGCCATGATTTTATATGTGTTTTATGTAATTTCAACCGAGTTTCACTTTTCTTTAATTTTAAATGTCCCATTTAAAAATTCTTATTGATTTTGAAAAATAGTCTAAAAAGATGTTTCGATCCTCTTCCTTTGATTTCTTAAACCAAAGACATATGAATCGGGATTAACAGAAGGGTATTGTATCTAATTGAATGTGTTAGGGGTGTTTTCGGTTTAGGTTAGAGTAAAAATTACAAGAACCAAACCCAAACCAAATTTGAAAGTTCAATTTTATTCGGTTTTCATATATATTTTTTAAAAAATAAATTGTAAGACAACATTTATTTTGGTCAAAAAAATAATAACTTTATATATCACTACACCAAATTGGGAAAAATGCCGCTAAAATATGCGGAGCCTTTGTCACAGTTCTAGATTGTCACATAGGTTTGTATCGGTTTTAGATAGGAACAAGTGAATAATGGCACTATTTTTTAATATATTGGTTTTGCAGCCCGTGCAACATTTTATGGTTACATTTGATTAGTTTATAACATTAGTTAATAAAAATAGCACAATATTAAATGGAAAGCAAAAAATTATATTTATATTAAAATGTGCATGTAATAATAAAAGATAAATAAAAAATAAATAGCTAAACAGGTGTAGCTTTTCGAGAGGAAAAAAAAGAGGCTAACTTTAAGAGTTGTTTTTACTATAGAAGTCTGAAAATCTTCATTACATATATGAAGATTGAGATTTTGCAATGGGATTAAGGTTTCATTTATGGTCTATCTACTTACCGGCAAATAATAATAATAATAATATTTTATCATATATTACAATATTTATGTGCTTATTTATTTCATATTATGAAAGACTTATTTCGAGCAATGCACTCGTTTTGCAGGCCTTCCCGTCTTTTGTTTTTTTCTTCATTAATATTTGCGTTATAGTTTTCTTCTTTGCTCTCCTGTAAATTTGAAGATGTTGATTCCTTTGAGAGAGAAAGACGATTAGTATCAGCATTGTATTCACTTCCCTTGAACCTTATGTAGCAAGTTTTATATAATAACATCATTATTTAATGTGTATATTTATAAATTTGTAATAAATTGAGTAGTTTACCTTTTCCCTTGTTTGATAGAGGCTAGATTGGATTGAGGAGTCCTCTGTGAGTACGCTGGTTATTGTGTAATTTTCTCAATCGTACCTTAAATTATATGAATTCAGCTTTATCTGGAAAACATATATAATTATTCCCAACAACCATTTGTAATTTCTTAGGCAGGTCTTCATGATTATCTTCCTATTTTTTATTTTATTTTTACAAAAAAAAAATAGTAAGTGTTAATTCTTGGTTTTTATAATAAATATGTACATATTGTATTTGATGCAAAACAAGGCAATAATTTTATTGCTATCAATATTGTGATCTTATTTTTTGACATATAAAAGAATATTATTTCCTCTTGTGTGCATTGTTGATAGGCTTGCATTTAAAGTAATTTTTTTGTTAGCCGATAAAAAAAGACAAACGTTATTGTTGTAGTTTCATCTTCTATATACAGTTTCACGTGGTACCTAAGAAAGAGTAGTACATACATAAACATTGCAAATTTATGAAAAAAAAAAGAATGTAGGTCTTTGAAAGTATTATTATTACTAGGGTTTTGGCAATTCTGATATGTAGTTGTATTTGTTGTAGTAAAAACCTTGTAGCACATTTTCAAGTTTTTTTTTTTAGTATAAACAGTACATGCGATATAATACCATTTTACTTGTTTATTTATCCTCTTGATTGTAGCATGTGATGTCACAACCATTTTATGTTATTAAATTATTATGTAACAACCAATAAATATATTTAAATTTAATGTATACATATATAATTTTATATAAAAATACAATGTTATTGAACCGTTTTATCAAAGTCAGATTGCAAAGACATTATTTTCTTTAATGTTTTCATTTGGGAAGAGCACATTTCCATTCTTTGTGTTGTTAGCTTTTGTAATTCGATCTTTATAACTAACTTGTTTTCCTTGAATATGTTGTAGTTGACATAAGGAAATTTTTTATTTTTTAAATATCAACGAGGTCAATTATGTTAAAAGTAAATGTATATACCTATTTATAAAATGATGTACTTTACGAAAGTCAAGGTTGATGTAGACTTTGCTCGTATTTGTAAAGGAAATAGAATATTGACCTATTATTCAATTAGTATTTATTAAATTAAAAATATTAATGAAGACGAAAATACATATAATTTTTTTAAAAATAAAGTACATTAAAGTTACTTAATTTTATGCTTATTGTGTTACCTTGATAAATTATGATCGTTGTCGACGTTACAATGCAAACCAAAGTTTTAATATTAAGTTTGCATAAGTCTTCATTAATTTCACATGCTTTATCTGCCTAAAGTGTCACTTCTTGTTATTCCTGTTTTGCGTAGGGCTTTTTTATTTAATAATTACAAATCATAAAGTCTTGGTTAAATATAATTCAAGTAATATAGTTGTTAATAATGATTACATCTAATCTTATAACTGAATAACTCTTATTTTGACAATGTTCTCCCTCGTACATTTGATCTTGAACATCATTTATTAATATCAAATGACCAATAATATCTGCATGGAAGACATTATTAAAATTAAACTAATAGTTTTATATATGTCAAGAAGATATGATATTGTAATAACTCTATGAGGGAGCATAAAATTTGATTAAGGCAAACTGGACCAGCCCAATTCAATTAGGAGCCCACATGACAAACGAAGCCTAATGGGAACAAAGGGAATGAGCATGAGACACGCCGAGTTGGCGACACTCGATCATGCTGAGATAGCCAAGCTGAGGCCAATCTCAACATTGAATGGCACACAGGGCCTAACATGTGAGAAGTGCATGAGGAGCACATAAGGAGAATAATACCAAATTGTATAAACCTGTATAGAATCGTTCCGGCCTCCACTACACCACTACTATCATATTATCTCAAAATTTGTTAGTAGTGGATAAGGGAAAATAGACTGGAGTATTATCTAAGTATTTCCATCTTTAGTCATTTTACAATTAACCCTAATGAGCAAATGTAACCCTAATTCTATACGTATAAATATATGAGTAGCTCAGGAGAAGGGTTTAACTGTTGATTGGTTATTAGTTATTAGTTATTAACGTACATTTTTGTTTATAGAGAGAAAGCCGGTAACTTGTATTCCTCATTGATTAACAGCCTTAGAGCTTAATACAAAAACACACACACACAAGCTGATGACATACTACTGGAATAGCATAAGCGCCATCGAGAGAACCTACCGCACCCAAAAATCCCTTGTCAACTCTCAGATTTGCTCTATCATAACTAGACTCCTCATAATCAATCATCTCTGTGGGTTAGGCCTAAAACTTTTAGCCACCTACATTCTCGAACCTGAAATTTGGTTATTCTTATTGCAGTGATTTTGTGAATTTTCGAATTATAGAAATTAAAAATGATGACGGTGTATACTGCAGTCAAAGTAAGTTATTTTCTTTACCATTGTTAAAAGCAAGAAATTAATCATAAAATGGTTTCCTACAACTTCGCATTTATCCTTGTTGTTTACAGCGGCGAAATTTGAGATTTCATAGATGCTTAATAAATACGTCTAGTAGCTGATCAAATTTTGGGACCCATTTACTCCATATGCATGCATGATTATGGTCTCCTTGTAAATGAAATATTTAAATATATACACATACATACACACACACACATATATATATACATATTAATATGAAAAAGACAAATTTAAAGAATAACATTTGGTTGCAGTAAACTTACATGTTCATCTAATAGAATAATGTTTACTGAAATCAAGCTATTATTTGCCTTGATATTTCTTGCTTGCCACTTTTGTGTTACCCTTGTTTTAATTGTTTGATCATTTTTCTCTTTTTCTAGATCTGCAATGTATTTGTAGGTTAATGTCATAGTAACTAATCTTGAAATAAAAAAAACACAAATTTATGACAACAATTCTCATTATATTTCATATGTGAATATTAATATGTGAATATTATAGCAATCCGGGAATTAAACTAACCTTGTGTTATGTTTGTAAGAACTTCCTTATACACAATATTTTTTGTATAGTTATAACTATCAGGATCATCATTTTCTATTAGAAATTTTAATCTTCTCAAGAGGTAACCCGCGCAACCGCAACGTATAGTTGTCCGTAGCAAAAGACTTATTTTGGCAAGTAAATTCCTATGTGTGCGGAGAGTTTGACTCGCTGGCTTCTGTTAATTGTCATAGCAAAAGATGGTCTTATAGGAATTTGACGTCGCCTTAAAACAAATGGCAATTTTGATTCAATTGTAGTCGTTAATATTTTTGGAATGAAAACTTTTACCCAGTATTTGAATCGCTAATAATTCGAGCCTCTATTACCATTTGTGCTAACTGTGTGATTATTAGTCGTGTTCAATTATATAGACTTTCACTTTGATTAATATTCCTTAGTAACATTATGGGGATACCATGTTTTAAGGACATCTCATGGCTTGGAATTTTTGGGAAGGTCAAAGTGTTTAAGAACTCAATAGCATAGATAAGTTCTTGATTTTGGATGTCACCTGACGATTTACAAATGGAATCGTTATCCAAATATGATATAATTCGGCCTAGCTCCAGTTTCTATTCAACCATGGTGGTTCGTGGTATTCTAAATGATGATCCACACATAATGAATCACAAGGATATAGCATGAAAATTCAAAAGGAATTCTATATAATTTCTCATGCTTGATGCAAGAAGCTTAAATGATAGTCATGCATTCCATGGAGTTCCTAAAGATTAGGCTTGGAAGTTCAAGAGGAAAGTGTGTTTATTGGCAGCCAAGGATGTTGGGAAGACATTTAGAAATGTGAAAATACAAGTCCAAGACTCCTATATTATTTTCTTAATTATTTAGGAGTTCATTTTAGTTGTCTTATTTAATTATTCAATTAGGAATTAGATTAGTAGTTTCCTTTTTGAATAAGTTTCCTTATTATTTTATTATTAATTTTTTTATTGTATTAGAAATATTCTAGGAGTTATTGTTTTTCTTTTTTCTAAGTAGGAATTAGTTTCCTTTTTGAATTAGGATTCTAAGGCTTTGTTTTCTCCTATTTAAAGAAGGCACATTATTGTTTTATTATCATCAAGAAGTTACCATTAATCAATTTGAGTGTTTTACACCTTTAGTTATTGCTATAACTTGTTGAATTGTTTGAATTAATCATCCAAGCTATTATTGACTTATCAATCAATTTTTCATCAATTGATTGTGGCATCTTCGACTTATACCGAGGTTCAATTCTTGCATTCGAAGGTTGGGTTTAGGTTTTGTGTTCCATCTCTTCGATGAAATTCCAAGGTTCTTGCACTTTTATAGTCAAGGGTTGAGGATCCATTAACTTGGTTAGAAAAACGATCCGAGACCGCGTCACAATAAGTCTTTGATTCTCCTGGCAAACAGTGTATTACATATGAATTAATCTTATCCACAACCTCATTTAATAGAGTTAAAACCCTTCTTGTTGTTAAATAATCTAGGTATGTGAATTTTTTTGTAAGATTTGGATATATGGTTGATTCGATACATGTAATTGGATCATCACCTTTATGAATAAGAAGATTAGCGGGTATTTTTATCCAAGACTTGTCTTCTTTATAATCAAAAGTAGTTGTAGGCAACTTTTCATCTCCTAATGCTAGAATCCATTCTCTAAATTCGGGTTGATCTTGTATCCTCATATTTAAAGTCAAAATAAAAACCTAACAAAATTTCCATGTATGTCATCTATTAGTAGATGCGGTCACATCACTATATCCTCTATTCTTCCTCTTGAAACCACTTGAAGTGTTTGTCTAAAATCACCCCCCCAGAAGAACTGTTTTACCCCCATAAATTTTGTCACTTAAGTTTGGATCATCGAAACAGAGAATATCTCTCAAAGTTCTATCCACTGCCACGAAAGTATTCCTATGATTCATTGGTGCCTCATCCCAGATAATCAAACTTGTTGTTTGCATAAGTTCGGCTAATTGGGTTCCTTGACAAATTTCACCAATTAAATGATCACTTAACTATAGGAATTGCAAACCTTGAATACGCCGATCTTCTACCAGGTAGTAACAGAGATGCAATCCTTGATGAAGTAACATATAATATTCCTTTTCCTTCAGATCTCAAGCGTGAAATTAATGTTCTATAAAAGAAAGTTTTTCATGTCCCTCCAGAACCATAAACAAAGTATAAATCTCCCGTATTATCTAAAATAGACTGTACAACAACATTTTATACATTTATTTGCTCGGAGTTTAATTTTTCAAACAACTGTTGATGTTCAATAGCAAGTTGTTGAATATTGAAGGACAACTATTTGCATAACAACATATTGTCTATCTTATGCATAAATGCTTCATCTGGGAATGGTAAGCTTGGGAAATTCTTTAAAGCTTTATTACTTTTAAGCAGAATTTGCTAAATTTCCATCGAGACCATAATTTTTATGTTGGAATTCGGTCAAGGTTAATCCCTTAAAACGTGAAATTTTCCTTTGATGGTATAATAGATCTTCTGTTAACATATGTCAAATCTTGTTCCAAAGTTCAAAAGGATTTGAAATGCGCAGAATAAAAGAATAGTTACAAAAAGTTGATGTAACTGATTTCCAGTTGACTACAGGGAAGCTTGCAATATTGTATCATGCCATTATTGATCTCCGTTCAACAGGTTTAATACATAACATGTCACTTTGTATGTTGGATACCAAACTCCATTAATTGTTCTTATTTTCTCAAAAGAACAAGGTCATTCAATAACGTTTAATATCATTCTAAGACAAAATTGTTCTCCTAAAATAAGGTGTGTCTAAACAATGCAGCCAATTGATTTTTTCGCTTCCCTTTTTTTCCATAATTTGTAGTTTTGCTGCCAAACCTATTTTGTAGGAAAGTCCATATATATTAGTGTTTTTTTACCATTCAATGAACATACTTTTCTGAGTATCAAATATATTAAAAACATTGTTCAACTAATTAGTATCTCAAAAAGTAAAAGAATGTTTCGTAAGAAGATGGAAACTAAGCCTTTCTACACCAATACTTCGATATTGGATATCAAATTAAAATATTCTCTAACACGCTTCACATGCTGATAGATAACGACAGTCCAAGAAAGATTTAATCTCATCAACCTCTTTAATTTCTTCAATTGTAGTACTAGTATTTTGGGCAATGTTTCCCTTTAAAATCAATATGGCTCTATCAGATCCTTTATTAATATATTTAAAAATATACTTTATAGATCTTGCTTTATAACACCACTCAACATTTATACGGGCTTGATATATGACTATCAAATCAACATTATGGGGAACAATATATCTATTGTCTAGCTTCACACCATTCTTATGTACATATCCTTGATCATCTCTTCTCCTAGTTACGGGAATACCATTTTCATTTATTGTAGTTTTGGAATAAAACTTTTTCAGGAAGTTCTTTGAGCATTTATTTTTGTTCATACATGGTGCCCTTATATATGCTTGTCCACATGGACCATGCATCATAAATTGGGAGACAGCTGCATATCTCGTAGGATCTAATTGACAATCTGGAAGCTCTGCATAAATGATTTTATTTATTTTAGTAGGAGTTAGTTTTTTTTGCTGATTGATGAAAAAATAGTAAAATATGCGCATGTGGTAGACCTCGTTTTTGGAATTCTATTATGTAAATGGCTGAGAAAACAAAAATTAGATTAAATTATGGTGTAAATATATTATATTTAGTAATATTTTGTAAAGGAAGTATACCTGCCAATACTTTCCCAAAATGCTCGCCTTGCACCAAGTCTCTCATCAGTTGATCAAGTTTGATTTTATAATTCGAAAATATGGTTTCAGGTGTCGTGGAAATTTGTAAATTGTCCGATTCATGTTTATTGATGTTAATATTATTGGGACATGAGATTCATAAGTTCTTGAAGTAGTTGGAAATGGCTATGGATTTATTGGATATACAATTGTAGTTACTCCGAATTTGGGATTATGATTCTTTACATTTATTTGAATTTGTGAGGTATGTGTATTGTCTCCATAATGTATCTTTTGATAGTGCGGAAATATTATTTTATGATTTGAGTATATGCGTAGTGATTAATTGGATATTTATGGTTTATGGGTATATTATCTCCTTAAGAGAATTTCGGGATATAAGGTATCCTCATAATTTGTCGTAAGACTTCTATCTAAAAAGAAATCTTACCCATGGATTTACAATTTTGAATTACTCTTGGTTTGTATATCGGAATAATAAAGGAAATCGAATTAATGTATTGTTATGGATCGAATCTCAATTACTCATTAATTATAGGGAATGATATAAAAGAGTATTATAAGTTTCATGTATTGTGGGCGTGGATACAATTTCTTAGGAATAATTTTCTATTTGCATTTCTGAAAAGTGTCATAAATCATTGGAATGGTTATTTCTATGGTATTCTTAATTGTAGAAATTTCATGTATTGCATGATGTATTAATATAATTCTCTAGGCATATTGGAAATATAAATTGGGGATACAAAGGCTTTTTAAATTCTCTATGGCTCTTTATGGAAATAATTAATTTTGTCTCTAATTTTGGATTAGAACATATCGAATATTTGATACTCAATTTGGCTATAGTAAGATCTTATATTTCAAAGTAAATGCTTTATTAATGGGTCTCCTCCGAATATTATAATAATCAAGGGTATGTTGTCTATATAGACTTTAAATTTTTGATGGAAATAAGATGAAAGTTAAGGATCCGCGATATAACCCAAGATCATTATCCACTCCCGAATGGGAATAGGAACATGTTATGACTTATAATGGATTTTGTTTTGGGAACTACCTAAAGTGTTGAATAGTTAAGATGCAATTTGGGTAATTGTTCATGGGTTGATTAAATTTGTTTATTTCCTTTCCATTCGCAATAATCAAATAGTAGAAAGCCTTTACAAGTTATATGTCTAGGAAATAGTAAAGTTTTATGGAATACCTCTTATCATTGAGTTTAATCTAAATCTTCATTTCACATCTTAATTTTGGAGGAAGTTTGTAAAAAGTTCTATAAATTTGATTAGAATTTAGAATAGCATTTCATCATCAAAGCAATGGTTGATCAAAGCGTCTTCTCTAAACATTTTATGGGATGTTAAGAGTTTATGTTCTAATAAGAAGCGTCTGATGACAAAACGTATGAAACCCGTCAAATTCAAGTCCTAGATTGTCGAGGACAAGCACTTATAAATGAAGCCATATTATTAATAAAAGTTTTGTGGTTACATTACAGAACTGAAAATGTGATATGGAAATTAAAGACCGCAAATCATAACAAGTATCCGAGTTATTTACTTAAAGTATGTTATCAAAATTTTGGGGGCAAAATTTTATTTAGTGGGGGCAGATTGTAACAACATGTGTTTAAATTAGTAAGTAATTATGCTTTATTATTGGTTTTAAGTTTAATTATTTGGGTTGTCTTGGTTGAACTTTGGATATAAATGATTTTTGGGTGTTTATTTTTCAGATTCTGGTCCAACAGAGGTTTGTTGAAACTGTCCAGAAATGCAAAAGTGCATTGGAGTTCCAATAGAGGCCTGTTTGGAATAAACAAGGATCTGTTGAAACAGCCCAGAAATGCAAAAGTGCACTGGTGCTCTGACATGGACCTGTTGAATCTTAATAGGGCCCTGTTATAAGTTAGTGGTAAAAATAAAAAAGGCTTAGAAGCTTCATTTTTCATATATATAAACTCATTTTCTCCCAAACCTCCATAAGGGGGTTTCCAAACTCATTCTCTCTAAAAATTCACCTTTTTAAACACTTTGTGTCATGTTTTGGCTTAATGGGAAATTATTCTATGGATTGAGAGGAGCGTATTGATGTAGAAATTTTGGAGTTTCGTCGATCGAAGTTTTGGATCACCATCTTCATCTCCATTCGTCTTGAGCTCTATTTTGAAGTAGGGGTTCCTAGACTTAATTTCAAATTTAATTTGGGTTTGATGTTAGAAATAACTTGTAACTAGTTCAAATATGGAAAGTTTCTTTAGTCAAAATAAAATTCTCATGTTATTGATTATAGAACTTGTTCTAAAAGCTTGGTGTTGTGTTTAATATTAATTGATGGTACATATTTGTGATGGATTATTTAATCTTTCTTGAAATCTTGGTATATCACAAATGATTTCTAAAAGTTATGAGTTTATTATTGAAAAAGGGGAAGATTAAGGAATATATCTTGAATGTTTATACACCACATAAGCTTGGGGATGTGAAATTGAAGTTAAATTGTTAATTATGGGCAAATTATGAATTGTGAACTTTAAATCTTGTATGAATGTTCATTATATCTTCATATTCCCTTGATATGGATTATTTACTTAAAGAAATTTATTGATTTATACATATTCTATGAAAGGGAATTTGAAGTAAAGATTATTAGAGTTCACTTGACATATATAAGTTGGTTTAATGGTATGAATCATGATTTAAAAATATTGGGTTATGGGCATATTGGAAGTAACTTATGCATGTAAAATGGTAATATTAGAATAAATTCATGGTAACGAGCAAGATATGTCATCTAAACTCTAAATCTATCTCGTATTTGGATGAATCTCTATATTCATTGGATATGGATTGATCAATGTGATGAAATTGGATAATTGATTATATATCATGTGTAAAGGAATATAGAGTAGAGATTATTAGAGTTTACATGACATAAATTGTTTAAAAAGTAAATTGTTGGCATAAAAGCATGAATTGCATTATAATTGTGTTAACTCGTGTTCTTGGTTACATTGGAGCTTTGTTATATATCCCGGTTCAGGTGCTACAGTGATTCTTATTTCTTATGCAACCTCATAGAGGCTCTATTATGATCTTAATATACTCTACATGGAAAATGATTGATTATGTCCGATTATCGGATTTCTTCGTAAAAATTATATTGGCTCATGGGAAGACCATGCGAGTGGAAGATCTATATGGGAATCATTATAAATGGTGATTGCCGAGTGAAAATAAGGTAGGGCTCGGCGCCCTTGGGTTGAAAACCCTTAAACCCCTAAGGGAGCAATGTTTGGCTGCCTATAAGCCACCAATGAGCAGCCTGGGAACATAGGCATTGGCAATGCACCATGGGTTAAATCTTTTATATGGAATGTGGATGGGTTGCTCCACTTCTTGATTATGACAAAAGTATGTCATCTTGGGGCGGACAAATTCTATAATATGATTTCAGTTCGAATTCTTGTCAGCAAGAATCATGATTATGTTATATTCTCTTAAAGCGGATGGGTTCTATAATATTATTTCGGCTCGGATTCTCATTTGCATGAATCATCAAGGCTTGAAAATGGGTTGACACAAGAAATTAAGGTAACTTGCATATGCATGAGCACGTATTGTTATGAGTTATTTGTCTATAAAATGTTGCATGTGATGATTGAGTTGTTTTCTCAAGTTTCGTTTACGCTTCATAGGTTAATAAGTAAAGTGATGTTTCAAATTTTTACCCATTTTACCCCTTATTAAGTGATATGCACACCTTGTTTTTTAAAAATAATGTACGTACACATGATTAATTGTAAATATATCATATAACGACCCGGTCACGACTTAGCACAATATTGTCCGCTTTGGCACAGAATCGTACGATTTTGTTTTTGACGGGAGTCACCAAGACACCCCCAAAAGGCCTATTTTTTTTCTTTTCTTTCTATCCCTTTTTCTTCATAACTCTTGGCAGAGATTTGTCTCTTCTTTTTTTTTCTTCCTTATTTCATTCTTTACTTTTCCCCCTTTTCTAAGCTACTCCCCCAAATAACCCCACATATACATATACATGTATCCACATCTCGTTTTAAGGTAGGGAAAATACTCTATTGAGTGACAAAATTTTATTCGTGTTCCAGTTATGTTGGGGTGAATATTTGATTCTAATTATTTTATGTGTGTTCATTATTCTTGATGAAAATACCACTTGTGTACTCTTTGTTATACAATAATATTGATATTTGTTTCACGCTTGCTATAAATAAATTGAGTAGATCGAGCTCGCGTATTATGATGAACCTATTGGGCTTTGTGCTCACTCCCCCTTCAGATTGTTTTGCAGGATTGATATTGTTTGAGCATGATACTTGAATCTGTAGAATTTTTGTCACTGATTTAATTTAAAGAATTATATTAATGTTAATTATTTTCTTGGGTTCGGAAAGGGGAGCGTATAAATCCTTTGGCCATGATATTTTTGAAAATCCTTTTGTATATTTTCAAGTCATTGTAAGGATATCATCATTATTGAAATTTAGATGTAATAATAAGATTATATTATTATATATTTATTTATCAAAACTTCTCATATTTTATTAAAATTCTTCTACTCGCGGCTCGAAAATCGGGTCATGACAACATCGTATCAGAGGTTAGGTATACGATTAACCTTGGACTTGGGGTTAGGGTCTATTAAATTATTTGGGTGTGGTACATGTTTGTATTGTTTATTTGCTTTTGTTATTCAAAATTTTACATCATTTTATTTGTGTTTTTTTTAAAAAAAGAGAAACAAAGTTTCTTAAGGTTTGAATGAGGAAAGGACCTAGACATGCGGAAAAGGGCTACCCAATTGTAACTGGAGTGGAGCCACCCAAAGTGGATAATATTTTGCTAAGGTCGGGCTCGGGTTGTTACAGATGGTATCCAAGCGAACCCAGGACTACTACCATGTGTCGTGTGGATATTATAAGTCAGGTCTGTGCAACTGATGGCGAGCACTAGATACGGCTACCTAGAGCCGAGATTGATTATGTGTGACCCCGATTTGATGAGGACGTAAAGGATTTAACGGGGGGAGATTGTAACGACCCACAATATCCCACATCGGTAGTATAATGGTTAGATCCTTGGTTCATAAGTACCCATTTGGTTCTTAACTAACAAGAGGCCTTTTGGGGTTATCTTGGTGATTCCCACCAAAAACAAAACCGTGCGGCTTTGTGCCAAAGTGGACAAATATTTTGCTAAGTTTGGTACCGGGTCATTACATATCAAGGTTGCGTCGGGCTCTGGGATGTCTTAGATGGCTCTAATACTACCCAATTTTGGTATTGTAAATGAAATGATATGGCTAACCAAGGCTTGCCTAATAATTTTTGAACTTATGTTAAAAACATGTTTTGTTTTGAATGTTATGTAAAGTTAAATATGACGTTTTTAAAAAAATTATGTTCATATGGTTATAAAATTTATTTAATTTATGATGTGTACTATGTGTATTTATTATTTGAAAATTTTATTACCTATTTTAGCTAGTCTAAATGGGTTAGTGACACTCATGGCCTTAACTGCATAGGTAATCGTGCTACTTAAGGTTGGGGTATTATAAGAAGACTAAGGCAATTAGCAGATATATTTTTAATATAACTGGTGGTGCGGTGTCTCAGAAGTCTAATTACAAGAGTACTCTTGATAAACTCACCTATATGAGTGTCGAAGTGAGGTTGCTTCTAAAGGAATTTTGGACAAAAATTTTTAATGAACATTCATTATACTGGGATATAAGCACATGGCCGTATTGTGCTGCCTTTTAGAGTACTATAATAGAAGGGATGTGTGTGGGATGTTATCAAGAATATAGTTTAAGACTCTTAATCACTCTAGTAAAAATTAAAACACTTCTGCTAAGTAAAGGTTCAAATTAAAAAACACCTTTATTTATGTACATGCTTACATTGGATTGCTCTATGAAAATTGTTTTAAAATACAAGTAAGGGATTGTTGAAAAATTGTGTATTAAAAAACAATTTTCAAAAAAAAAATATTATAAATCTTTTGAAATTCAAATCAGATTTTAATATTAATTGAAATATGTTTTAATACTAAGCTTGGCGAAAGAGCCTTTATAATTTGATTAAAAACATATTAATGCATATAAATTGTTTTCTATTATAATATATTTATTTTGGAGTTTTAATGGTTTTGATGGCAGCCAATTAACTAGCTTTATGTTTGCCAACGGTCATGTCCAAGGATGGCTATAAATTGAGAGCATTTCCTTTCATTTGAAAAAACATTAAGCATTTCCTATCATTTGGTATAACGTTGACAGAGAGTTAAAGAAAAAAAATTCCCATTTGAAATATTTTTCGAGTAAACATTCTTGTTTTTGCATAGAAAACAAATTGATATCATGTCCGAGGATGGCTATAAATGATTTATACTACACTAAAGAGATCGATATTTGTGTAGATCAAATAATTTATACTACAATAAACATTCATTGTTTAATACTCATATTTGTGTAGATCTACTAACATGAAACACAAGTTTTTAGCTTATCTCTCTCCTTGTTGGACATAACTGGTTGTAAACTATGCCATGCATATACTTTTTAGGAGATAAGTGGAGAATAATAATTTAGCTCTAAACTTATATTAATTTTAATCACTTGGTTGCACTTTGTTTTATTACTAAGTTCATATGACAAAGTATAGTGTGTAGCATTATCCTAGAATGAATCTACAATGATCCATATATACATTACATTTATGCTTTGAAGTTTGATTTATCTAGTACATATATTTCATCTTGGTTAATGGAATTGTAATTGCAATGAGAATTTTAGTTTGGGATTGTAATTATATTGTAGGTATATATTAGAATTTTTTTGGGAAATTCCGTTTTTGCAGATATTTTTTTCAATTTTTTAATTAAACTTGTCACGATTCAAAACCATGACAACGTCTATCATAATATAAAACCTTAGTTCGGTTGTAGATTGAAACAACTAAGGTCTCGTTTAGTTCACGGAAGGGAAATCAATTCCATTCTCTTTTCCATGGAGGTGGGAAACTAAATTTCCTGTCAAGTTCCCTTTCTTGTATTTGGTATAGTATGGAAAGTATTTAAGTAAGGATATTGTTGTTCAAATATTTTGTAATAAATGCTTGAAAATCACGTGAGAAAGTCAATCACATGTGTTTTGAGATGAATGGTTTTACCCCCTACTTTTTCTCTGTCAGGAAAGTGTTTTTGAAATTTGTGCTTACCAAATAAAGGGAAGGAAATACTTTGTTTTTTTGAGTCCTCAAATCCGTGAACCAAATGAAGCATAAGAGTACACAGGGCTCACCTTGTGTCAGTTTTAGATAGTGACGATTTGGAGGGGGCAAGGTTCATATTGTGCCGGTTTGGAACTGTGACAAGGGTCCAACTTAAGTTTATTTTGAATTGAGACAAATGTTTACCTTGAGTTGATTTTAAATCGTTACTACATCACCTAAGAGAACTGTGACAATTGATTATTGTCACGGTTTTTAGATAATATAATTTTGGTTTCACCGCTGTAATTGTTACGGTATTTAGCCGTGACAATGGACTTTTGTCATGGTTGGTGTAATACTTAAGAAAAATATTAACAGATATATTTATAATTTAGCTCAAATATTCATGATAGTTCAAAAAAGTTGATTTTTACTAGATCTTGTAAATTTTATAAATATAAAATTTTAATGAGTGAAGTAATATTATTTTTAAGTCATAAATGTAATAATTTAGTTTGGTTCGATGTTGTAATGTTACACCTCAAAATCAAACAAAAAAGTATTTAGCTTCATTGCTTCAATTTTTCTGTTTGAGACGGCGTTTATTAAAAATACTGAAAACTGAAATCTGAAAATTGAAATTGAAAATTGAAAAAGTTGTTTGTTTATTTCTGAAAATTGTATCTAAAAAAATGTTGTTTATTTGAATATAACACATCTGAAAACTGGATTTTTTTTTATTACTACAACTTTGCCCTAAACAGAGGAATTCTACAAACGAGGGTCACCATCCCGACTCAAGGTTCACGGTGCAGATGTGTGGGTGTGTGATTGTAAAGTTCTAAACACCACAAGACAAATTTCTTTTCAAAATCAAGCC
The DNA here is from genome assembly GCA_021464415.1 of Lonicera japonica. Taxonomy (NCBI): domain Eukaryota; kingdom Viridiplantae; phylum Streptophyta; class Magnoliopsida; order Dipsacales; family Caprifoliaceae; genus Lonicera; species Lonicera japonica. The sequence continues at coordinate 666,863 of CM038468.1, read as the reverse complement.
CCATTCAATCAGTCCATGAATATATATAATATGTATATGCATCTCTTTGTGTGTGGTGTGTGCGTTAGATAGAGAGAGAGAGAGATATCACCTGAAAATGAGTAGGACGGCGCATGACAGATGAGAGGAACGACAAGCTGCGCATAGGAGATGAACGGATGAGTTGCGCACCGGAGAGGAACGACGCCGGAAGAAGGGAAGAAAAGAAAGGTTTTGAATGTTAACCTAATTTGTGGGTAATTTTGATAAAAGATACGGGGCAAAATAAACCTTTTACACCTTTTAAAATTAACTTTCAAATTTAAGTGACGACTTTGCCTTTTAAAATTTTTGATGAAAATTTTAAGTTTTAAAATTTAAGTGAGCACTTATTTTTTTTAGTTAGTGAATAACTTTGTTAATTACTTAAATTTAAAAATTTTAAGTTTTTAAATTTAAATAGCAAATTATGGGTGGTGATGTTGACACCCCCAAAAACACTTGGTAACACTCCCACTTTAATTCGGTCATTCGCAACCGAGTAAAGTGTCTATTATTCGATTGTTGAGGACTGAATATAAGTCTATATATTCGGTTCTTGACAACCGAATAAGGTATTTTCAAGTTTTTTCAAATTTTATACTCGGTTCTTGACAACCGAGTAAGGAATTTTCAAATTTTTTGGAATTTTTACAAGTTTTAATTCGGTCATTCGCAACTGAACAACATATACGTTATTTGGTTGCGAATGACCGAATTATTGGCACCCCAAATTAAATGACAAATGAATAATATCTTAAATTTTTTTAATTTAATTCGGCATGGTTGACTCATTCGATTTTCGGGTTCGGCAAAACAATTCGAGAAACTATCACGGTAATTGTTCCGTGTGGCAGTTTGCAAGGGTAAAAGAGAAGAAAAGAATCAATTGCCTCGGAACAGAACCTGCTTCCCTGTAGTCTTCTATTTTAAAACCCTAAACCCTAACATTTAATATTTTTTTCATTCAAAAATTTCTTAACAGAGGATGAGACGAAGGTTCAAGATATCTCTCTCTCAATCTGTTATTATTCCACACTCTATCTTCAACAAAAGATTCATCAACAACAACACCACCACCACTTCTTTACCCATTGACGACAATAATCTCTCCGGATTAATCGACCCTAACCTCGATTCACATTCCAACGAGTCCTCCGTTCTGGCCCAAGAATTCGCCTTTTTGCGAGACTCACTGTTAACTACTGGTGCTGATTGTAGTAGCTCTTCTTCAGAGAGGAAATTGGATGTTTATGGTAAGTCTTCACACGAAGCTTTTTTGATATCAAGTGCAATTAGGAATAACAATGACGGTTTTGGGGACAAAACCCACAAATTCCTTAGGCAATTTAGACAGAAATTGAATGAAAAATTGGTGGTTGATGTGTTGAACCTTATACAAAATGCTGAGTTAGGTGTAAAGTTTTTCATATGGGCCAACAGGCAAATTGGATATACTCACACTCCGCCTGTTTATAGCGCTTTGTTAGATGTATTGGGCTTCGATAAAAATGATAGAATATCTGATGATTTGCTTGGAGATATTAGGGATGACGATAAGGAAGTATTGGGGAGTTTGTTAAACGTATTGATTCGTAAGTGTTGTAGAAATGGGTTGTGGAATGTTGCATTGGAGGAGCTCGGTAGGCTCAAGGATTTAGGCTATAAGCCTTCTAGAGTGACGTATAATGCTTTAATTCAGGTGTTTTTGGAGGCTGATAAGTTGGATACAGCTAATTTGCTTCATAGGGAGATGTCGAGTTTGGGGTTTCGGATGAACAGTTATACGCTGGGTTGTTTTGCGTATTCACTTTGCAAAACGGGTAGGTGGAGAGAAGCTCTCGAATTAATCGAGAAAGAAGAGTTTGTCCCCGATACAGTAATTTACACTAAAATGATATCTGGGTTATGTGAAGCTTCGTTTTTTGAAGAAGCCATGGGTTTCTTGAATAGAATGCGGTCTAGTTCTTGTATTCCTAATGTTGTAACGTATAGGATTTTGCTTTGTGGGTGTTTGAATAAAAGAAAGCTGGGTAGATGTAAGAGAATCCTTAGCATGATGATCACAGAAGGTTGTTATCCTAGCCCTAAAATATTTAATTCTCTCGTTCATGCTTATTGCAGATCAGGGGATTACAGTTATGCCTATAAATTGCTTAAGAAGATGGTAAATTGTGGTTGTCAGCCGGGTTATGTGGTTTATAACATATTGGTTGGTGGCATTTGTGGCAATGAGGAGTTACCAAGCTCGGATATGTTAGAATTGGCCGAAAAAGCTTACAGTGAAATGCTTGGTCTTGGGGTTGTGTTAAATAAAGTCAATGTCAGCAATTTTGCTCGGTGCCTTTGTGGGGCAGGGAAATTTGAGAAAGCGTTTAGTGTTATTCGTGAAATGATGAGTAAGGGTTTCGTACCCGACACTAGTACTTACGCCAATGTTATTGGTTTTTTGTGCCATGCCTCCAAAGTAGACAAGGCTTTCCTGTTATTCCGAGAAATGAAAAAGAATGGTATTGTACCGGATGTTTATACTTATACTATTTTAATAGATAGTTTTTGTAAAGCTGGACTTATTCAGCAGGCTCGCACCTGGTTTAATGAAATGGTAAGAGATGGTTGTGCCCCTAATGTGGTTACTTATACTGCTCTTATTCACGCTTATCTCAAAGAGAGGAAGATATCGAATGCAAATGAGCTATTCGAGTTGATGTTATCAGATGGTTGCATTCCGAATATTATCACGTACACCGCTTTGATTGATGGTCATTGTAAAGCTGGAGAGATTGAAAAAGCTTGCCAGATTTACGCAAGAATGAGGGGAAGTGGCGAAGTCACTGATGTAGATATGTATTTTAGGGTTGATGGCAGCGGCTTGGTGGACCCAAATGTGGTTACGTATGGAGCTTTGGTGGATGGTTTGTGCAAAGTGCACAGGGTTAAAGAGGCCCGCGACTTATTGGATACGATGTATGTAGAAGATTGTGAGCCAAATCATATTGTATATGATGCCCTTATTGATGGATTTTGCAAGGTTGGGAAGCTAGATGAAGCACAAGAGGTATTTTCTAAAATGTCTGAACGAGGGCATAGTCCGAATGTTTATACGTACAGCTCTTTGATTGACAGGTTGTTCAAAGATAAAAGGTTGGATCTTGCCTTAAGAGTCTTGTCAAAAATGCTAGAAAATTCATGCCCGCCTAACATTATAATCTACACGGAGATGATTGATGGACTTTGTAAAGTCGGGAAGACCGATGAAGCCTACAAGCTTATGGTGATGATGGAAGAGAAAGGTTGTAATCCCAACGTTGTGACATATACTGCTATGATTGATGGTTTTGGGAAAGTCAGTAAGGTGGAAAAATGCCTTGAAGTCTTTAGACAGATGGCTGCAAAGGGATGTGCACCAAATTATGTAACATATAGGGTTTTAATAAATCACTGTTGTGTTGCTGGGCTTTTGGATGAAGCTCACCAACTCCTTGAGGAGATGAAACAAACATATTGGCCAAGGCATATGGCAAGCTACCGTAAGGTTATTGAAGGCTTCAATCGAGATTTCATAATAAGTCTCGGTCTTTTAGATGAGACGAGTGAAAACGAGTCTCTGCCAATTGTTCCGGTTTATAGGCTCCTGATTGATAGTTTCCGAAAGGCTGGAAGACTTGAAGTAGCTCTGGAGTTACATAAAGAGATTTCATCGTCTTTACCTTATTCATATAGGGACAAGAATATGTATAGTTCTTTGATTGAGAGCCTCTCGCTTTCGGGTAAGGTTGACAAAGCTTTCGAGTTATATGCGGACATGATACAAAAGGGTGGAGTTCCCGAGTTGAGTGTCTTCTTTTACCTCGTTAAAGGGCTTATTAAGGTGAACAGATGGGAAGAGGCTCTCTTACTTTCGCATGGCTTATGCCAGACGGTGCGTGACTTTCAGCTCTTACTCTCTGCTTTAAGTTACAGATGCAACAAATTTACGTATTTTGTTGGTTGCTTGTATGCTACAAGTCCTCATCAACTTCTCAGATATGTAATGCAATTCAAGTTACACTTTAGCTGACTCAGCGAAGCCTTATTCTAACCACATTCTCAAATCAAAAAAGAAAATGTTGTAATGGCTTACTCAATATTGAGAGCTAGGGTCTTTATATACACGCAAAACAAGATCTACATGATGATAAAATTCCTGACGTGACACAAGAACTCAAATCCCATAACTAACAGGATTTAACACCTAATAACATAAATAGATCTAAATATCCAAACAAAAATATTTGTTTTATTTGGGCCATCTACCTGTCCTGTTCTACTCTCTGCAGGCTATTTTGGCTTAAGAATTGGTTTTTTAGCTGTCATTTGGATTCGGTTTCTGTGTTTAGTTGGCACTATGAATCTATGAGTTTTTTCTGTTGACTACTGTCTACTCTGATGTACTTCGCTTTCACTTTGTTTAAAACTGTCATGTTTCTGATATGAGAAATAGAGCTATGGGTTCTATGTTACATGGACTCGAGTGCAGAATTGGGTGGGGGTATGTGTTTAAATGTTGGTTTTTGCTACTTAAAATCTTAGACTATGTGGACTTAGATAAAAGGTATCCAAAGGCTAGGCACGCATTTTGAGCAACGTACAAATTAAAATAATAATATTGATGTGTCGTATTCTTTAAAGGTATAACTAGATCCTCTACAAAGGTGTAGAAATATAAGTCAAACAGTAGCCTCTTGAGAGTCTTGATATCTTTAGTCAGGGCATGAGTGGTAAAGGTTTAATATAATAATATCATTGTAGGAAAGATAGGTAGATTTATATGCGTGCCCTCCATTCCTTTTGTATTAAAATCTGGAACTTATGTTATGGATCATAAGCTGTCTACACAATACTTAGTACTGCCTGACTTAACAATCTTACATGATTTCTTGTGAATATTTCAAGGATTTTTAATTTAAGTTTTTGCTTGGAACAGGAAATACGTTGGGTACCTAATGAAGATGCATCTGAAGGAAACTAGATTGTCTACTGCTCTCTTCTGCTCGCATACATACCTCCAATGTGGATGGATATGATACAATTTCCAGTGCACATATATAAGTGCTCAGTTGGTGATCAACATCTAGTTCTAGATTTGAGCATTCAACTTTGGTGCGTTGTTCATGTCAAGCAAAAGTGAAGAAGGTAACCCAAAGGGGTTGTGGGTTTTTCTCTACCGGTTGGGGCCCTCCCTCCCTTCACCACCCATGGGGGGTCTACCAGGACATTGGCTTGACAAAAATGAGTTCGATTCTTTGTTTATCAATATATATAAAATATAGTATGTCTTTGACTTTACTTCCCTATTTCATACTCCTCTGCCTCAAAGAGACAGCCCGACTTTCTTTTTCGGGATGTCTCAAATTTATAGTCCCATTTCCTTTGCGGGACATGATCAATGTACAATATCTCACAATAGAAAATGAATTGTGTTCTTGACAATTGATTAGGTTGAAATTAGTTGTATCCTTAAAAAGTACCAAAGTCAGAGTGGGATGGGACTATCTTTTTGAGACAGAGGGAGTACAAATTTTGTCTTTTACTTTGTTATTGATATTTCAATTGGTGATATTGCATACAGCTAATTTTGCTCATAAAGTATGATGCAGGCTGGTCACACTTCTAGAGCTTATTTGTCTACTGAAATTTTTTAAATGATCAGAGCAAGGTTAGTATGGTTACGTTTGGCACCCCCACTATTGACTATTGTACTACAAAAGTCTAAATTTTGTGTACTTTTATGTCAAGAAAATTGCTAGAAAAGGTAACATATTCTCACCCTCCTATGGTATGGTGTACAGGATTCAGCTTATGCCTGCAGAACCCCAAGTACTATCCTGGCTAACATTCGGTGCCATTGAATTGCCTTGTGACTGCTGCCTCATGTTTTTCAGTAAGCCTATCTTTAGTTAAAAATATGGGATATAATTTTACTTCGGTTTAGCTGACAATGCCTTACCTGTGCTTTAGGGATAAGCATTTTTTGACTTGCTTAAAAAAATAGTGTTGTTAACGTGATCACTATATCTGAAGCGTTCCATGTTTTCAGCAGGTGTACTTTGTTGTTGATTTTTAATCTAATTATCTCTATACCTGCTAAGCATACCCCCAAAATTTAGTTGAGGTCAATATGAATTAGCAAACTAGTGTTAGCAAGCTAATATATTGGTTCGCGCTGTGGCTATTGTCTTTATGGGTGGTCAAGTACTTAAATTGGAGCTTTCTCAGGAGAGTCCTTACTGATAAAATAAAATATATGAATATTGATTCACATTAAAAAAAGGTCATCACCATTCATCGAGGAACAGTGAGTTGAGTAAAATTTGGCTGTAAATTAGGTAAGTGGTAAAATCGAATATTTAGCGAAAGCAATAATACAAAAGGTTATGTTCCTTAGGTGTTTGATTGAGTCTATGTGCTTGGCTAATTTTCCAAAATATGCTTAGTAATTGTAGACAAGTTAGAAGGTAGAAGAGAGTATCCCTGGTAATAAAGGAGACCCTTAGAGTTTTATGATGATTAGAATTTGGGCAATTTGGTCCTCAAAAACATCTTATTGAGAAAGGAAGAATATTTTTTTCTTTTTTGGATCTTGTCCTTTTAAAGCCTTTTATGATGATTAGAATTGGTAGATAGTTAATTCTATTAAAAATATGTGGTATTATTATGCTCAATACCAAACAATAATAGAACACTCATATAAATAATAGATTATATATAACAGAAATTTTTTGAAATGGTTAAAAACTAAAAACAAAGTTCACTTATGCTCGATTATGTATAACATGAACGTTTTACTAAACCACAACCACATTGTATTCAATTTTTTGGTTTAAAAATTAAACATAATTTACAAATAAACAAATAAGTTTTAGAATTTCTAGATTAATATAAATTCAGTGTTAAAAGCAATCAAATAAAGTAGAGTTTAAATGAGTTTGGAATACTAATACTAGTACAAAAGTATATGGATTCATAGTGTTTTATTTACTATAAATTTTAATATCATGTGAACGTTAGTCGTACTTTTACAAATAGTATAAATATAGATATAGGGCTAAGAGAATGTTAATCTCATTTCCTTGGTATGTCTATATAAACTCATAAAGTCTTTGTAAATTGCCACCTCTGATCTACTTGGTTTAAATATTACACATGTTTTCTTCTTGTTTTAAAATTGCTCATGTTTATCTTGCTATTTTGGTTTGCTCTTGAGATTGTTTTTGATTGCACCTCTTTTCCATGAATATTGATTCAGTTCCTTATTTTTGTGTCTGATTGCCTTAAATTTTTCATGGGATCAATTTCCATGGTACAACTTGTCTTGGACTAAAATTTTCCTTTCTATTTTCCATGGAATCCAAAATCACCTCTACCACTGGTTTTTATGCAAGTTCCATGGAATCCAATTGCTTTCCATGCAGGCGAAGTCAATACATTTTCTTTTTCGTGTGAAATTCACTACTTTTATATTCTCTATCTCTTGTAGTGTTTGGTCGCATTGGTTTTTCATGTAATCAGTTCTCATGGTACAACATTTTTGGCCTGTGTTTTCTATTTTACATTGAACCGAATTCTTTTATGTCTTTGTGTTTGATTGCATTGATTTTCGTACACAACTCTCTTGATTGAAGGGCTGTGGGCCTCCCACCCCTTGTTAGTTTTTCTTCTGAGATAAAACAGTTATCCAAAGGAATCTTTTCAAAAAAATAAAAATAAATAAGATTAACCACCCAGCATACCCGTAATTGAAGTTTCTATGTATGTATATATTATGATTTTGTCAGGGGCACAGGCGAATTTGGATTCACTGCGTGTTTCGGAGATTGTGTAGCAAGTGGATATAGGCATGAGGTTGGTGTGGACAACTTTCTGAGGCAAAGGGCAACAAACAAGGTTGTTACTATGATTTACATTGTGGTTCAGTGGTTGTAGTGTGCAGGGCACAACCGTGTAATTATCTAAGCCGCAGGTGGTGTGTCAAAATCTATTTTCAATGTAGAGTTTTATTAAACATGTGTTTGATTATTTGTAAATGTTGCGAGAGGATTTGGCTTTTAAGGAAAATACTATGCTTGGTTGGCGTTATAAATGAAAAGATTGTAATTTATTTTTACGTTGACTCCCAAATTTCAACGAAAACCAACTGCACACTGCAGTTGTTGGTTTCATCCTTTTGGACATCAACAAAACAGGCATCGTTAGGAACTCAATACAGTCGAAATTGCGTTCACTGTAATTGTTTTTCATGCAAATAAAATGGAAATACCTATGTGGTTGGTATTAAAAATTAAATAGTGACTAACTTTGGGTGTGAAAATTGCAAAATTATATTGGTAGACTAGGTTTCGAATCAACTTCTTACGAACTTCTTACCTCATAAGCACATGCGCTTCAATCACTCAATAATATTCTATTATATGACTAAGAAATATCCCAAAAGTATACCTATTACGTATAATATTATACATGCATCAAGTATATTTATTAGTAATAACATTCTGTTGATATGTTGTAGGTTATTTATGTTGGAAAAAAAAAGCAAGAGAGGTAAAAAAAAAGGAAAAAAATTATCTATTTTTAATTTGCAACCCAAAAAAATATCTCAAAAACACAGCCTAAAAATAAAGTGTAAATGTGTTTCAACTACTCAAAACTATCTTTTTTGGATTTCAGAACAAATATATGGTTTAAATTTATTTGGGTTACATTTGGGATATTTTGGAATGTATAGCATTTTCCTAAAGAGAGAATAAAAATGAATGTAAAATACTTGTTGATTTTGAGTGAGTGATCAATGCAATTTGAATGCCTTGTCAATATTTTGGAACCACTGTAAATGCTCATTGAGCTTTTTGGCACTTCCCCACAAAATGTTTGATTAAACTCCTTGTTGATATACAACTAACACTTGCTAATTCATTGCTCTATTTATATAATATATATATATATATTGTGTAAAAAAAAAATCTTTTTATTCTTGTGGCTTGTGGGATTCATTCAAGTTCATTATAACTTGGATTTTTCTGCATTGATAGATATCAAACTTTAACTAATTCTGTCCTATTTAGGAGCAGCTTACCATAAAGGTGTATAAGGTAAACGTCTTCTTGATGTTGACGGAGATATATTCAGTCTCATTAACTTCATTTGATGCATGGCTTAATTGCTTTCATACATGTACATTTCTATGCATTTATTAGGATCAATATGCGTATATATAGAGTTGGCTCAGAAAGTTTTGAAAAATTTAGGAATTCAAGACAAATTTGAAAAACGGGGTCCCTTTACACCTGAATATAAAAGCAAGTGAGGTGTCGTGTGTATATATTAAAAGAATGACTAAAGATATGAATTGTAATCCCTAATACATAGTGCACCTTTTTTATTTGTTTTTGTGAAATTTTTAATGCATTGCCACATTTCTTAAAGCAATGAAGTTTAAAGTTAGAATGTATTTCACAAGATTATAGAAAATAGTCTAAAGATCTTTTGGGGAAGTAGATTGGGCACTCATTATATTAAAATTGAAGTAAATATTAGACTAGGTATGCTATATACCCATACACAAATTTGAGGCTCGATCGTAAAAATTGTCTACAAAATGGGGGCCCAAGGTGCCGCCTTGCTCACCTGCTCCTCAGGCCGGCCCTGCATACCTAAGTTATTTTACTGGATAGAAGGGAAGATATCAGGCTTAATTGGTCAACTATATCAGTCATCTATCCAATTACACCACATGTGAGGGGACGTGTTGAGACTATAAATTTCATATCAAGAAAAAAGAATCCTCACAAAACAATATATAAGATGGAAGGGTTACTCCATCCATAACTAATTGGTTTTTAGTTGGATGCTCTGAACTCTAATAAAGGTTGTGAAGCTTCAAGTATAAAATACGATATGGTCAATGAACTTGACCTGTCTTCATAGATATATATGTTTGGCTCCAAAATGGTTGGTCCGTTAGTGGAATGGCTTTTAGTGATGTGCATTTGGCAATGAAGTTTAGTCGTTAAAGTAAAGGTTGTCTGCAAACGGACTAATCTGTCTCAAAGACGGTATGTGTATCTTTATGCATGTATAGGCCTCTTTTGTGTGTGTGTGTATATGCATATGCCTTTTTGACTTACCAGCCAAGTTGATCAAATATTGTTACTAGGCCTTCATTGCCATTGTTGCTATTCTAACTATAGAGAGGGTGTTAGCACTTGAGTTTAATTGCAGGGGCAACAAATAACGGATTGAGCTCGGTCCATGCAGCAAACACATATTTTGGATCCTGACCACTCATGTATGTTTTTCTTGTCATGAGGATGCAAAAATATTGTCAAGATGACTAATTTATGCCAAATCTGTAACTTGCTAGCTGTAGTAAAAATGCTTTCCCTATATATCATCTGATAGATTTGTTAAAAGCAATTACAGAAATTTTGAGATTAGTACTTCATATACATTTAGATTGTAGTGCTCATAAGTTATTAGAGATTAGTCCAAAACTTTTAAGAAATAAATAGCAGCAATTTTTCTTTTTAAATCTTTAAAACTTTTTTTTTCCACGAGGTGTCCCCACACTACATTGGATGTGGGACTAATCTCTTTTGGCATTTTTGAGCCTACCGCTGGCCCAAAAAATTTTGTGCTTGGTATAAATTGAACGTGAGATTTTTCACTAAATAGATCGGTTCCCACATAAATTCAGTGGTAGACAAGCCATTAGACCAACTCTATATATATATATATTTTAAAACCTCCAAGGCCAAACTAGGGCATTAGAGAAATGACATAAATAAAGAAAAATGATAGGTGGGGGCTACAAAAGGCCCGCCCCAAAGGGACTCTCTTGACACTCTTAATTACACACTCATTACAATTGTCTGTTCCTGACTTCTTCCTCGAAGGAGACAAACAAGTAAATATTTTTAGAGCTCTAATATACATAATATAACACGAGTTTGTATATGTTTATTCTAAAAATATAAACAGCACAAACATGAGCCTATTGAATTAGACACAATGCAACAAATATATAAATATTTTTCGAGCCCAAATAGGCACAATTATTTTTAGCATAGGACACAAATATGACTCTTGAACAAGACACAACACGAGAACCGTAGTGTAAAAAAATGTAAATAATTTCTCCGAAATCCCAACTATTTTATGCATGCTTCTAGGTCAGCGAGTACATTAAGAGAAACACCAGAGGAAGGCTTAACTTTCAAGCTTATGGTTAATAGCAACATGCTCTAACCAATTTAGCTACTTCAGCAATGATATTTAAACTTCATAGTTAGCAAATGTGAAGTTGTTTTTAATGATTGAGCCTCTCATTATGGTCGCCCTGACCCGACACGGCGAGTCACCAGAGAAAAGGTGGTGGGCGGAGATAATAAAAATGGTGGTGGATGGGTTGGTTGGACGAAAATATTTTTGGAGTTGGTCAATGACATGCAACACATGACCAATTCTTGCTGGTGACTAACGAACAATTTTAACAAAGTTGACAAAATAAAACTAATTAAATAACTGAGTAAATTAAATGAAACTGCATAGAGTTGACTAATTTAGCAATAAATTTAAAACTATAACAATAGTTGAATGGCCAATTTTAATATTAACTCTATCTCTTTTGTAGAGTAATAAATAGTCTAGATATATAGACCGACTGATCGATCAATAATGACTTCTTCTAATTAATTGTCATTATTCGGCCATTTTTTTAAGAGGTTTTGAACTATAGACATTTGATTAAGTAACTCACTACTTAACCATTAAGTCATTTAATATTTTTGTTTCATATTTTAGTTTGAATTAGATATATTTAGGGATGGTGACGGATCGGATTTGACTAATACCAAACACAACCCATAGTTGTAATAGTGTGCCTCGAACCCGATGCAAATTTTATTTTTGAAATCCGAACCCGCCTCACCCTGAATTTTTACTAAATCTATCCCAAATCAAATAGCAAAATAGAATTCATCATAATTTTAACTATATCTTGCCAAATCAATGATGCAAAAAAATAAATCGAGTAAAATTAAATCTATTTCAATAGTTTTTCGCTCTATTTGAAAGAATTATAAAAATAAATTACATACAAAGAAAAGAGAATGAAATCAAATTTAGTTAGAGAGTATCGAGAGGAGGAGGGAGAGATTGAGTTAGGGCGTGTCGGCATACTACTATATAAATATTTATATATATATATATATATGTATGCGGGGCGGGTAGGGTAGGGTAGGGTAAGATTGAATTTTTTAGATGCAAAATCCAAACCCACCCATGAATTTAGGACAGTCCATTTTTTTTTTGATATCCAAACCTAACCCGATGTTAAAAAAATCCACCTCATTAGGGTCGGGAGGATCGAAAACCTAGATAATTGGGTTTTATTATCATGAAAATGTGTTTGAACTTTAAACAAAGTAATTTATTACTTATTCACTATACCATTTAATATTATTTTTTTATATTTTAATTTTAACTAAATATATTTAGATAATATACATATTACGTATACATGTAACCTAGTATAATTTTAAAGCACACGTTACTATAACATTTGTTTTAAACTACTTCGGTACGTATTGAATAATGCATCAAGTAAAAAAAACACGCAGGAAAACCATTTTCCTTTTTCCAGAAAAAGAAAATTTTATTTAAAATGGGAAGGAATAACCAATTCTATGACGTCGAGGTCAGCGAATCTTGTAGAAGTACCGCTCCGTGTTGCAGTCAGCACAAAGCACAAGAAGCCCTCAAAGTTCCACAGCAAACTCCAGAGAGAGAGAGAGAGAGAAAGTCGTAAATCGTATTAATTGTTTTCCAAAGGTAATCATCATTTCTAATCTCAATTATCCACTTATCTCTCTCTTTCCATATCTATTGGTGTTTATGTGTATTCGATCTTCCCCACATTTTCGACTTCTTTGATCAAAATAGTTACCTAAAGCTCCAATCAATTGAGTCTTATGATTTGAGGGAGAGATCTCAATTTTCGTGTTTTCCTTGTTTCTTTGTTGATCTTCAATCCATATAAAATTTTGAGCCAGTGTTACTCTTGTTAACTATGTTCAGTTGTTAAATTTAGAAATGCCATAATTAGGGTTTGTGGTTGATCATTATGTAATTACCTTTTATTTACTTTATTTTCTGCTTCGTTCATACTAAATAAAATGCAATTCAAATCCGGGATGTCGCAGAAGAGAGAATTTCTCAATTGTGAGGTTATTTATATATACACAAAATCAAATCAAATCATATCATAACAAATCCACGTAGGAGAATGGTTAACAAGAGTGAAAGATGGCCGGGTGGTTAACTACGAGAGTACATCCTTGTTCGATTCCCCTTGCAAGCAATTTTTTTTATGACAAGTAAATTCGCAAGGCATGGTCTCAAGTTCGATTCCCCTTTCTTGGACCACTTGGGGGGGGGGGGGGGGTGGAGCCCGATAGCCATGGTTATCAAAAATAAAAAATAAAATAGACATTTCGAAAATAGGAAGCAGCATTGTTAAAATGCCCCTTCCCTTTATAATATAGTATAGATAAACATGCACGCCAGCAAACTGCAATTGCCTATTTCTTTGGATCAATACACTATCCAATTCTGTGCATACAACAGCCGTAATGCAATCCAACTCTGTGCCTATCTTGTTATGCTATCCAGTTCAGTGCTAACAATCCTATTCGTATATATTTACTGTTTTTTCAGTAATTGAATAGTAGTTTTATTAGTTAATAGCCCGTGTAATGTTTTTTGGTTTAATCAACGTGATTGAAACAGTTTATTCTAATAACTTTATGAAGCAATTTAGTAGAATATGGTTACAATTGGTTCATTTCTCCCTTCATTAAACTATATTCACTTTTTATTTTCTATTTTTCTCTCTTCCTTAAATGCCAATTCTCTGTTTATCAACGAAACCTCAAGATTTTATATATAAATTACAGCAGATTGCATCATCAGAAAATCTCTTTGTTCAATTTGAGCAGATTGCAAGAGAATCTCTTTCTTCATACGTGCGAGTTTTTCATCTTATATTTTCTCAATCTTGGATGTCTTCCATAATTGTTTTCTTTATTCATTTTGAGCATGTACTGTAAAATTTTAGGACTTTGGATGTTCAGTTCTATTGAAGTGCTAACTTTCCTTTTTTTCCCGAACAGATGGAAAGGGCTATCTCCTCTCTTGCATTCAAAGGTTCTATTGCTGAAGCAGTTGTTGAAGCAAAAAGGCAGAAGAAACTATTCGTGGTTTACATTTCAGGTAAAAATGCTTAGTTATATAAGTTGGCCCCACTTTACTCGATGATGGGCTTTGTCACTTTATATTATATATTGTTCAATTAACCCAATTCTTCAGTTAACCCTAGTGGTTTGTCTATCTTCTGTGGCTACCATATCTTTACCTTGGCCGCAACAACCTTCTAGCATTCCTTGTAGTTTAAGTTTCTTGGTGTAGATTTCAGTTTGACGACTTTGATCACAAAGTCCATTTATGTAGGGCTTAAGGTAAAAAAGCAGAAAACAGCAATCAAAGGGGGCCCTCCCTTGTTTTCTAATAAGATCTTGAACATTACGTGGTGCAGAACATCTTATCCTAGGAGACTTTGTGTTTGGTTTAACTTTTGAATGAATACTGCACACAATTCAAACTTCATATATAATCTTTTCTATTCAGATTTTATAGTCTTTCTCACTTTTCTGTGGTCTCATGGAACTACTAAGGATTATTTTATTCAATGGGATTGGAGAGCTGCGAAGTATTGATACTTCAAACTTTATGATATTTTTTCTTTCTTTTACGTTATTGACTCCACTTCCTTTGTTACAGATATTTTCTTTCATTTTTCTTTGTGCTGCAATTTTTTTTAAGGATGGGTTAAAACTAGAAGCAACGGGCATAATTATGTTTAATACAAAATTACTAAATAAAAGGACTAGGAAAGTAAGAATACGGGAGAAATTAGAAGCATGAATATTAAGCAGAAGAGAGAAGATAAAGAAGAAAGAAGAAAGACAAAAGGCACCACAAGTCCACAACTGCTATTCTGGTTCAACATCCTTTTAATTCGGAGTTATTACCTAAGCATTTTTAGGAATGACAATCTGGTGGGTTACATGCCCCATACCCTCCGTCATTGGACGGTTATTGGGTGTGCTTATTTTGGTCGGGGTGGAAATGGGGATAGGACGTTACGCCGACCACCATCTAGAACCTCACTCCACCCTGATTAGGTATGAAAGTAATTTAACTATGTTCACAAATTGTTTTATTTATTAAAATATCAGCGCATATCCAGTGCGAACCAATTTGTCTGAATTGGTTCGAAACTGGCGGGCCCTGCCACTATTTCCTTTGACCAAAAAACTTAACTAAACTAAAAATAGGCTTTTTTCAAAAATCTCTCTCTCTCTCTCTCTCTCTATTCAGTTTGAAGTTTTTTGAAAAAAGCCTATTTTTAGTTTAGTTAAGTTTTTTGGTCAAAGGGAATAGTGGTGGGGCCCGCCAGTTTTGAACCAATTTGCACGAATTGGTTCGCACTGGATATGCGCTGACTAAAATATATTTACTATACTTAAAATGTTTTGAAAAGGAAAGTTATATTTACCTTCCTCGAATGAAGCTTAACTACACAAGGATCCCTTGCTGTTTGAACAATTAATTTATAGAGACGTTTCTTGAAAATTTGTTAGTTGTTGACCTCTTGAAATTTGATATTTCTGTCCTTGAGTTGATAGGATGGAACTTCAAATCTTCATTTTGCTTTAGTACCATGCCGTAGCTACCGTTTTATTAACAATCCTTCTTTTATATTGATAGGTGTTACCGTGTTAATGCAATTACCAAAATGAACATGCTTTTGTACTGAGATAGTCTTTTAATTTCAATTCTGAAAATTTAGTTATTATTCCGAATTATAGATTTATTAGTGTTTGTTTAATGTTTTCATTTGTAGGTGACAATCCAGAATCAATTCATTTAGAAGAATCCACTTGGACGGATCAACGTGTTAGTTTCTGTTACTACTTCTGTATTTGACTCGACTTATTTGATGTTTCATCTCTTCGTGATGTGCTGATATTCGAATGCTGTATTCAGGTCACAGAATCATTATCAAAGTACTGCATATTGTTACACATCTTAGAAGGAAGTACTGATGCGACACAGTTTTCTGCAATATGTATCCTCTGCTTGAAAAAAGTTCCCAAACTTCACTTTGAGAAACCTCCATTCTTTGATGAACTGTAATTGTTGCTTTTTGATAAGAGGAGGACGTTGTAACACAGATCACATGACTCCTCAAACCTCTTATTGTTCACTTCTGTCTTCTGGTTTGTATTTCTCTTCCATGGGTGGTCTGTTCATGTATACCTTGTCCCCATCTTTCTACTTTAATGTTTCGGCCTAAGTATAATTATCTCTCTCTTTCTCTCTCTTGCATGTCAAATGTACATATAACTGAAAAAACAGACAGATACACAGGCAGAGAGGCATACACCCGAAAGCAGAACAGCCACCTATATGCAAGGAGGAACTTTAAAATACTTTTCTATTTCTAGAAAAGAATACAGGAACTGTTATTGGTTACTTTACAAAAGACTGAAAAACTGAATTACCTGATAAGTAGTCTTACAATTTTCAATTGAAATTCTAAATGGTCCGCCAGGTCAAAAATTGAAATATTGATTCTTTCTTGTTTAATTAGTCATACTCTTTGGTTTAAAATTCAAGTATTCTTCCTTAACTCAATCTGTACAGACCCACAGAAATCTGTGCCCTGTATAGCAGCTATTGGATACAATGGTGTGCAACTTTGGCAAAGTGGTATGATACTGAGACTTCTCTAGTGTTTTAATTTGTTCAATTGTATGAGAGTTATTTATGTTTCATGAATGTTCAGAGGGCTTTGTCAGTGCTGAAGTTCTGGCATCCAATCTGGAGAAGGCATGGTTGAGTCTTCATATCCAGGTATTTATGTGTATGATTTTCAACAACTTATTATTGTTGTCCATTTTCCTTGTCTTGCAATTAATTATTTTCCTCCTTTCCATAGTGAGAACTTTAATCTATTATTACTGCCTGTCTCTCCGTAATCCATGATGATTGCATCTATTTGGAGAAATATTACCTTCTGAATATTTCATTAGTTCAACATCCGTAAGAATCTGAGTCAACGATTGTGTATTTTTTGGGTGAAACTTTGGAGTATATGGTGGTTTTGATAGTTGAACACCTTGAAATTAATAAGTGAATTTGGTATCAGACTTTATGAGTATGAAAATCACTATGTTTCAAATCTTATTTTTTGCTCTCATTATTGCACTGGTGATCATGCACAAAGAAACCGAGCAGATACCCCCTTCTGCAATTATCTAAGCCAGCCTCTTCATCTGATTTTGTGAATGTTTCTTATGCTGATTCCTCTGATTGGGCCCCCGGTTGAGTAGTCTGAGTTACCATTGCATTTGCCATTATTCATGGATCTGGGCTCCTACTTGTCGAAACCGGTTCTTATATTTTGCCTGATATCCACAACTGCCTTGTATCTCCTAGGGAGATTTTTTTTGTTGGGGGTTTGGAATATCTATGTTTTTTGTCGTAGCCCACTTTTCAGATTTAGTAAGATGGCCCTTTGTAGCAGGTAAATCTGCCAATGTATTTAGCGGTCTGGTGAAATGATTGTTAATTTTTTAGCCCCCTATATTCGAAGGTCTACATATATATACACGGCCAGGATTTGGTGGGGATCGTCCGTATACAGACCGCACCTTTAGCGACGAAATTTCGGGCTGAAAACATCTCCCAATGTTTGGGCAAAGGGCTAGTCCATATATGGACGGTCCTCACCAGATCCAGACCATATTAGTAACTTGGATTATCCAAGTCTCTTTGTAAACTTGACTAATCCCAAACGTATGCTTAACCCCCTTGTTCGTTCTAACCTCCTATCTGCGTGCACCTGGACAGTGGAGGTGGCTGTTACATGTTTACAGCCCATATGAATTCGAACACTGGACTAGACTTGATGAGGCGCTTACCAAGGCCCTGTTCTACCATTGGAGTAATCCCTAGGTGTTTGTGTACACTTACAAAAGTCTTAGTGGGTTGAGATTTATATATGGATTTACAATAATACTATTGTGCAACTGTATCTACTCTACCATTCAGGCTTTCTTGGTGTGGTGCAGTTCCATTATATTTTTTGCTCATTTGGAGTTTAACACTAACATCACCTGTTACTTTTTTTTTTATTTTGTATTTGCAGGAGACAACTGCAACTTTCTTGACTGCGGCGCTTGCATCAGGGAAAGCCGAACAACCTGCTTCTGGGGCTTCAGATACTACTACATTTGAGCAAGGAAGTTCTTCGAGGTCAGATGTGCAAGCACCTTCGAAAGATGATGCCCATTCCTCAGAGACTACAAAATTGGCAAATACTGAGATAGTTGAGGAAAATAAACATTGTGAGCATGCAGTTGAGGTAAACTGAAACTTTTGCTGTTTAGACTAGCATTTGTTGTAACTGCATGTGCATGGTGCAAGACATAGTAACCTTGTTTTTTGTTTTACCCTGACAGAACGTAAATTCCAAACCTGCTGATGTGGTGTCCCCTGCTTCAGTTCTTGTCAATGAATTGGAAAGTAGTGTAGCTGAACAAGCCATTGCTTCAACTGTCACAGTGAAGGAGCCTCTAAATCCTGTGGAGATAGAATTAAACAACACTGGAGTTGGTAACAAGTCCTCCAGTGCTGAAGATATCTTTCCTGCCCCTGAAGTGGTTAATCAACATTCAAGAGTTAATGTAGAAGCTTCTGGAATAATTCATAATGAAGGAAGTAAACCTGTAGTGGATAAGAAAGCTGAAACCGTAGAAACTGAGAAGACTGATATTTTAGAATTCTCTAGGAGCAAGTCAAATGATGTTCATCTGAATATCCGATTGCCCAATAGTTCTAGTCTACAACGTAAGTTCTCTGTGATGAGCACTTTGAGAATGGTGAAAGACTATGTGGATGAAAACCAAGAGAGCAGTGTCGGGCCTTATGATCTAGCCATCCCTTATCCTCGAAAGGTTTTCACTAATCAAGGTACGAGTTTCGGGTACTTTGAGCTGACTTCTATTATGTTATCTTTATTTGTTCATTCTTATGCTTACTTTTTTACCATTTGTTGAATTAATTTATTTTCCATTGTGAGATTTGGTACATTGTTTATGTCCCAAAAGGAAAATGGGACGATTAATTTTGAGACATCTCATAAAGGAGAATGGGACTATTAATTTGAGACAAAGGGAATACTTTTTTTTTTTTATCAGAAACAAAGCTTATATTGATTAAAAAAACCAAATACAAGCAGAAAAAAGATAAAAAGTGTGGAGGATGGCAGGTGGATCAACGGCAACACAAGCTACAGGGGTTGGTGGTGGGGAGAGGTAGTATAACCCACGGTACTCACATCCTACTCCAATCGTCCTCCCGGTGTTCCAATCCTGCACAAGAACCGAATTAGCAACGAAGGTAACATAATAGGGCAATCTTTGGGTTAATTTGCTAATGGAAAGTAGAGTAAAGGGACAATTTGGTATAAATAGAACATATCTAAAGATAGAGAAGGCAAGGGTGTAGTTTGTCCAATTCCTCTAACTTTAGTTTATGAGCCATCAGCTAATGTAAGAGTAGATAAAGTACTAGAATAAGTAATATGAGAGAACAAATCCTTGTTACCAGACATATAATCGAAAGCACCAGAATCAAGTATCCATGGCTCAACAGATGATGATTGAGAAATGCAAGCAATATGATTACCAGTTTTACTGATTGAGGCTATGCTAATGACTGGTTGCTTTCCTTAAATTTCTGAAATGCAGCATACTCAGCAGCAGGAATTGTCTTAGTCCTAGGTGTATCCCCTGATGATGGATCATACTGTGAAATGTTGGCAACCTTAGGCGGATAGCCATGAAGCTTATAGCAACGATCTACTGTATAGCCCAGATTATTGCAATGAGTACACTTAGGGTGAGTTCGACCTCGCTGCCCGCTTTTACCATCCCTTCGATGATTCACTTGAGAGGCTAGGATAGCAATGTCAATGGAAGTGGTAGAATCAATCGAGATGCTTAGAGGTGCGGAAATGCGAATTAACTGCTCAAATATTGTATCCATAGTAGGAACCCTAGGATTGGCTAGAATTTGATTGCGAACTGAATCGAGTTCAGCAGCTAGTGCAAGAACCATGAAGAATTTGCCGCGATCTGCTGCTTGTTGCTTAACATCAGTTGAGAGAGGCATCAACTTATATCAATGTTCTTGTTTCTTAATCGTCTTCATACGAGAAACAACGGTATAAAGACGATTTTTGTCATTCGAATAAAGTTTCTTCGCCTTTTGCTATACCTCATAACAAGGTCGATATTGGCCAACAAGGGTTTGATCAATAGATTGCCATAGAATATTGCATAAAAATGCATCAATTTGCTTCCATTGCGACTGCTCTTTTTCAATAATATCGGTAACACGTTTTATTAAGTGTTCTTCAAAACCCTGGCCTATAAACCACAATTCAACAGAGGAAGACCACGCCATATAATTATTGGGACCCTTCAATTTTTCAGAACATATAGTAGACGTTGTCGCAAAACTTAGGAAAGATTTAGGTAGCACATTACTTGGATTATTTGGAGTACCCATTAGAATTGAACACAAGCAATGGTTTAAAGGCAGAAAAATACCAGAACAGAACTGAGAATCAGCACGAAACGAGCCAAATAAGTGATCTGGAAAATTTGGCTGGGAAATAGTAGCACACGCGCCTTCACGCGTGTCTGGTGTGCTGGCGTGTGGATCTCACGCGTAGGGAAAGGGTGGCGCGTGGGAACACGTGACGAGGTGTTTTCCGACGATCTTTCTAGCGTGGGTCGTTTGGTTATTCCGAGCATTGCTGTGTGGGTGGTGTGATGAAAAACATATAGGATACACGCGAAACAACTAGGATTTTGGACGGCTCCTTGGTTGTTGGCGCTTAGGGTTTGGTAAGGTGATGGGTAGCTAGGGTTTTTTTGATGTTTTGCTGGAGTGACAGACACAACAAACGAGAGAGGAGGATTTTTCTCACTTTTACCTCTGATACCATGTGACAACTTTTGTTTCTATTATGTTATTTACAATAAGAGAACATCTATATATACAAGTAGCAATCCTACTTAATCTAGGAAACTTATCTAAACTAGGAAACTAATGTAAATGCACAGCTAATATATATAATAAAACAACAGAGGGTTCTGAATATGTGCCCTCTCCTCTCAAGACCAGAGCTCAAAGGCAAAAGAAAGGCCAACCTCTTTCTCTTACCAAGCAGCTAAAGGCCTAGAAAACTATCAACAGATAATTAAAAGCTTATTTTAGAAGATCCAAATCCACAGCTCAACATCAAACTTCTGATCCTGATGCTTTTCAATGGCAACATTATGAAAAAGATAAAAAGATGAGGGAATATGAAACAGTAGCAGCTAAAACTAACGATGAACAACACCAATGGAAGGTGTGTGTTTATGCTAAGAGCCCCATTGTCACACCTGGTGCTTCAGGGACAATTTCTAGTCCTTTGCATGCAGAAAACACTACAATTGCCCATGAAGAAAAAGCCAAATCATCTGGTACAGCAGTTGAAGTTTGTTCTCCTTATGTCCAAACTTTTCATTTTTAATGATAATGCTGACTGATCATTCTTCAGTCTTTAAGCCTTCATTGCTGGCAGTTTTAATGCACTGTCGGCAGCTATGTATTAGCTACAGCAGTGGTTTTTTTTTTTGGGTACAGTTTGCCTCTTTGCTGCAGGCAAATTCCTGCAATTTACTGTTCACAGCTCTGCATTTTTAATTTTTGTTTTTTGTCTTGTTGGCTGCTTGTGTGGCCTTCTTTTTGTTATTCTTTTGGTCTTTGTAGATGTTTTCCTCCGTCTTCTAGCCCCATGTTTAGGCTATGCATTTCCTTTTTGAATTGCTTGATGAACTTATTGGTTTTTTTCCTTTAGTCCTCCTTGCAATTTTGGTCATTTCATTTTGTTTTTTTGGCTTATGGCTTTGGAGATGGCCTTGTTGTAATCTCCCACCTTTTTCTTTATTTATGCTTTTACTCTATTGCCCTTGCTAGGGCATAGAGGACTTATTAAAAAAAAAAAGTATCTGATAGGATTTGTGAGAATCCACTATTGGTATCCAATTTGTATTTGTCTCTTTCGTCAAAGTATTTGTGCTTCTTATTCTATTGTGATCTCATCATTTTTCTGGACGGTGTTCTTAATTTCATCATTAAAAGATCCTTGTGATGTTTCTACTTGGTAACATCTTTGGTTGTAAATTTATATTGACAATACACTAGAGAGAGAGAAAGGGCCATGTCCACATCTTTACCATAATGGGTGGTCCTTGGTTTATATGTTGGCTTAGTGAACCTAAAAAGAGAACTTGTGTAGCCATTTCGGGCGAGGCAGACCCAAGCTTACACGATGCAGGATAATTTAAGAATGAAGGGAGCCAATGAGGCTTCTATATTGCCATAGAACAACACATATTTCTTACCTTTTTGTCCTTGAGGAAATGGTCAAGCCTGTTGATCCATATGTTGTAGAACAGTGCATCTTAAATTTTCTTTTTTTTTTTCCTTTTATTGTGGGTACAGATTTGAGCAAAACTCTATCCGAACTGGATCTGTTTAACAGACAAGCTTTGATAGTGGTTCCACATCACCGAGCTTCTGGTCATGACAAAGCAGGAATTTCATCGCGTAACCAAATAACTTCAAACAATGATGTTGACTCATCAAGTGGGAGCAGTGAAGGATATTTTGCGTTCGTGAAAAGGATGGTATCGTACGTGAATCCTTTCTCATATCTCGGTGGTGGTGGAGCCAGCTTATCATCAGGTCCTGTTCAAGAACCTGGAAGCAACATGTGGCAATATAGTAAGTTTCAGTTCCTAATTTTGCATTATTTTACTTAAATATGCACGATAAGGCTTCTATGCGACAAACAAAAGGCTACTTCACACACTGAAACTCTTGACATAATTTGTTATCTCTGCACTTTTAAATATACTTCATTAATATATCTATCTATATACAGCCAGGATCTGGTGCAGACCAGTCCATGCGGACTGTACCTTTAGCAACGGTTTTTCGTTGCTAAAAACATTTTCCTAATGTTTTAGTGACAGAAAACTATCGCTGAAAGTCTCAGTGTGTACGGACCGGTCTGTACCAGATCTGGACTCCAGAGGTTTGATATCTTAGTTGAAAGTGAAGAAACTTAGTGCAAGTTGGTTTTATGTGCTACTGATTCAGCATTCAATTTCCAATTGATCTAACATCTCCTAAAATAATGTTGACATGTGAATAACCCAAATATGGAAAAATAAGAGCCCAACATGCATTAAATGAGGCATAGAGTGTCCTTTTAGGGCAAAAGTTAGCATTTCCTATAACTTTTAGTTGATATGCTTCTCTGTCTAATAACCTTCCTGTTTGCTATTAGTATCGTATGTCTTCTAGTGGTAGAGAAAATAATTTTTCTCAATTATAACTCATAAGATTGATTTTCGTGCATATATCTAGGCCGGGTCTAAGAAGATGGTCCTTTTAATTCTGGATCCCGTTTTGAGGGGTAAATGGTTGAACTTTATGATAAACTTAGGTAGAGATGATCTCCACAACAGTTTACATTAAAAATATATATATATCGAAATTGTGGGGCTAAATGGTTTGAGTAGATATGTGCAGGCATGTATGTGTCTCGGGAATATATATATATATATTACCAAATTGATTGAAAATTGAGTTAAAATTGAAAACCTCTAGATAGAGAGGAGCTCGCTGCAATTTCTCGGAAAAGGGGGGAGGCAAAGTATAAAACACTGAAAGTTTAAGATTTTCAACATTAAGTAAATAAATAAACCTCAACAAGGATAAATATCACTGTAGAATCTGTACTGATTCTAATATATATTTTTCAAACCAGAATCCTGGACAAAAAATGGAATATATAGTTTTCAAAGATGTAATGACGCACTTATTACTATTATTGTATTATAGGTCCAAATCCTACACTCCAGAATAACCCGAGGGGCACTGGGAGACCCCAAACTGCTGCAAGTGCCACCACAAGTACAAGTACAAGTGGGGCTGTAAATAATAGCGTGAGGAGGAGGCAGACTGTTCCTTTTGGGAGCGGAAGCAACATCCACACCCTCAAACGCGACGAAGATGAGGATGACCGCTTCACTGGCAAAAATGCCTTTTGGAATGGCAATTCTACTCAATATGGCGGAGATAATAATGATGCCAAATAATTGACGCGACGATGATGACAAGGTTGCTCGAGTTTGATGAAGAAAAACTGAACGTAAAGATTAAATTTTTACTGATGAGGATCCGATGAATATCTCTGTAACCATTAGGCCAAAAACGGGTATTTACTTCTGCTTTTCATTTTGACAAGAAATTAGTTTGTAAATTTCCCTTCTTTTTCTTTTTTTTTTCTTTTCTTTTCTGTTGTCAAAAAGTGGGTTTCGTGTTGTTGGAGGAATTGGTTTTGGGGATTTGTTTGGATGCTATTTTACATAAGGAAAGATGAATTCAATACCTTTGTTCATACATTGCTTTGTTATTGTTGATGTGATGTGCAGATTCATTTTTGTTTACAAAGCAATTTTTTGGTCGGGGTATTTGATTGTAGACTTTTTATCATTTTTATCCGCTTAAAACCAATCACTTTTACGGGGATAAATCCAAGGAGACGGTAATCTATCGTCAATATAATATATTGGTCAGAGGACTGCATTCATGTTCTGCATAGAATTTACTATTAACCATTGCACGCGTGACAAATTGTGCCAGCCCAAGAATTATTTCTTATTTTTGTCTTTTACGGCCTGTTTAGATTGATGGGAGGGAATGGAAATGAAATAATTAATCAAGAGGGAAAATAATGAAATGAAATAGAAATTAATGATTTTAATTTTATTATTGTTTGAATAGTTAAGGATGTAAAAGAGGGAATGGAAAGAACTCTTATTTGGATAGAAAGAAGAAAAGAAAAAGAAATTTGTTTTAATATATTGTTAATAAATTAGAGTTAAATTTAGAAGATGGTAAATATTTTATTAAAATTTTTTCTTTTTTCCATCTGATCTTCTCGATGTTAGAACTTTAGAAAGAAAAAATATGAAAGAATAAAGGGGATTGACAACATCTACTGTTCCATTCGTTTTCTTTTTAGACCCCTTTACAAACATATGCAAACGAGTGATTTTTAATTACTCATTCTCCTTTTATTTTTCCCTTTTCCCTCAATTCAAGTACCCAACTCTAAATCTTTTAAATATTTTTGTTTCAAGGAGATGATATGAATTTGCTCAACATATATTTGAAATCATCCCGGAAATTATTTCAGAAGAAAGGTTTTTTTTTTTTTTTTTTTTTTTTTTTTTGTTCGGAAAAAAAAATAAAATTATTGCATTACTTTTATAGACTATATACTACAAATATTTACCTTCAACATGTATTTGATTATCAAATGATGAAAAACACAACCTTTTCTTTTCTTCTTTTTTTTTTTTAATTCAAAGATCACCTTAATTATAAACTTGTATTTTTCATGCAAAATCTTTTCATCTGCACTATATAATTAAGTTTGAATGTCACTTGCGGTAGTTATCTTTTGATATGCCCCTAAATTTACTAAATTATCCTTAAACAATTAATAAAGTTATATATCTCAATCGTTGAGCCAAACCAAAGAAAGAGGTGGGCACGCTGATATAATTTCAAATAAGAATATGGATATTATTACGTATTTTATGATATTGCCGTCTCTTCTTTTGTGAGAGTTTTCGTCCTTCTTCTTATTGAATGTGGATATGTGTTTCGAGCAACACGAGTTAGAGTGGAGATGGACAAATTTGCTCATTTAGTTGGAGATCTAACTCAAAATTATGAAGATTTGTTCTTGCTTGTTCAGTGACATTCCAGCATGGATGGAGACTCTTTTTGGAAGGCTTATTTTGGTCGTGTTTTTCTATTCGGATGTGCCTTATGGGTATTTTTCTTTGATATCCCCCATTTTTTAAAGTTTTTTCCTTATATTTTAACATATTTGATTGATGTGGTTTATATCTTTACTACTTTTATAAACTCTTTAAAACATTTTTTTATTCTCGTATAATGTTTAAACTCTATTATTAATGATATTATATTTTTATCAAAAAAAGAAGCAGCAGTCTTTAGAAGAATAATTAAAGCAGATGAATTCATACTTAATAACTTTTTGAAATCCATATTTAATAAATAGAGAAAAAATTATAAACTTTTATAATTATCTTTGGAGAATTAGAAGAAAAAAAGGGGAAGGGGAAGGGGAAGGGGGGAGGAGAAAGAGAGAGGGTGATTGACATTCTTTTCGGGGACGTATGCAATAATTCTTTTGAGGGGTATGATATCAATATAAATTATGTAACGACCTGCATTCTACTTCTGTAGTGTAATGGGGAGATCTTGTTGGTTTATATGCGGTTCCAAAAAACCTAAATTACACTGCTAGACATATATATTGGAATAGGATCTAGGTGGTTACGTATAGAATCATAAGGAATCCAGGCCCACTATCATATAAATGTGTAATATTAATTATGTGTTCTGTCACTGACAACCCCCTTCTCACCCCCTCCCCCAAGAGTTTTTGACAAAACCAAGTGCTATATATTTTAAGAAGTCATATGAATGTATATCCACCGTTGTATTTAGTTTTGCTAAAAATCATGTGTTCTTTGGCAATAGAATAAGCCAGATGGATAAAAACTACTCTATATGTCTTAAATTAAGAGTTGTACATTGTTCTTCTAGCGTATCAAATTAAAATTTTCATTCCATTTATAAGCATAACAATGAATTAAATCTCTTAATAGAAAAATAAGTTTTAATATTTAACAAAAAATGATATTTTCTTAAGAAGTATAAAAATCAAAACGTGTTAAATTGGGCATCATTAAATGTAGTAGTATTTATTGTTTAATATAGTAATAAACACATATTTAAAGGGAATGTTCAAGTTATACTTGGTGTAAAACAAAGAAGTTTTACACTCTTTAATAACTTTCTCTCAATTTAATAATTCATCAATTTAATTGTTAAATTAGTTGATTATAATATCTCAAAGATGCGTGCAAAAAACTAAGTTAATCAGAGATACATAAGTTCCTTATCATAATTATGTTATATATTGAATTATAAACCTTAAAAAAATTAAGTAAAAGTAATTATAGTGATTATATGGTAACAAATATCAGATTAATTTGAAAGCTTGCATGACTTGATAAATACAATACAAATAACTTATATGATGGTTTAATTGAAAAAAAATTAAATATAAGAAAAAGTTATAAATGAGCGTAAATTTTTTTAACCTTACATTAATATATGATTTAAACCTTTCACTACATTTTTAACATGCATAAATATATGAAAAAAAAATTCAATAAATTAACAGGGTACGACCGTACCCCCTCTAGCCTTAATAAGTACGTCCTTAATCACTGTGCTCTTAGTCATTGCAATAAATAAATGTGCTAATTTGCTCCAAGCAATGCTAAGTTTACTTTATATTTGTATTATTTTTTCATATAAACATGACACTAGCTAGATAATAAAAAGACATAATAAATTAAACATGTGACACAACTATTCATTTAAGTGATGTCGTGTCAAGCTATACTAAAAATTTATACAAAAAATAAATAAATTAAATAATTTTCTTTTTAATATAATATATATTTGTTATTTGTTATTTATATAGTTGCCGTTTACAAGAGTTTATTAGCAATATCTAAATCTTTAAATTGATTAGATTTTTATATTTTTCTTATTTATACTATTCTTATAACTTTATATTAAGGCTCTTTATTATAATAATTTTATATTAATCAATTTAATAATATTTATTTATTTTTTATATCTTTATAGCCGCAAACAATTTTCCTTTAGGTATGTATCCTAATGTATTTTGTTGAAGGTATAATCATTTCATTTGTGACGTGAAAAAGCAAAAGTAAGATCTTATGAATTCTATTAGTTTTTTAAACAATTATGTCAATTCACTTGGAATTTTATTTTTATTTTGGGAATATTTGCTCCCAAATTGCTCATCGAATACATTTGGAATTTTACCCCTTTCAATCATATCAACAAAAGCCGATTAGATATAATTTTATCTTTCGCACAACTTAATAAAGTATCATACGTACTCTCTTAATCATTATGTTTAATATTTTATTCTTCACATAATGATTTCTTCTTAATGTACATACATGTATCAATATATATTTTTTTTCTTTATAAAATATATATAATCATAGATTTGATCTCAAGATATCAAAAATAAAAATAAAAATTTTGATCATTAATTAAATTAAAAATCATAATTATTTATAAATAAATATTAAATTAAAACTTTTAATCCCAAACTTCGTAAATAAAATATGTGTGTGTCTCGTTAGTATATATAAATTTTGAAGAAAAAAAACTTTAACAATGATTATGGATAATCAGGTGATTAACTGTGACCATGTATTACATAGAATTGAAAGGTTTATGGGTTAAATTCTTTTGTAAATATTTTTTTTATTAAAAAAAAAATTACA
Organism: Lonicera japonica; assembly: GCA_021464415.1. Taxonomy (NCBI): domain Eukaryota; kingdom Viridiplantae; phylum Streptophyta; class Magnoliopsida; order Dipsacales; family Caprifoliaceae; genus Lonicera; species Lonicera japonica. The sequence goes on along the minus strand of CM038468.1, from coordinate 638,112 downwards.
GGGATAAAATAGTAATCACAAAAGTTAGACACAACTTCATGTTATTTTATTTATAGATAAAATAGGAGTATAACATTAATCAATGAAAAAAGTTAAAGGTATGTACATTAGTGATTAAAGCCTCTTCCAACCTTGGGGCCGGGGAGGATGGTATTCAAGCCAAATTAAATCATTATTAATAGACTTTGCAATTAAATGAGGTACATGATTTTTCACTCGCTTAATAAAAGAAAAAAATATTTCTTCTACAATATTTAGCCATTCTCTTAATATCCGCCGCAATAACATGTGCCCCATGCAAATTGATAAATATTCATCATCATAACTTCAGAATTTAGAGCATTGATAGCAGCAATGTTGCCACCTTCTAAAACCAACTAGCAAAATCCATGCACCTTCCATCACTAAAGTAATCGCGTCGAGGCTAGCTTTTAATTCTAGTACTAAACCCAATGACACATTAATTTTAACATTGGTTGCTTACAGGGGCGGAGCTACGCACTTGGCTCCACCTGAGCTTTCTGAAAATTTTCAGAGAGTAAAGGAGTTGCTTAAACCCACAAAGAAATCACCATTAATTATGGTCTTTATAACAATAAATGCATACATAATCCAAGTCTAAAAACATAGCGACATCTTAATTGACCTTGAAGTACGTTCCTAGCTTAATTTGAAGAGGGAGAAGCTGGTACAATCAATGCACTAAATTTTAGAAATAATAGTTTTTGCCTTATCAATAATTTCCCCTGTATTTCATGGAGCATTATCTTGAATCACTAAATTTTTTTAAGACTATAAAAGTCATGCAATAATATATATAAAATAATTTCACATTATCAATTTGATACAGTAAAATAAGACGATACAGTAAAAATAAGACATTAACAAAAGTACTATGATGGATCAAATTAACATTATCAGAACCATGTGTATTATTATATTAAAAAAACAACAGTTTTAGGGCTCAAAATGGGAGGGTTTTTTTTTTATAACTAGGCTGGTTTTCAAACTTAATTCGCAAAATATGGTACTTTTAAACTTATTTATGGAAATGTGGTTGATTTAAAAATGCCACAATGGATGGCAATTTTTTTGCCTTTTCAGGACAAATATCTCACCATTTATAAATTAAAAATTTGCAGAAAAATCACCAAAAAATGCCAAATGAGATGGCATTTTTTAGACAAAAATTAAATATCCCTCAAACAAACGCCAATTATCTTGGCATTTTTTAAGTAAAAATAGCCATCCTAAATGACAATTTTATGTGTCATATTTTTACTCTCCTCTCGTCTCTTAGTAACTGAAGTTCCTATCTTAAAACCTAATTTCAAGTAGCCACATTTCAGCAGTTTCTTATTCTCTTCCATTAGTTCTACTAAAAACTTTCATTCATAAGCATTTATCCTCACATCAAAGAGAGAAGGTATGTATGTTTAATATGCTATTTTATTTATCAAATATTCTTACACTTATATATTATGAACTTCTAACATGATTAAATTTGTTTTGATTATTTGTAGTGTGAGATCAATGGTTACTTGTATATATGAAATATTAGATCAGTAAAAGTTACTTCTTTAATATGTTTGTAGTGTAATATGAATGAATAAATTACTATATTTTTAGTTATATTTTTAATTTTTGCATATTGTATATATGTGGATTTTAGTATATAGATGTGTAGAATGTATGTATTTGTATTCATGTATTTATGTTTGTAGTGCTTTATAATTAATTTTTTTTGTAGGTCTTGATAATTAATTTTATTTACTAAAAAATGATTTCACTATTTTGAAGAATGTATGTATACATTTGTTTTTGTTATAATTAAATAATAATAATAAAAAAAGTATTATATTTGAGGTATGTCAGACCCTAATATAAAAAAATTCCTCCCCATTTGGCTTTGTTCAGATTGAAACATACATGATCAGGATATTTTGTTATTTTTAATTTTATTTCAGTATCTTTTATTTATTGTGTAATATTTTCAATAACTAATGAGTTAGAAATACGTTAAGTATGCCACTATAGTTGTAATGTTTTATAAGTTTTTTTGAATTTTTTAACATAATTTAATAATCATAATGGATCTTGTTTTGTAAATCTTGATGAACATATTTTAAATATATAAATTTTATTAATATTGGATTTGTAAATTTAAAGTTATGGAGTTTGAAAGTTTTTTTAAAATTTGATGAGAGACATATAAGAGTTATATTTGTATATATGTTTAGTATGTGAGTAAATGTTGAATTGATTTGACATTTTATTGTGAGTATAAAAGTGATCTAATCGTTTAAAAATGTTAACACCATTACGAATTAATATGAGACATTAGATTGATTTATTATTTTATTGCCAAAAATCCTTATGTTATAATATAGATATTTAAATATATTTTTAATTTATAAGATATATATGATTTTAAGTTGAAAAATAAAAAAACAAACCCTCATCTAAGCCCCATATATTTTCACTCCTCCACACACAGCGCCGTTTCTTCCCCAAATTCATTCATCTGCGTGTGAGAGCCACTGAGCGAGTAACAAGGGGTTCTTCCCCAAATTCCTTTTATAATCTTACGACTTAGCCGACTCTTCTTCTTTCCTCTCTCCGACAGTTGCCTAATTGCTGGCTCTCTTTCAGTCCTTCATGAATCACGAGTTCACTGTTGTTAAAGGCAATGTTCTAAAATTCGTAAATAGGACCTAGATCGACGAGGAGGGGATTCAGGATTTTTGGATAAATTGAAAAAAAATCGGGGATTAATCAGCAAACCCATAATTTGAAAAATCGAAAATTAAATAAATATAATAACATTTTCATACTCATAAATAGTTTTCAAGATAACATAATACTAATAAAATATAATATATCTTTTAAATAAATATTAATTTTTTAACATTCAAGTAATAAAATATGCATACCTAAAATTTAAGGGGTGCTTTTACAAAATTTAAAACTTAAAATGAATCAAAATGAAATAACTTAAAATATTAGGCTTGAATACAAAAATAAAAAAATAAACATAAAAGGAATTGAGAGTCTCATTCTCTCCCACTCGTTGAAACACCGCCCACCGCCCACCACCCATTCTTTTTTTTTTCTTTTATGAGTCTTCTTCTTCTTCAACGAGCCATGAGCCTTCTTCTTCTTCTTCTTCTTCAACAACGAGACTTCTTTTCTTCAACGAGCCTTTTTCTTTCTTTTTCTTTAACGAGCCTTCTTCTTCTTCTTCTTATTCTTCTTTTTCTTTAACGAGCCTTATTCTTCTTTTTCTTCATCTTCTTCAATGAGCGGCTTCTTCTTCTTCTCCGTTTCCCCATTTTTTTTCAATTTTGGTCGATTTTGGTCCGATTTTGGGCCCAGCCGATTTTTTCAACTGATTCATGGAAATTGAATCGGTTAACTCCCGATTTTCGATTTTTGGCCGATTTATCAGCAAACAATCCCAAATTTTAGAACACTGGTTAGAGGTAATACTCTATATCTCTCTCTCTCTCTCATGCTATGCGCTATCACTGTTTTTTGTTGGGTGTATAATGGCTCATGATGAATAAAGCATCAAGCAAATTATACCAACTCCTAAACACCGATTCTCTTTCTCTCTCAAACCTTGTTTCTTCGGTTCTTCCAATTAAATGTTAATTTTATACTTGATATAAAATTCGACCTTCACTATGTTCTTTATCTCAATAGTCCTAATTTTTGGTACTTTATGTTTTAGGTTTTTTCATTGGTTTAAGAATTTCGATTTGTTCACATTAGCTAATTTCTTTAATTTTTTACTTTGATTTCATGTCTTCTTGCTTAGATATAGCTGTTGTGATATATCTATATAATAAGGGGTAAAAGTATTTGAAATAAAAAATGTGTCTCTTTTATAAAAATCGCGTGATCATTAATTAGGAAGAAAAGCAATGAATAGCTGAGATGAAAACATTTCCCGCTTCTCTCTCTTAGTTCAACACCCTTATGACAAGCTCTTTCTCTCACTCACTCACCCACACAAACTTTTACTCTCACAGTCTCACACATACAGTCTCTCTCTCTTCTGAATAGCCAGAGCACCCTGGAGCCGTCATTGTCACTGGATCGGTGCGACCTTCCGAGGTATTTATCCTTTCTCTCTGTCTATATCTATCATTTCTCCGCCCATTCTCAAATTTTAGGAATTTTTTGTATCTTCTTCTTCTTGCGTGTGGGGTTACCCCTAGCACACACTCATCTCTCTCTATCTAACAACACTCTCACGAGCTTTCTCTTTGCTGGACAGCCGGCAATACGGGATCACTGGCGACCTTCCGAAGGGTATTTATCATTTTTCTATCCTTTTCTTTTTAGAATCTCTTGCATTTGGGCTTCTAATAAACTATTTCTCTATTCGGGTATTTTAGGATTTCTGAAATTAAATGGGTTTGGTGTTTGATATTCAGGAGAAGAAATAATCATGGGGATAAAGGGGATGAGATCTAGAATAGAGATAGAGAAAACTAACCCATGGGTCTCCTTTACTCATATATTTTTTCCCTCTCACCTACACCAAGACAAAACCCTTTTTTTTTTACACAGCTGTTTGTGCTCTGTTCACTGTTGAGATAGTTGTGTTCTTTTTTTGTCCAATGGTTTTCTTTTTTATTCAGATGTTTGTGCACCGTTTTTATTATTTTTATCCCTGATTTGAGTTGTGCTATGTTCTCTTATTTGTTTTTTATTTCAGATTTCGGTAAAGCTAATTTGAGGAATTTTGGTTAATCCTTTAATACTTCTTCCTTCACCCAAGTGTATTTTTTAAGGGTGTGTAAAAACCGAATTAAATCGATCAAATCGATTAAATCGTAAAGTATTTTTTGATTTTTATATTTGTTATAGGTCGGTTCGGTCCAAATTTGAGTGGACCGATTGAATTCGGGTCGGTCTTCGATCCTATAAGTTAAAAAATCTTGTAAAATCAAATTGACTGAGTATATATATATTTTAAAAAAAAATATATATTTAACTATTTGTTGTAATGTTACTTATCATTCACTTTATATAACCCATAGGTAACATTAACTTCACTTTTGCTCTAATTTAAAATACATCTAATTATCTAAAATACTAAAACCCAAATTTCATCTCACGCTGCCCAGCTCGCATCTTCTCTCTTCTTTCTTTCTCGCCGCCTTGATCGCCATTCTCCACTCCCCCCCTCTCCTCAGTCCTCCCGAGTTACGATCGCAAGGCTCGCCGCCGTTCTCCCTTCTCCTCGGTCCGGCTCAAACGAAGGCCCCTCGCCAACCTTCCCCTCTTCCTTCTGGCGTCTCCTCACTCCAGCTCACAATCAACCGTTGATTGAGTAAATAAGCTCACAATCAGCATTGTTCTTTTTCTTATTCTTTTTTTACCTTATTTTCCAAAACAAGAAAGAAACCATCAGTTTCTCTCTCAAAGCGACGAAAGAAACCATCAGTTTCTTCTTCTTTTTACGTGGATTGAAGATTGAACTGTTAAAGGAATCGAAAAAGCGACAAAGAAATTGCTGAAATCAACGAAGACATCAAAGGCTTGATTTTGGTATTTTGTTCTATCCTTCTATGTGTATATGTATATTTATGTATATATGTTTACACATCCACAGATCTATGATGTTTGTACAAGAATTTGTTGTAAAAAAAGGTGTATATGTCTGTACATAATTAGTGTGATTTGATTTATCACACAATTTGCAATTTGGACCGAGGACCGACCGAAACCGACGGTTTGTCTTCTACTCGGTTCGGTATTTGGTCCTGACACACATTGTCGGTTCGGTCTAGTTTCTATCCCAACAGGTCGGTCAACCGACCCGCGCACACCACTATTTTCATCTCTAGCTTTGGAATTTGTTCTATAAAAAAAAAAGAAAAAAATGGGACTAAAAATGGAATTTAACAAAGCACTGCTGAGTGTTCAGTGGAAGGAAATTTAACAAACAGAAGAAAATAAAATAAGAGGATGACGTATAAGATTGGAAAGGGCAGAAATATGAAAGAACTGAATATTTTGTTAACATCAAGTGGGTTTGTATGAATTGTAATAAGGCAATCACATTTATTAAAGCATCGTATTGGAATCTTCTCCCCCATCTACTATTCTATCTTATTTAGGACTTTTAGTCACATTATTATGTTCGTGAATTTTGAAATTGGAATTAAAAATGGGTTTAACAAATGGATGATGCAGTATCTGAAGAAGAAGAATCAAAAGCCTCTTTCGGAAGCTTTACAGAAAGTCAAAGTAGGTCTGTCCTTATCCGCCCCTTTATTAATATTTCAACAGTTTCATATTCAATTTTGTAAGTTTTAAGAAAATACTAATTTTCAGTTTAATAGACTATCGGTCTAACCTTATTTTTTGAGATTCGTTAACTGATTATTTCTCAATTTCTTCATTACTTTTTTCAGGCCATCTTGCATGTTAAAACGCATACTTTATCGAATTTTATATTGATAACGATCATGTAATTCGTGTTTTTAGTTGTGTCGGCTTTGACAAAAGAAATAATATGATAGCATTGCATGTCAGACACTATTTGTTTTTTTTAAATCATAGTAAACACACCACGTAATAAAATGAGTAATCTTCTTTAATTTGGACTTGGTACAATTAACACAAATTTATTTTAATTCTGTGAGAACATTAGAGATGTTACATCGAGATAGAAAGCCCCAAGAATATATCAAAATTGGCTTAGACGTAAATAGTGGGGTTTGTTTGAGTGGGTCATTTTATGTCAGGTTTTGTTTTTGTTGTTATGATTTCTTGGTCTACATGTTTTTGAGGTTATTGATGCAATAAAATTATTCAAATTTTAGCAAACTTGCGTGATGATTTAGAATTTTAACCTTTCTTCCACCGGCTTTTTAATTAATAAAATACTTAAATGTGCTTATCAAATAAAAATTGCATCTTTTTGGATCTTTAGTAAGACCGACTGAACAATATGTGTTTTTGAAACTTGAATTTTATAGTTAGAGATACAAAGAAGATGAATAACTTCACTCACGTTTTCCTCCCTTAAAATCATATTTTATTTTATTTTATTTTTAGAATTGGTATATGCTTGGAGTAGTGGGAACCCGCAAAACAAGGTGGGTCCTGGAATACTGAAAGCATGCCCGACCATTACGGTGAGTGGTAGTAATATTCCTTGACACTGTGAATGAATTTGTGATTGGAGTATTTGTTCCAAGAGCCTGAGTGCTGGTCTTCCCCTTTTGCTTCTGTTCTTCTCATGAGGGGGCACAAAGATGGCTGCGTTTTGTGTTTTTATTCGTAATCATGAGGGGAAATGTTTGCTGGTATAGCCAATAATATAGGCATACATCTTATATCTAATAATAATATTATTATTGCTACTGACTCTGCCCTTGCTCTTAAATGTATTAGTAGGAACATGGTTTGTAACAATCTCATGATTGTTGCTTTCTATTATTTTTTTCCCAAAGAGAGCGTCTCATGGTACATCTGTAATTTAAATTTTGAAAATTGTTAGATTATAAAGGAATCTTTTAACTTACTCTCTAAAAAGTTGATATGCTACACACGCCAATTTGATGAATGCCATACCGAAGAGTCAAACTCACATGGCAAGTTACTCATTTTTTCTAATTGGATTTGGTCTCTACAGCGTTAGTCTCAATACTACGTCTAATCTATCTATTACTATTATGGTGTCCTTCATGATTACTTTCTTTTATGCAGTTCTCTTCATTGCTTGGTTTTCCATCCTTCATTATGTTTGTTTGGCGCGACTTCTCTTTTCCACAAAGTTATCTGCTCTGAGTAACCACAGGCATACCCTTAATTCCTGTAGTTAATATCCATCCATTAAGGAGTTTTATTACAATAAAACAAAGAGACTACGCAGGGAAATTGTTTTGGGCAATTTTGTTGAGGTATTGCTTTTTAACCTTTTATTCTTATCTATGTTTGTGATGTTAAAGTTCCTGATTTTAGCTTTATGTGTTCTTTAAATTGTGGATTTTGCTATTTGGACATAATTTACACATTTTTGGACTTATATGGAGAGGATAGGATACTTAACAATACTATTAGAAACTCTCCTAAACCATTGCACAGTCCTTAACACTAGCAACTCACAAAGTTCTAAAAAATTTGCAGTTGCTTGATGAGACCCAAAAGGACGGACCATTCAAATGTACTTATAGCATGCATGAATTTATGATATTAAGTTTCCGTTTTTTACTTTGCTTCCTAAAATTTAAATGCTAGAACTACGTTTCAATGGCAGAATAGTGGCCCATAATGGAGCGAAACAGGTATCCATTGGATTATATGTACCTAATGATCCTAATATCTAGCTTTCTTTGGTTTATCTTTTTGTACATTACAAAATAGATAAGGCTGTAGTACATTATGAAAATCTATTGTACTGTTTTTCTTTTCTTTTCTAGAAGTACAAACAAACTAATGCAATTAACAAAGTCGAGTACTATTTAGAATTACTATCCACATGTTGTAATCGTGCAGCATGGCTGAGGTATTTAGTTCCCCAAGAAGTGTGTGTGTGAGACTCTGAGAGTGGGAGTTTGTGTGGGTGAGAGTGAGAACCTGCCTTGAGGGTTCTTTTAGTTGAAGTAGGATAGAGAAGCAGGAAATGTTTTCATCTAGGCTGTTCCTTGCTTTTTCCCCCAATTAACGACCACACGATTTTTTATAAAAGATACGCATTTTTAATTTCATTACCTTTGCCCCTTATTATTATAGATTTAGCTGCCAATCATGGCAATTTGGATTATAATATATAAACCGTTTTAAGAGATAGATTCTTAATTTGACAAGTAAAGGAAGGAAAATTGGTAGTGTTAAATTGAGAGGGCTTTTGAGTATTTACTATCCTTTTTTAAATGGATTGTCTTAATTTGTAAATATATGGTTGTAATGTGAATTTTATTTTCCCAAACACTTCTTATAAACATGAAACAGCAATAAAGGATTCTTCGATTTCCTGTGGTGCAGATCGAACGAGGTTTGCATTGACGAGATCCTGTCGATGTAGCCAACTTTCCAACAGAAAAATTTAGCGACCTATCACCTGTCTCAACAGTGATCGCTCTTTTGTAAGCACATCTCCTTCCTTTTGCTATATGTATGTACTACTCTCCTCTCTCTTTGTACGTGTTCTTATGCTTTTGGCATTTCTTTTATATTTTTCTTCGTGGTTTGGCCATTGACATTCCATGAAAGTGCTCTTTCACTCACACATAAAATATGTTTGGTGTACTAGAGGATTTTTTCAGAACGACATTAATGTATCGAGATTCATGTTGAGAAACATGTTTTAGTTCTAAACCATTTGTCTTTGATTGATGCAGAGCATGTGTTACTAATACTCTAGTACTACGAGTTGTACCACAGTGCCTTTAGCATGGGCAATACCTAGTATATATATGTTGAGAATTTTTAGTTATATATTCCGCTGCTGCAATTGTGTTATATTCGGGGGGGGGGGGGTCGGGTTTGGGTTATGGGAATTTAATGCGGAGCGGGTTTGGGAAATATAAAAAGCCCGTCTCGGGTTTGGGGCGGGGTTATTTATGTGCGGGTTGGGTTCGGGTTTTGCCAAACCCGCCCCATTGCCATTCCTATATATGGGTGACGAATGTGTATGTTTATGTTGTGTGTCCATTCAGGAAATCTCAGAAGAGATATGCTGATATGGGTTACAGGCAATATACTAATAATATAAAATTACTGTGTTATTCCTTAGTTCTTGTATAGAACATGGATGACTGGAATGGTTAGCATACTCCATTCGCTTATGGATCTAATTTTTGTCGCAAATGCCAGGCTTGCAGCTAGTATATCAACTTTTTGTTATGTTTCTATACTTCAAATTAATTCTTACAAAGGAAAAGGAGCATTGCTTATCTAGGAGAGTATGCAAGAAAGAAAAAGGAAAATAGAACAAAATATTCACGACAAACTTTGCACTTCTAGTGATCAACTTATTGGCAAGACTATTTATGGCCAAATTATATAAGAATATTTATGCTGCATCCATGACATGTTCTAGACCATAAACCCAGTAGCATTGTCATTCTTGAAGACACACACGCACATGATGTTAGGTTAACTGTTGCAGATCTGTTGAGCTGGTGGTTTCGGCTCTGACACTTACACGTATAAGATCAATGGAACTGCGAATGTCAATGCAATTAGAGCTGCTGCATATTTGAGAGATTATACTTGCATTCGATTTTGCAAATTCTTCAGTGTTATCGGCCATGGTTAGTGTTTTTTTTCTTTAATGACTGGTGCTCACAAGTTAGCATTTACATTTCTTTGTGTGTGTTGAAGAAAGCAAAACAAATTATTATAATATATACATATGAACACTAATATTTTGTAAAACCGGTAGAATTTAACTCAAAAAAGAAGGCCACCTTTGACTCTTAATGGTGCATTTCATGAGGTAACTGAAAAGAAATCTTTCGCTGAATAAAAAGACTAGTATTCTTTTGCTAAATTTTTTTTGCATCCTCTTTATTCGCATAAAAAAATAAGGTTATGAAAAGAAAAAAAAAGTAGTATCCCTTATGGTAACTAGATGGTGGACCATTCTAGATACAGGTTTTGACCAAAGTGACTAAATACGTCGTAATTTACATAGATGTGATATTTCAATCATCTTCTCCAAAAAATTATCCGAATCTATCATGGTTTGTATATAAAAATAAAAATAGCATCTGGCCCTCTGGGTTTCAAAAGCACCACAAAAAGGGGAAAAAAAAGAAAATTTATGTGGCCCAAATCTGTCATAGTCGACCTGACCCGACCCGACCCGACCCAAGCCAAACCAATCTCATCAAATTGGGCCTTGGGCTATGAAGCACAGACGCGACACGCGATACGCGTTTCGACATGACATGAGACACGCGACACGCAATTTTTCCAAAATGTAGAACACGACAAGTAGGGGGGACACATTCTTAATTAATTAATTAATTATATATATATGCAATAAACATTATAAATATTTAAGAATTCAATCAAATGAAAATAGATTGCATTAATAGCCCAAATGGCAAATATTCAAAACATGATCACTACATTGTTCCATAATTAAAGCATCAAAAAGATTGTTCCATAATTAAAGCATAAAAAAACATACATAAGTACATAAACTAACTAACTAAGTTGTTCCATAGAATAACAAAAACCAAAAGGAGAATATAAAAATAACAATCACTCATTCAACTCAACATTAACCGCCTCAACATTTTGAACTTCATCCCCAAATAGCACTGACTCCAACTCCGGCTCATCAAGAGAGAGAGAGAGATGCCATTTGAAGTTCTCCAACATCTTCAAGTGTGTCAAAAGTATCACCGGTAATATCCCAATACTTACTATCTATTGTGTAGGCCTCGGGTTGGGGCTGAGCAGTCGTCGTTGGCTGGGGCTAGGGTTTTCGTTCGATGGTGGCTGGGAAATGGGTTAGGTTTTACGGGTTAAAGAGAGAAATGATATTTGTTACGTTTGTTTTATTTTCAAATTCTATTATTATTATTTTCACCCCATATTTTTATTTTTTTTAATTTTTTTTTATATTCATCCCTTTTTACGTGTCCCCAGCGTGTCGGTTTAAAAAAAATTTATTAAACAATGGGACACTCTCCGACACGCGTGTCACTCGCGTGTCCGACACGTGTCTGACAGGATACGCGCCCTCCGAGAAAGTGTCTGTGCATCATAGGCCTTGGGTGAATTTGGATTCAAAATAGTGCCGCACGAGCTGACAACCCTCTCTGCCCCTTCTCTCTCTGCAACTCAACCTGCCGTCTAAACGCATCACCCAACAACCAATTCATGCGCCGGCGAATCAGAAACGGCATTGCATCCTCCACACTAACCTAATTTCACTCCTATTTCAATTTCTTCCTTAAAAATGCATACGGTTAGTTTTCGAAACCCTAACACATAGATATTGACATAGAACTGTGTTTGCTTTTCTGTATTTATAAATTGCAAATGTGCATTGTTTTTTTTCTATTTTATTATTTGTTGGTGATAATTATGAATTTACAGCTATTAATAGCCATGGAAGAATCCCGTGTTATTCTTCTTAGGCTCTTCAACAGCAGTATCCAAACCTTAGACTCAATCAAAGATAGCATTGCTCAGATCTTTGTCGATTTCTCCTCTGCCAAATCCAACATTGATTTGATCGATAGAAGGTAATAACATTCATGGATGTTATAACATATATAGTTGAGTAAGTAGAAATTAATCTCTAATTGACACAAAATAGTGACATATCAATCTGGCGATTATTCATCGGTATAGATTTAACCAGTACTTGTTGGCCACACTAAATATGTCAATTTTTATGTCAGATATATATAGAATTAGCAGTCTTTGTACAATTCTGTCAATGCTGTTGCCCACATTCAACATATGGCGCATATGTGCAGGATTTATGCTCGTCAAGATATTGTTGCGACTGTTTGCAATCAGTACAAACTAAAAACAAAAAATTGGCTTTCACCAAAGAATGGTTCTGATGATGACAAAGGACATCCAAATGCGACTTTCAATGTATTAGATGCAATGCTCAAGGGTAGTTCGGAGCGGTTGAAAACGATGAGGTTAGCTTTCGATTTCAAGACAAAGTTGACAGTGATTCTGAAAGTTGCATCAGTTGCTGCAGTTGAACTTTAGATTCAATCTCATTCTTTTAATTTGGTAAACTTATATTTTTTTTCATTTTAGTTGACTGGAAATGCAGTGTCCAATGGTTACGTGAAAGCTTTTTTGCTTCTATGTAGTACTTACTTTGCTTGTAACGTATCTGTTAAATTAATTTGGCCATACATAAACTATAACTAATGTTCAATAAATGGAGTTTCTCCCTAGTTTATGTTTTCTGTTTAGAACTCTAGTCGGTGACTAGAGTGGAATTTTTCAAGAAATGTAAAGCCATGTTGTGTTGCGATGATTCTAGGCATCCCTTGACTCCGTGAGAAATAACCTTCATGCCGTTTCAATCTGATTAGTCCGATGTCACTTCTGATTTTTCTGTCCTCCTTTTCCTAAACGACATTTGGGTTAACTTGCATGAATTTTGCAGGGAAAGCATATCATGGGCACATATAGGTCATAGTGGTGGCACTTTGGAAGCGGATTACACTAAACAGGTGATTATGATTAGAGATCTGTGCTTGGAAGGTAAATTGGGGGTAGCCTTGTGGCTTTGGAACAAAATGATGCAGAAATATGTGACCCCCGATGTGCTTACACACAATTACCTTGTGAATGGGCTTTGCAAAAGTGGCGACTTGGAGAAGGCAGATTGGCTTGTCAGAGATATGTTATACAGGGGTCCGTCTCCTAGTTGTGCTACCTACAACACTTTAATGAAGGGTTATTGTGTCAGTAATAACGTAGATAAAGCTCTTGATCTTTTCTCTACCATGACTAATAGTGGTATAATGCCGAATAGAGTCACTTGTAACATTCTTGTACATGCACTTTGCAAAAAGGGTATGTTGGAGATGGCTAGAAAGCTTGTTGGCGAAATATTAGATGATGAAAGTGAACCGAAAACTTCAAATTTAATCACATCTACCATACTTATGCATGGTTGTTTTAAGCATGGAGATGTGCTTGAAGCTATAAGTCTTTGGGAAGAGATGTCCCAAAGGGGTGACCAAATGGATGTTGTTGCATATAATGTTATTATCCATGGATTTTGTTTGAGTCGCAATATTACCCCTGCATATAAATATTTGAGTGATATGCTTAAAAGCGGTTTGGTTCCTGATATTTTCACTTACAATACTCTTTTAAGTCTGTTATGTAAGGAAGGAAAGGTTGACAAGGCTTGCTATATCCACGATGTTATGTTGAAAATGGGCGTTCATCCGGATCAAATCTCATACAAAATACTGATTCGAGGTTTATGTATGAACCGTGACATAGTTAAAGCCAATGAGTTTCTTCATCTTATGATAGAGAAATCAATGGTACCTGAGACTCTTATTTGGAATATAATAATTGATGGTTATGGAAGGTGCGGAAACATACAAAAAGCTTTCTATATTAGAGATCAAATGGTGACATTTGGTATGTTACCAAACATATATACTTATAATGCATTGATTCACGCATATGTAAAAGGAGGAAAGATTCTCCAGGCTCGTATTCTAAAGAAGGAGATGCTCTTAGATGGTATTTTCCCAGATTTGGTCACATATAATTTGTTGGTAGGTGCTGCTTGTAATTGTGGACACATTCATTCTGGGGTCCAATTACATGACGAAATGCTGAGGAGGGGGTATAATCCAGATATAATAACTTACACTGAACTGATTAAAGGTTATTGTATGAAAGGTAAAATAGAGGAGGCAGAAAAAATATTTGTGAAGATACATGAATTTGGTTTACCAATTGATCACGTTCCGTATCAACTACTCATGAAGAACTACTTCAAGATGGGAGCCCTTAATAATGTTTATGACCTTTATCAAATATGGTTAAGAACTCATAAATAAGTAGCAAGTTTTTCAGTGATTTAGAAGCTGGAGATTGGCTGGTTCTGAGAGGCAGCTTGCCATGGCATGTGAACTACTGTTCTTGAATGTAAATTTAATGGAGTTCTGATGGTGGTAGCCCTTTCTAGTTGTTGCAGCCGTGGTCTGCATATTCTAGAGGTATGTACCTAACCCATTATTCTATACAGCTTTCTCACCTTCACTAAGGCATTTTTAACTTGTACTTGATTACTTATTTTTATTTTACATAATTTAGATGCACTGTGTGTTGAACTAATTTATGTGACATGTGTTGATTCAATTTAAAGCAATTTAAATTAGACGATCATGTAACACTCTCGTAAGTACAGGCATATCTAGTTTATTAATAAATCACAAAATTCTAACAATAAAGATAAGTGGTGGCTAAGATTTATCATCAGTTGTTTGTCTTTTGATCTAACGAATTATAAATGTCGTGGCACTTTCGTAATTTAAAGCATAATTATGGGTAATTATATGCTCTATTAAGTTTGAAAGTGTTTTAAATCTCCAAATTACAACTTCTTTCCATATTAATTAGATTTAAAAGTTTTTCAATAATATTCAATTATATTTTTTCCTATATTAATTAATCATTTACTAATATTCTTTATTAACGATGGAAGAATATTTGGGTTTGGAACACCGGTTTGAATGAGAACTCTACAAATGGAGTCTTAACAAGTGTAAATTTTTTAATAGTTAATAGTTGGTCCTCTCCACAGAAATTAGTTAAAATGCACAAAAACCATGATCGGGACACCAAATAGATGAACCCACCAAATTAAAAAAAATGTTGTTAAAGAGAAAAACAAACAAAATGCTGGACATGATTCCTGAATTCTACACAAATTTAATATAAAATTGGTTCGTTAAATTCAAGTATTAACAGAATCATGACATTTCTTTATATACATTGCAAAAGATACGAGTTTTATCGTAAGCTTGTTGTGCTAATATACTGCTAGAACAGCCTTAGCACAAGTGTAGGATCGATCGGACAATCATGCGTACAATAATTAAAGAAACAAGTACTACTAATGTTCAAGCAATACAAAAAACAAGAGATTAAGGAATAAAACAACCAACCAAGCACGCAAGCAAACCACTAATCTACCGGGTGATAGTTATTATTGACAAAGATCAATTCCGAGTACAACATGCAAAGCAAACCCTAGCTGCCAATTAGAGCTCTTAATATTATCTCTCAAATATACACTCTAATCAAGCTAGTAAACAATACAATACATCTCATAAATAAAACATATGACAAGGGTTATATTTATAGGGTATAAATCTTATGGGTCTAGGATTGCATAAAGCCAAATCCAACTAGCAATTGGACAAAATAAATCCAACTAGGAATTGGACAATACAAATCCAATTAGGAATATGATTCCTATATAGAGCCAAATCATTGCTGAGAGTTTGAAGTGCGATGCTAACGGAACATTCACTAGTTTTGAGTTTTCCATCCCGAATCGAGAATCACTTGTTCAAGATATTTTTTTTTTGTAAGACACAATCATTCATTTTCCTCTTCATATCTCGCACGATCTCCACGCCTAAAATTTTTCGCGCTCCACCCAAATCTTTCATCTCAAACTACTTGCTTAACTGAGCTTTCAATACGTCAATCTCCACCAAGTTCCGGAAAACAATGAGCATATCGTCAACGTATAGGAGTAAATAGATGAAATTGCCAAATTCGAGCTTTCTGAAGTAAACACAATGATCAAATTCCCTACGAGTCATTGTGCCGGCACTAATGGTTATAAGTGGAGCTTGCAGCTACGTAAAAGTCTGAGAACAAAGTTGTAGGACTTTTGAACTTGGTTAGAAAAAAAGGGACAAAGTAACATAAGGTTACAGAGAAAGTATGTATTGGTTTTTGACGATGTATGGTGCACCCCAATTTCATTATTTTATATTTTTAATTAAATAAAAATGAGAACATCCACAATTCATATGAAAATATGAACACATTCATCAACCATTCGTGTGCCGCCTATCTTCTATTCTTTGGGGTATTTTTTTTTTGTTTCATAAAAGAGGATATTAATTTTTGGGCTATTGATGTAACCTTATTATATAAGAGAAGGGATACAATCAAATAGACTGGGCTGATCCATAGATTCATAATATTAGTTGAGTAGTATTTTGTTTGTTTGCACTGGGCTATAGAACCCAACATTGTTCAAGTTTGGCCTGGTGGCTACTTGACAGAGTGACACGTGAATTGGTCCTTGGCTGATATTTGTGTTGAACCTCTAGAGTGTTTTTTCCTTCATTTTTAGAGTTTGAATTTAAATATATATTTGCATATTTGAGAGATTAAACTTGCATTCGATTTTGCAAATTATCTAGTGTTATTGGCCATGGTTATAAGCTATGAAGCACGGACGCGATACGCGTTTCGACACGACATGAGACACGCGACACGCAATTTTTCCAAAATGTAGGGCACGTAGGGGGGACATGTTCTTAATTAATTAATTATATATATATATATATGCAATAAACATTATAAATATTTAAGAATTCAATCAAATGAAAATAGATTGCATTAATAGCCCAAATGGCAAATATTCAAAACATGATCACTACATTGTTCCATAATTAAAGCATCAAAAAGATTGTACCATAATTAAAATATAAAAAAACGTACATAATTACATAAACTAAGTTGTTCCATAGAATAATAAAAACCAAAAGGAGAATATAAAAATAACAATCACTCATTCAACTCAACATTAACCGCCTCAACATTTTGAACTTCATCCCCAAATAGCACCGACTCCAACTCCGGCTCATCAAGAGAGAGAGAGAGATGCCATTTGAAGTTCTCCAACATCTTCAAGTGTGTCAAAAGTATCACCGGTAATATCCCAATACTTACTATCTATTGTGTAGGCCTCTGGTTGGGGCTGAGCAGTCATCGATGGCTGGGGCTAGGGTTTTCTTTCGATGGTGGCTGGGAAATGGGGCTAGGTTTTACGGGTTAAAGAGAGAAATGATATTTGTTACGTTTGTTTTGTTTTCAAATTGTATTATTATTATTTTCACCCCATATTTTTTGTTTTTTTTTTATATTCATCCCTTTTTACGTGTCCCCAGCATGTCGGTGTAAAAAAAGCCGACACGTGTGTCCCTAGCGTGTCCGACACGTGTCTGACAGGATACGCGCCCTCCGAGAAAGTGTCCGTGCATGATAGGTTATAAGTGTTTTTTATGACAGGTGCTAACAAGTTACACACCGTAGCATTTACATTTCTTTGAGTGTGTTGAAGAAAGCAAAAAAAATTATTATAATATATACATATGACTACTAATATTTTGTAAAACCAGTAGAATTTAACTCAAAATAGAAGGCTAACTTTGGCTCTTAATGGTGCATACTTCAACCAAAAACAAAAGGATAAATTTAACTTTTAAGGATTCAAAAGTAAGTTTATCGATTAATCCTTTGTATTTAAAATCTTATATCATGAGGTAACTGAAAAGAAATCTTTCATGAGCACGAGCTTCCTTTTTGTTGATCAGATTTCTTTTTATCATCAAGTAAGGGTTCTTTATTGCTTCTTGATCGGGGAAATTATCTTTTGCTTGACTAGAATTCTTTATCTTTGCATCCAGAAATGGAAGATTTCTTTCAACAGATCCTCTAATTAGGTTGACGATCCCTTCAAAGTTGAGGAAGCAGAAACAGTAAATGTTCCCGCACCACCAACAGAGAAGGTATCTCAAGTTGGCTGTTAATTACTAAACTGAAACTTCACATATCCTTTATGTTTTCTTCCGTTGCAATCATGATTCATATGTTTGTTGAGTCAGTTACTTGTGCTGGGTGGAAATGGGTTTGTAGGTTCGCATGTTTGCCAAGAAGCTTTAGATCATTGTTTGTCTGTTGCTAGCCTCAGCAGGTATTTACTTTCTTATTTTTTCTGCACGATTGTTGTTGGTTTCCATAGATTATTGTCAAATACATTTCAGCGTGATTCATCTTTTGATTCCATAGAGATTAATAAGTTCACGTGTGCATCATATTATGCCTTTTCCATGAATTAAGTTTTTGAGGAGAAAGATTGTATGTTAATATAATTAAGCAATTAGAAGGTTGGAATTTGATGCAAGCTTTGCTATAATTTGAGGATCAATGGATTCGATGTACAGGAATCTATTACCTCCTCATTTTGCATGACTGTGGAAGTCCTACATTCTTCACCTTGCAGCTTAAAAGAAATCCTTCAGGCCATATTTTTTAACTTATATTTGAGTGCAGCCAGGCATATTTTATGGTGCGGGTTTAGGCGGTGAGTTCATTGAATCGATTTCGTTAACCTGTAGTCTCTTAATTGTCACAGCACTATGTTATCTTAGTTCTGCTACTTGTTATGAAGGTATCTCCTACAAGTGTTGTCCTCTGAACTTCACAACTTGTTAAGTTTATGCTTAACGGATCTTACCGCTGTGTATCAAGTTTTGTTTGATATTTATTCATAAAACTGCCAGACCTGTTGGGGGATTAAGTCTTACATGTTGCTTTTAGATTCACATCTTGTGGACTGTCAAATTTTACATTAGCTTAAGGGAAAAAAGGGAAAAATAAAAAGAAACTTTTCCACTCCTTTTACGCCATGTATGAAAACATCACAAATTCTCTGCCCTGGGACCGACTATTTTTTTTTTTGAGTCTATGTTTGAGTCTGTTGTATTCATGTTTTTGAACTGTGACTTCCTTGTAGATCTGGCCGCTCAACCATTCAAGAGTCTTGGGCTAACAGCATCAGTTGGCATCAAGGTATGCTTTCTTTTACGGGGTGTGCGTCTCTTGTGTACCGTATTCTTGGATGTGTAAGGCCTCTTAATTCTTTTTCCTCTTTCCCTGATGGCAGGGAACCTGCTTTCAGCTGATTCGTTGAAGGAAGCACTGAGTGGAGTCACTTCTATTGTATGTATTACATTAACACTATTTTTCTTTTCCAATCATTTTCTTTTCCACGTTGCTCCTTATCTATGCTATCTTTGTAGTCTTAGTCTTGGAATATCTTTGTTGTTATTTTCATTGTTGTGATGTGTTTTTGGTTGTGGAATGCTTCATTTTATATCACATGATTTTTTTAGTCTTTTTTGGATCCTATATTATTTGAATTACAGCATTTTTTTTTCTTTCCGGGTGGGGGGAGGACATGATGGGACGCTATGAAGTTCTTTTGCCATTCGAAGGGGCCGCATTAACCCTTTTGTCAATGCATTTCTTTGACTGGTTTGTATTTGAGGGCAGTTTTTCTCTGTGAACATCACTGATTTTTAGGAAGTTCTGTAGGGTGTAGCCTCAATGAAGATAATGGTGTAATCGGACATATTATTGAACACCTAAGATTGTTTATAAAAGAAGTACTTTGGTAAATTTGCTTAGTCCACTAACTGCCCTACAAAAAAATTACCTGTTCACTCGGTATGATATAAGACAAGCAGGCCATCAATATACTTGCACCCCTGATTTACTGTTGGATTTTCAACATTGCTAGAAGACTATTATATTTCTGGTTTCCTGCTCTGTAAAATCTATTTCTGGTGGAATTAGGCATGGAAAGTGTTAAGAGGTTGTACATTAGGAACTTATTGTCAATGTGTTTAAAGTGATGGGTTAAACTGACTTTTAAATAATGAGGTGGGCTGGGGGGGGGGGGGGGGCGACAATGAAGTACATATATGGGTGACGAATGTGTATGTTGTGTGTCCATTTGGAAAATCTCAGAAGAGAAATGCTGATATGGGTTACAGGCAATATACTAATAATATAAAATTACTGTGTTATTCCTTAGTTCTTGTATAGAACATGGATGACTGGAATGGGTAGCATACTCCATTTGCTTGTGAATGGAACTAATTTTTGTCGCAAATGCCAGGCTTGCAGCAACTATATCAACTTTCTGTTATGTTTCTATACTTCAAATTAATTCTTACAAAGGAAAAGGAGCACCGCTTATCTAGGAGAGTATGCAAGAAAGAAAAAGGAAAATTGAACAAAATATTCACGACAAACTTTGCACTTCTAGTGATCAACTTATTGTCAGGACTATTTATGGCCAAATTATATAAGAATATTTATACTGCATCCATGACATGTTCTAGACCATAAACCCAGTAGCATTATCATTCTTGAAGACATACACACATACATATAATGTTAGGTTAACTGTTGCAGATCTGTTGAGCTGGTGGTTTCGGCTCTGACTCTTGCATGTACAAGATCAATGGAACTGAGAATATCAATGCAATTAGAGCTGCTGCATATTTGAGAGATTATACTTGCATTCGATTTTGCAAATTCTCCAGTGTTATCGGCCATGGTTAGTGTGTGTGTGTGTGTTTTTTTTTTGACTGGTGCTCACAAGTTAGCATTTACATTTCTTTTTGTGTTGAAGAAAGCTAAACAAATTATTATAATATATACATATGAACACTAATATTTTGTAAAACTGGTAGAATTTAACTCAAAAAAGAAGGCCAACTTTGACTCTTAATGGTGCATTTCATGAGGTAACTGAAAAGAAATCTTTCGCTGAATAAAAAGACCAGTATTCTTTTGCTAAATTTTTTTTGCATCCTCTTTATTCGCATAAAAAAATAAGGTTATGAAAAGAAAAAAAAAGTAGTATCCCTTATGGTAACTAGATGGTGGAATGTTCTAGATTCAGGTTTTGACCAAAGTGACTAAATACGTTGTAATTTACATAGATGTGATATTTCAATCATCTTCTCCAAAAAATTGTCCAAATCTATCATGGTTTGTATATAAAAATAAAAATAGCAGCTGGTCCTCTGGGTTTCAAAAGCACCACAAAAAGGGAAAAAAGAAAATTTATGGTGGCCCAAATCTGTCATAGTCGACCCGACCCAAACCCATCTCATCAAATTGGGCCTTGGGTGAATTCGGATTCAAAATAGTACCGCACGAGCTGACCACCCTCTCTGCCCCTTCTCTCTTGGCAACTCAACCTGCCGTCTAAACGCATCGCCCAACAACCAATTCATTCGCCGGCGAATCAGAAACGGCATTGAATCCTCCACACTAACCTAATTGCACTCCTATTTCAATTTCTTCCTTAAAAATGCATACGGTTTGTTTTCGAAACCCTAACACATAGACATTGACATAGAACTGTGTTTGCTTTTGTGTATTTATAAATTGCAAATGTGCATTATTTTTTTTCTATTTTATTATTTGTTGATGATAATTTTGAATTTACAGCTATTAATAGCCACGGAAGAATCCTATGTTATTCTTCTTAGGCTCTTCAACAGCAGTATCCAAACCTTAGACTCAATCAAAGATAGCATCGCTCAGATCTTTGTCGATTTCTTCTCTGCCAAATCCAACAATGATTTGATCGATAGAAGGTAATGACATTCATGGATGTTATAATATATATAATTGAGTATGCAAAAATTAATCTCTATTTGACACAAAATAGCTACATATCAATCTGGCGATTATTCATCGGTAGAGATTTTGAGATGGATGGATTTGATTTGGACCTTATATTCTAACCAATACTTGTTGGCCACACTAAATATGTCAATTTTTGTGTCAGATATATTTGGAATTAGTGGTCTTTGTACAATTCTGTCAATGTTGTGGCCCACATTCAACATATGGTGCTCTTCAAGATATTGTTGCAACTATTGGCATTAGGTACCAATTAAAAACAAAAAATTGGCTTTCACCAAAGAATGGTTCTGATGATGACAAAGGACATCCAAATGCGAGTTTCAATGTATTAGATGCAATGCTCAAGGGTAGCTTCGAGCGGTTGAAAACGCTGAGGTTAGCTTTCGATTTCAAGATAAAATTGACAGTGATTCTTAAAGTTGCATCAATTGCTGCTGCTGAACTTTGATCTCATTCTTTTAATTTGGTAAACTTATTTTTTTTTTCATTTTAGCTGACTAGAAATGCTGTGTCCAATGGTTGCGTGAAGGCTTTGTTGCTTTTATGTAATACTTACTTTGCTTGTAACGTATCTGCTAAATTAATTTAGCCATACCTAAACTCTAACTAGTGCTCAATAAATGGAGTTTTTCCCTAGTTTATGTTTTCTATTTAGAACTCTAGTCAAATGTAAAGCCATGTTGTGTAGTGATGATTCTAGGCATCCCTTGACTCCATGAGATATAACCTTCATTCCAAATCCAGACTGATAGGGAATGAAAAGGAATTGGATGATGATTAGATTGGAGATCAATCACAGCCCTACATCAGTGCCTCTTTGTCCTAAAATTTAAACCAAGGCTTACACTATAAGTATATAAATTTTGCTGTCAAATATAGCATGCAATTAAGGTTAGGGAAATCCTTTAACATATTCTCGTACATCACCAGTATTGGTTGGATGCAATACTGCAAAGGCTTGAATTTGTTAATGTGTAACTAAGTACCTACTTTTTTAAACAATTAAGCTATATAATAACTTTACATGATTTGTTGTGCTTACAATGGAGTTTTATAAAATAAGGCCAAAGTTCTTTGGTCATCGATTTGTATGGCAATGGCTTGGTGCCTTTGGCAAGAGAGGAATGCGAGAATTTTTTTAGGATAAGTCATCAGAGTCTCATTAAGTGTGGAGTAAATCTGTTTCTATGTCTTTGTTATGGGCTAGCATGTCAAACTTATTTGGGCCTCTATCTATTTCAGACATTGCTTACAATTGGTTTGCAGTTATCTCTTGAGAAGTTTGATGGTTTTGGGGGAAGGGAACTGTTTTTGGGGAGCTGTTTTAGGACAGCTGTGTAGCTTTCTGTTTGTGCTTTGTTGTTATTTTCAATGACGCATTGGATTTTCGGTTTTTAGGGGTCGTCATGCCGTTTCAATCTGATTAGTCCGATATCACTTCTGATTTTTCTGTCCTTTTCCTAAATGACATTTGGGTTAACTTGCATGAATTTTGCAGGAAAAGCATATCATGGGCACATATAGGTCATAGTGGTGGCACTTTGGAAGCGGATTACACTAACAGGTGATTATGATTAGAAATTTGTGCTTGGAAGGTAAATTGGGAGTAGCCTTGTGGCTTTGGAACAAAATGATGTAGAAATATGTGACCGCCGATGTGCTTACACACAATTACCTTGTGAATGGGCTTTGCAAAAGTGGCCACTTGGAGAAGGCAGATTTGCTTGTCAGAGATGTATATTATACAAGGGTCCGTCCCCCAGTTATGCTACATACAACACTTTAATGAAGGGAATTTTAATGAATTTAACAACTTGAATTATCAAAATTCATATTGTTTATTTTTTCCCAAATAAATGTAAATATTGAATTATCTAAATCAGAATTAGACAACCAAATGAACCCAATCGAGATCTGTTTGGTTGGAATTGATGGCATTTACATAGTATGAATATTATATTAATTCTAATAGTTTTTTCATGCTAATGTAGTAGACGTGTAGTTTTACCATGCAGTCAAAAACTTCGTAAGGATTTATTTTACAAAAATATTATTTCTTGTCTTGGCTTTAACTGAATAATTTTTACTTTTGTTTTTGTCTTTCTTCACGTCTCCACAGTTACTTGTTATGCTACAATCGTCCTCGTCACCACTTGTTGGTTTCTTGAGATCGTAGTTGCTAAGCGCACATAAATTAAAAAAGTTATTCAATTATCGCATATTCTCCTTTATTAACTATAATGTATGATTATTTTAAACACGCAATAATTATAATTATTTAATTTAAATTCCCTTAACAACCCCCCTCGAACTATACAGGAACGTACCTAGTTTATATAAATATATCGTTTATATTATTCTTTAAGGAACTATATAAAATTAAATTTTTAGAAGGTGGATTAATCACAACTTTTTGTTACAAACAAAAGTATGATTCATAAATACTCTTTCAAAAAGTGGCCACATTGAGAAGAATACCACCTCCTCTCCCCACTTTACTTTCACAAATACTCTTACATAACCATTCAGACAGTAAGCTCTTTTCTTTTTCTTTTAATTTTATAAAGAATGTAACAGTTCTAACTTTTTTGTTTACTAATAAATCTAATAGTTGTAACTTAGTTTAAAGAAATTAAAATAAAAGAAACTTATAAATATTCGATTAAACTACATTTTCTCGTAGCATCTTCAACGTAATAATAGTTATATTAATATAGCAGTCCAATTAATCAATTAAGAAAATTTAAGATTATTATTAAGAATCGTGAGACTGGAACTTGTTTTTTGGTAAAACATGTCAGCCTGACTCTAATTACAATATTACATTCTATTTTTTGTTAAGTGTTCCAGAATCATGAGACTGCAACTTGATTCCTATTCTAATATTTTACTCCCCTCAGGAATATTTTTAAAAGCAAGCTATGAATTAATCAAAGGAGAATAATATCCTAAATTCTTCTTCTTTGCTTTGTATAAATACAAAGTCTAGATCAAACATTTTCAATTCAAATAATAAGATTTGCGAAGTCGTTTTGCGCGCAGTTGATCGAGATTCTATTGCCATCGGCTTCAATTATATATAAAAAAAGAGCAATGGTGAAAAAGTATGTATAATTCTTAAAATAAATGTTTAAGTCAAACACAGACTCGATCAAGGACGGAGAGAGTTTATTATATTGGTCCATTGCAAATTAAGGCTGATTAACTATCACTTAAAATAAAGAGAAATGTTAAAGGGTTAATTGCATTTTACCCACCCGAACTTTACACTCAATTGCACTGTGCCATACCAACTATTATTTTTTCCAATTTTTACGCTGAACTATGAAATTTGTTGCACTTTACCCTAAATTGGTAACGGGGTTAACAAAATTGACGGAAATGAAGGGCAAAACCGGTAAACAACTTATCCCCTCAAGTTCTCCCGCCAAAAACTTTTTTCCCTCTCTTATGTATATCAATATATCTATATATATACATGTGTGAATGAATATTTGAGAGAGAGAGAGAGAGAGAGAGAGAGAGAAAACTCAAAAGTGGAGAGAAAGGAATGGAAAGAAAAGCGAGGGAACCACCATGGAAGGAATATGTATATTTGTGTAGTAGTCATTTGTACCGGTATTGTGGCATCTCGCCGCTCCCTGTACGTTCAATGGTATTCCGATGACTCCAATCTTTGGCCGTAGATTCCAATTTTCCAAAATTCGCACGCAATTTCAGACCGAATAACAGAGTTCCCCCTTCATGATTCTTCTTCGTTGGACGATGCTCTGCTTCATGGCCCAATCTTGCACAGCCATAACAAAAAATATAGAGTCTCTCAAATTTAAAAGAAACCCATATGGGAGGCAATATTTCATTCTCCCTACTGAATTTAAAGCCTTTCTTAAGAGGGTTATTAACATTAATTGCAATTCTCACTCATAAAATTTCTAAAAGCACCTTCCATTAATCCTCGCTTATCAATTTCAATAATCTCTCTTAACATGTAGCAATCTTGGAGATATTACTAATGCTTCTCTTATGACTAGGTAGATTATGCAATTGAAACTAGAATGGGGCCATAGAGAAATCAAGCTCTTCAACAACTGCCCCTGGATACCATTTTTGCAGAAATAACAAAGACCCCATAATAGAAATTAAGGAGATATGTTGTTTACCTATTTTGCCCTTCATTCCGTCAATATTATTAATCCCGTTACCAATTTAGGGTAAAGTGCAACAAATTTCATAGTTCAGCGTAAAAATTGGAAAAAATAATAGTTGGTATGGCACAGTGCAATTGAGTGTAAAGTTCGGGTGGGTAAAATGCAATTAATCCAATGTTAAAATATATATAACCCAAAAAATATTCGAAAAATTATAATCTAAATGAATTCGAAACTAACATTTCCGTGTTTGGATGGCTGGGATGAACCCGTTTCCAAAAGAACAATCTCCATGTCTTCTTTTGTTATGTTCTCCAAGCAACTCGGAATGGGGCATTCATATTCTACAAATAATCTCAGGAATCTCTAATGAAAGTTCGTTAATAATCTCATTATGAGATAATGAGGCCAGTATCTCAGATCAACTCAACCCACGTTGTTGGTTAGGACGAAGATAGAACTACAAAGGTGAAAAATTAAAAGAAATACTAAAGTAGGCAAGAATAATTACCAGACGCAAAAAACATCTTACTGCTATTACAATTGTGCTTGTCTAGTTCGAGTTTTTGTGCTTTTCAGTAATCTTAAATTTGTAAATTCACATGTAGAGCCTCATAATTTATGAAAGAGTTCTAATAACATGATGCCAATTCGCTTACAAAAGTTAAATTTCACATATGACATATGAAATTATCACAAGAAGAGTGGTGAGAGATAGAGAGAGAGAATGTTCATGTGCAAAAATTATTTGACTCCTAAAACTCAAATAATAAGGCACTTTCAATAATTTTAATAATTTTATCTATAATTGCACATACATAAGAAGCCATATACTACCTCAAGTGTAGTACTCCCTCCCATCTATTCCTTTTGAGTATGTACAAAATAAAGAGTCCACTTTTTTTTTTTTGGGGATAATCAATGTACTAAAATTCACGAAGCCAAAACAAGTTAGGTTGAAATTCGCATTCTATTAAAAAGTACACAAGCCAAAGATATTTTATTAATTTATGAAGGAGGGAGTAATATAAAATACACGTATTGGAGTTTGATGATACTGGTAGAAAATCCTAACAACTTGACATTATAATACCTTCAGAAGATTTTTGGCAGGAATGCTCTCACAAAGCATCGGAAATGTACCCTGGAAAACAGAAATTAACTTGTTCAATTACCTTGGGCAGTCTATCGATAGATAACTAAAAGACCCTTCATGCTTCAGAATGCAACTTGAATAAGGATTTAAACCCATGACCTTAGGTATGAAGTGAACATATCTTTACCAGTGGACTTAACAATATCAAAATTCCTTAAAATCTTATAGTATTCTGCATAATATCAAGAATTATCAAGTATAATATTGCACTCATTGGGAGTGCAATGAGTTATAGTAAAACTAAATCAAGAACTTCTTATTTCTCTAAAAATGAGAAAATACAAATACAAATCTCATTCGAACCATTGGAGTCTGGTAAAAAGTTGTTAAGGTCTTGAGAAGACCAAAAACCTGAAGCCGGAAAGAACTGAGGACACAAATAATTAAGTCGAGCTGCTGTTCTAGCACTTGGCTCTTAGAATCGGATTTTCCACAATCTTTCTGCCAAGGAAACCAGATTAACAAAATGAAACAAGCAAAATCAAGAAATGAAAAGAGCATACTTAATCATCTATGCCTTCTTGGTGGGTGGGTGAATTACTTTTCACCTAGGTAAAAAAAAAAAGAGGAGTATTTTTACCCATTTCAAGTAAACTCTTTTGTTCATATAAAATTATGAATACCATAAAATATTAAATGGGCTTCTTTGGCTATGCCCCTATTTATAATGTGAAATTCAACTTGACCCCTTGTTTTTGTAATGAATATATTTTACCCAAGAATTATGTAAAAATGTTGATGTCTAATTTTTTTTAACATAACCCTTTGACATAATCCCGTCTTCCCTAATTCTTTGAGACTCCCCTGTACACAGGGAGCAAAATCTATTGATTAAGAAAACACGGTGCTAACCGCTAAGTCTAATTTTGCATATAAAGTGGGTGTGGGAGGGTGTGTACGTGTGGGTGTGGGAGTTGGGGGGTTGCGTAGTCAAGAAAGCCCTTTGTCAAGTTTTAGAGGGAAATGGTGAATGATGTTTAAAGCTTGGTAGATGAAAATAATTTCCACCATTTCGTTTCCCCCGAACCAAACGGCCCCTTAAAAGCAAGCACTTACAAATTGATCGCGAACCAGTTAGTAAACGATAACCGAAAATTTAGTGTAGTATAATTTGATTTTCGGTATTACCGAAATTATCCAAAAATAAAATAAAAAAATACAACAGTTTAGCAAGAGAAAAATAATAGCACAACAGTACACCAATACACCAAAACAATCTTATATCAGCATTATTGTATCGGCTACCTTGAACCGTATCCAGTGAGTCTATTGTAGTACAAATCTGTGCAAGAAGGGCTTTTGATTCACGCAAGAATATTCAAAGTTCTACATGACTAAGGAAGCCTATTTCAAGTGTTATTTTAAAATTTGTGCTGTTTTAGTTTTATTTCCTTTTTAGATTAGGATTTTGATTTTAATATTAATATTTTGGCCTTTCTATTTAAAATAAGATTATTTTAGTTGGCATAGGTAAAAGAAACCTTTTTCTAGTAGATTTAGGATTATTATAGCTATTATAAATACTTGTAGCAGCAGGTGGATGGGTTTTCTTAGAGAGATAAAATTGGAGCCGGCCTTTTTCATTTTTGTTTTTCTATTTTTTTTTTCTTTAACGTCTGACTATGTATTGAGGTGGTTGCTTTGTTGATAATTTAAAATGTTAACTGAAATGCACGTTATAATATTTGTTTGAAGGTATAAGCTTAGATAACACATGCATAAATTGCAAAATAAATAAGAAGAAAATTATTACATTGAAAAAAAAAAAGAATGAAAAATATGTATAAATGCAATTTAGTAAAAGTAAGTATTGTGACCATAAATTTTACCAGATCGATTCCACTTTATAACCTATTAACTAACGCAAAAGAGAAGAGGAGGCAGGCGTGGTCCTCTGATAATTTTGACCCCACACAACCATACATTTCTTAAAAATATAAAAGAAAATATTGAGACCATAAATTTTTCCAGATTCCACTTTATAATTATAACATATTACCTAACACAAAAGGGAAGAGGCAAACATGGTCCATTTGCATTTAAGCCATAGTACACTATCTGGCCGGGTACGGCTCTTTCTGGACAAGGCAACCAAATACCAACTTATTATGTTAAGAGTTATAAAAATATTAATTTTGATTGTTTTTCGGCAATTCAACATTGAATATATGTATATAATTTGGTATCTCTCAAATGAGAAATAACACAAAAACTTGGTATATATAGTTCAACTATTGACGATATTATGATAGAGTCCTTCAATAGCTTGTAGATGTTAATTGGACAACAAATTGAGCAACTATTGGCCGAATTGAACGTCAAGGTTTAGCAAGAAGACACCAAATCAATTTTTAAATTTGGAAATTTTAAAAATTGTAGTGTTAAGGTTACAATGGTGTTTTTGATACGGACAAAACATGAGTGCCTATGTCTATCATATATGCCTTAATTTATAATCGTCAATATTCTTTGAATTAAAGGACTCCCCAATTTTTATTTTATGTTTTTGAACGGATCGATCTCTAGAACCAAAGTCGTTAGAATCTAAATATGAGCTTCATTTGGATCTCTGCTAACTGAATCCTGTCTCACAAGCTCGGCCTTATCCAACTTCTTCAGGATCTTCCTCTTTCGTTTCTTAATGGTAGATCAAAAGTACTTACAGTGGCGGAGCGACCTTATAGATCGAGAAGGTGGGCAAATTGCCCTGCTTGAATTTTCAAATGTGTGTAAGTTAGTCCACAATTTTAGAAAAAATCAAATTTACTAGGTAATAACTTAGATTTTGCCCATATTATTTTACGAAAAAAATTTACACTATGCCCACCTCAAATTACATTAGCATAAATTTATATGTAGTGGAAGGGTGCTCTCTTTAATTATGAGTATTATAAGTGTATATAACTGTATATCAAAGGTATTTTTTACCTCCCTTATCGTCATAGTCTTGTCTAGCTCTACCACCGAGTATACAAGAGAAAATTTTGACTAGTAATAAAGAGCAGTAAAAATATTGTAATTGTCTATATAATGTGTGAGACAAAGGGAGTGAGTTTGTCCAATAATTAGGAGTATGGCAATGTCTAGAGAAACAACATTAAACCTGCCTCTCCAACCCCGTCTCACCTCCAACATTATAATCTCTCCCCCTTGGATCTGCTCTCCTTTTCCAACTACACGCCCTTCGTTCACTTTTATCCAAACAATGGCTCAGAGAGCTCACAGAATAGTGCTGCTGATAGATCTCGTCGCCTCAAGCAATCGTTATCAGAAACCTTGACCAAATACCATCCATTTGCCGGAAGGCTAACGTCTGCAGGATCCTACATTCATTGCAACGACAATGGCGTCGAATTTCAAGAAACCCGAGTTGAATGCAAACTTGTTGACGTGTTAGAAAAACCTGGTTATGTGGATCTACAACTACTCTTTCCAGCTGGACTGCAGTGACACGTGGATCTACAACTACTCTTTCCCGTGTCACTGCAGTCCAGCTGGAAAGAGTAGTTGTAGATCCACATAACCAGGTTTTTCTAACATGTCAACAAGTTTGCATTCAACTCGGGTTTCTTGAAATTCGACGCCATTGTCGTTGCAATGAATGTAGGATCCTGCAGACGTTAGCCTTCCGGCAAATGGATAGTATTTGGTCAAGGTTTCTGATAACGATTGCTTGAGGCGACGAGATCTATCAGCAGCACTATTCTGTGAGCTCTCTGAGCCATTGTTTGGATAAAAGTGAACGAAGGGCGTGTAGTTGGAAAAGGAGAGCAGATCCAAGGGGGAGAGATTATAATGTTGGAGGTGAGACGGGGTTGGAGAGGCAGGTTTAATGTTGTTTCTCTAGACATTGCCATACTCCTAATTATTGGACAAACTCACTCCCTTGTCTCACACATTATATAGACAATTACAATATTTTTACTGCTCTTTATTACTAGACAAAATTTTTTCTTGTATACTCGGTGGTAGATCTAGACAAGACTATGATGATAAGGGAGGTAAAAAATAACTTTGATACACAGTTATATACACTTACAATACTCATAATTAAAGAGAGCACCCTTCCACTATATATAAATTTATGCTAATGTAATTTGAGGTGGGCATAGTGTAATTTTTTTCGTAAAATAATATGGGCAATATCTAAGTTATTACCTAGTAAATTTGATTTTTTCTAAAATTGTGGACTAATTTACACACATTTGAAAAATCAAGCTGGGCAATTTGCCCACCTTCTCGATCTATAAGTTCGCTCCGCCACTGTAAGTACTTTTGGTCTACCATTAAGAAACGAAAGAGGAAGATCCTGAAGAAGTTGGATAAGGCCGAGCTTGTGAGACGGGATTCAGTTAGCAGAGATCCAAATGACGCTCATATTTAGATTCTAATGACTTTGGTTCTAGAGATGATCCGTTCAAAAACATAAAATAAAAATTGGGGAGTCTGTTAATTCAAAAAATATTGACGATTATAAATTAAGGCATATATATATATATATATATATATATGATATATATAGGCACTCATGTTTTGTCCGTATAAAAAACACCATTGTAACCTTAACACTACAATTTTTAAAATTCCCAAATTTTTACAATCTATTGAAGGACTTTATCATAATACACTACAAGAAAATAGGCCTTTTATGACACGTTTTTTTTTTTTTTTTTTTTATTATGTCGGCCAAGTGTGACGTGTCATAAGAGTTTTTTTATGGTATTATTTAAGACGGGTTTATAAGTATACGGCTATTTATGACGCAATTCCAATGATGCGTCATAAAGGCATGAATTTAGATATGACAATTGTTTGAACATTATATTAAAGGGTTCAGATATGACGGTTGTTTGAAAAATATATTTAAGATGCATGGTTATTTAATTAAGACTAACACGAGTCATAATTTCCCAATTAATAAATAACGTAGTTTTTTACCTTACTCTTAGTTAAATAAGTTTTTTTCCAAAAACAAATAGAGAAAATGGGTCATAAGGCTTCACTCTATAACGTTTCATCGTTATAAGGACAGATTCATATCTAATAAAAATAAAAAGGACTAATTGCATTATTTAATTATAAATTAAGGACACTTTTGATAATATCCTTTTATATTAAGGATTATGAGAAATATTAATGGACAAAAATGCCCCTGATAAAACCTCCGCTAAACCTTCAGTCTTCTTATTCTACCACGATCCTCCCCTGTCTCTTCTTCAACTACCATAATCAAAATTTCTTCTCTGTCTAGACGATCAAAATTTTCTCTCTCTATATTTTCTCTGCACGTTCGTTCTTCATTGTTGTTCCTGTTGTTGTTGTTGCTCATTTGTTTTCCGTCGCTTCAGTTTTTTGTTAAGGTACGCGTTTATTCTTTTGTTAATCAATTTATGAGTTTTGTGTTGATTTTGTATTTATGTTTTGTGTTGATTTTGAAGTTGAAAAAACATTTATGAGTTTTGTGTTCATTTGTTGAACATTTTAGTTTTGTATCATTTTATCTATAGCAATGGATGGGTGCTAAATTGATTTAGTACCCCTCTGTGAGCAAAGTTGACAGCAAATCAGGAGGTGCTACTTTTTGATTACCTTTTGTTTGCTTTTGGTGTTAAATGTATTTTGGAATTTTTTTTTGTTATTACTTTTGTGTTCATTTTTTGAATTTTGTTCATCTTTTTAAATTTGTACGTAGATTTTGTGGAACATTTTTGTTTTGTAGCATTTTATCTAAAGGAATGGATGGGTGCTAAATGCATTTAATACCCTCTGTGAGAAAAATTGAAAGCAAACCAGGAGGTGCTAAATTTCATTATAATGATCTACGTAGCTTCAATGGTATTAGAGGTAGTTAGTATGTACTCAGCGTAAACTTCTTTTAAGCTATTCATTTAGCACCTCCTGTCATTAACTCACAGGAGGTGCTAAATGTATTTAGCACCCCCAGTCAACAAAGTTGACAGTAAATCAGGAGGTGCAAAATGCATTTAGCACCCCCCATGTGAGCAAAGTTGACATCAAACCAGGAGGTTCATAATGCATTTAGCACCCCCTGTGAGCAAAGTTGAAAGCAAAGGAGGTGCTAAATTCATTTAGCACACCCCCTGTCATTAACTCACAGGAGGTGCTAAATGCATTTAGCACCCCCCCGTGTGAGCAAAGTTGACATTAAACTAGGAGGTTCATAATCATTTAGCACCCTCTGTGAGCAAAGTTGAGAGCAAAGGAGGTGCTAAATTCATTTAACACGCCCCATGTGAGCAAACTTGACAGCAAACCAGGAGGAGCTAAATGCATTTAGCACCTCTTGTGAGCAAAGTTGAAAGCAAAACAGATTTAAGACTTTGATGTGTATTATTGTAAGTTTGCTAATTAGATATATGTGTATATTTGTTTTTATAATGCCACTAGATAACAGTGGTAATGAAGCTTTATATCAATTGTGTTGAATGGACAATGAATACGAGTACTTCAGGAAGAGTTTCTGAGGAAAAGGGTTTTTCTTCGAAGAGGAAAAGGGTTTTTCTTCGAAGAGGAAAAAGGAAGGAAAATGTATCTAGAAGTAAGAAGAAACAATGTAGACCTGTGAAGAAAGGTTGAAAGAAATCAAGGGGGATTGAAAAATCTGCAGTAAAAGAAGTATCTAGACCAACTGTGTTTACATGCAACCTCGCAGTAGTTGTTGAGGAAATTAGTAGTTTGAAGGGTCGTGGTGAGTTTAAAAATTGTCACATTGAAGCTATGATGAAGACAACCTTTGGTTCTATGTTTAAGGCAATTTTTGATGATAAAATCATTCCAGATCATATCGGAATGATAGGTCAAGTAGGCAAGAAAATTATTTCTGCTTATTCGGAGAAGGATGTTGCTTTTTTGATTGCTGGGGAGCTAGTTAAGTTGACTCCAGATGACGTTTCCATTACTTTTGGACTGTAGAAGCATGGCAGTAAGATTATCCCACGGTCGTCTAAATCCGTGTGTGGTTCAGAATTTCTGTAAAGGCGATTCAAAGGCGAGTCGTCGTTGAAAGTTTCGAGTGTTCTATCTACTGTACGGAGCACTGTTTTGAAAGACAGCGCCGAGGAGGATTTTGTACGGTGCCTTATACTCTACTTGTTAACAACTGTTTTTTTTTGCTAACTTAAAAAGGGCACTTGCTTTAAGTTTTGTGCCCTGTGTTGAAGATTTGGAGAAGGCTGATTTCCAGTGGGCTACCATTATACATGATCATTTAATGAGAATAGTTAAGAAAAATTACAAAGATCCCATCTGGGCTCCTGGGTGTGTTATTCAATTGCTTGTAAGTTCCTTAAATTTTATTTCTTGTTTTTAATTATATTTTATCAATTAATTTTTGTGATTAATTATTCAATGTTTGTGATATAGTTGCACCTTATGAAATTGACATATTGTAGCTTTTCCAAGCAATGGTGATGTCCCAATAAAATACAAATAAAAAATTTAGCACAACAATGTAAATGCTGAAAGGGGTTGCTAAATGCATTTAACACCTCTTGTTTTGTTATGATGTGTGTTCACATGGGGTGCTAAATTGACTCAGCACATTTTTTTTTGTCAAATGTGCTGAAAGGGGGTGCTAAATGCATTTAGCACCTCTTGGTTTGTTGTGATGTGTGCTCACATGGGGTGATTTAGCACATCCTATTTTGTTGTGATGTGTGTTCACATGGGGTGCTAAATGCATTTAGCACATTTTTTTTTGTCAAATGTGTTGACAGGGGGTGCTAAATGCATTTAGCACATCCTGATTTGTTGTGACTTGTGCTCACATGGGGTGCTAAATGCATTTAGCACCTCCTGTTTTGTTGTGCTGTGTGTTCACATGGGGTGCTAAATGCATTTAGCACCTTCTATTTTTTTTTTGTCAAATGTGTTGACAAATGTGTTGACAGGGGGTGCTAAATGGTTTGTTGTCATGTGTGCTCACATGGTGTGCTTAATGCATTTAGCACCCAGCCAGTGTGCAGATACTGGGGGTGCTAAAATGCATCTAGGGTGCTAAAATGCATCTAGGGTGCTAAAAGGTGTTTAGCAGCCAGTTGCCGTGCTGAACTCTTTTACCACTATTTGCATTCATGAAAGTACGAGGCTGATATAATGTGGTGATAAAGAGGTTTTAGCAATTTGTTATTTAGTTATTCTTTC
Source organism: Lonicera japonica (assembly GCA_021464415.1). Lineage (NCBI taxonomy): Eukaryota > Viridiplantae > Streptophyta > Magnoliopsida > Dipsacales > Caprifoliaceae > Lonicera > Lonicera japonica. The sequence continues at coordinate 602,619 of CM038468.1, read as the reverse complement.
ATGCACAAAATGGTGCTAAATCATTGTTTGCATTTTTGTTTTTAAAGTCATTATTTTCTATAATTGCAGTATTGGTTTTGTGAACACTACAAAGGTGTTCAATCGAATGATGGGCATAGTGATGATACGCCAAAGTTTGTTCGATGGAACATAAACATCTTGAGACATATGTTTTATGAATTGAAGCTAGAAGATTTGGATGCATCAAAGGTAATGAAAACAAATTTTTTATATGGTCTTATGATTAATTTTTATCTTTTTTAACATTAATTTTCTTTTATAATCCAGGTATTCAAAGAAATATGTAACATTTTCGCGGAGGAGGAAGTGTTGTTGAGTCCGCATTATGCGGATAAGGTAGGTAAGGAAGTGAAAGCCATAGAGTGGCACACACCAGAAGCAAAAGTGGTGAAGGAAGCTGGTGGGCAAGGTGACGACAAAGACAATGAAATAAAAGATCTGAAAAAGAGGGTCGCAGAGCTCGAATTAATGCTCAAACTGAACAAACGCAAAGATCTTATTGATCCGGAGTTTGTTTTTTGTGATAAACTAGAAAAAGACGACCTTGATTCATATGTTGACCTTGTTTGAGCACACATCACAACAAATCAGGATGTGCTAATTGCATTTTAGCACATCTTTTTTAGCATTTGCACTGTTGTGCTGAATTTTTTATTTGTATTTTTACTGGGACAGTACCATGGCTTGGAAAAGTTACAATTTGTCAATTTTCATATCGGGCTACCTTCTTCAAGATCTGATGTGCAATCATTTTGTTGATGGGCAGGTATTGTTATAATAACTTTAAAGTTATATTTTGTCTCTTTTATAAAGTGATAGAATTGTATAAATCTAAGAGTATTTTTACTAAGTGCGTTATCTATGAATGCAGATTATTGATTGGTATGTCAAGTACATATAAAAGGATATGCAACAAAGAGATAGTGTCATTTTTTCTTTTTCTGCTTGGGTAATACTCTCTCTTTTATATTATGTAGTTTTGAAAGGTTTTTTCTGATGTGTTGGATGTTAAATATATAATTTTTTTTAATATGCAGCAAGGTGTACGGGATGAGATTCGAATATTTATTAAGGATTCTCTTGAGGATGTGATAATTAAAATGCTCTTGAAAATTAAAAATCTTATGTTTCTTATGAACCACGGTAGGTCTTTTGGCGATAGTGGTGGGTATCATTGGACACTTCTTGTTTTTAATTTACCCAGTTTACGCTGGATTCATTACAACACAATGTTGCCAAGAAGAAGAACAAAAAAATCAAATAAATCGGAGGATCATTATTACGAGGAGGCCATACAGATGGTATTTTTTTAAAAACTTTTGATTACTGTTAGTGTTCACAGTAATGATTCTAATATTTTGTTTTTATTTGATATGTGTAGAAGATAGCTATAATGAAGCGTTTGAAGGATCGGGGTGATTTGAAACTCAAGGATACAAAGGTGATTAGGGCAGAGTGTGTGCAACAAGGAGAAGAGTAAGTACTTTCTAATGTCAAAATAACCACTTTTTTTGTTTTTGTGGTGTATAATTGGTGCTAAATCAATTTAGCACTTTCAAGATATGTAGTATCAAAGTGTACATGGGTGCTAAATGCATTTAGCACCCCCTGTCATCACATTTTGACAACAAACCATAAGGTGCTAAATGCATTTAGCACCCCCTCTCATGCACCCTTTTTTGATAAATGGTGCTATAACATTGTTTACTCCTTGGATTTATATATTTTTGGTCGGTTTAGTATCTTTGATTTTTGAAAACTTGCAGATGATTGTTCCTCTGTTTTTATGTCGTTTGCAGTTTTGATTGTGCACTATTTGTGTGTGAATTTATTGAAAGTCTTTTTCGCGGTGAAAAAGTTCCGAAAGCTATGGATATAAAATTGATGCAGATGAAGCGAGCAAAAATTACTCATCTATTGTTAGTTGATAAGAATCATAGCTGGGAACCTGAAGTAGAAGGAGTTCCCAAGGAACTTGCTGACGAGGGAGTTGATGATATAGTTGCGGATAAAGGCGGTGGTTGCGGTGATAGTGTTAATTCGATTATTGATGATGCTATAACATTTGTAGTTAAAAATGCAGAAGAATTTAATGAATAGTTATTTGTGTATATTTGTATATTGGAATATTTTTTGTAATGATAGCTGTGAATATTTGATATATTTGTATTTTGAAAAATGTGAAAGAATTTTGATGACTAGTGCTTTTTCTAACCATTGTTGTGAGATTTTGTTTTACAATACTACTTGTTTAATATGTTGAATCCTCTGTGAGAACACATCACAAAAATTCAGTAGGTGCTAAATGCATTTAGCACCCCAATCCAGGAGGTGCTAAATGCACATTACAAAATCCTGTACATAAATGTGAACGTTAATATATTTATATACTGGAAAATGGGAAGGAATTTGATGAGTAGTGATTTATCCAGGAGGTGCTAAATGCATTTTAGAACCCCTTATCATAGCACATTACAAAATCCTGTACATATATGTGAATGTCAATATTTTTATATATTGGAAAATATGAAGGAATTTGATGAGTAGTGACTTTTGTAAGCGTTGTTGTTAGATTTTCTTCACATTAAAATTCTTTTTTTAGTATCACTTGTTTAACATGTTGAATCCCATGTGAGCACACATCACAAAAAATACAGTAGTTGCTAAAAATGCATTTAGTACCTCTTGTGAATACACATTAAAAAAAATTCAGGGGGTGCAAAATGCATTTAGCACCCGATGTCATAACACATTACAAAAATCTAGGAGCTGCTTAAAAATGCATGTAGCAGCTCTTGTCAACACACATCACAAAAAATCTAGGGGGTTCTAAATTCATTTAGCAACTCATGTGATAACACATTACAAAAATCCAAGAGGTGCTAAATGCATTTAGCACTACTTCTCAATACACATCACAAAAATTGATGTGGTGCTAAATGCATTTAGCACCTCTTGTCAACACACATTACAAAAATCTGGGGGGTGCAAATGCATTTAGCACCCCTTGTCAACACACATCACAAAAAAAACCATGAACACAGAGAAAAAAGTATTCCGGGGGGTGCTAAAAAATATTTTAGCAACATTTTCTGAATATAAGATAACACATTAAACCATGTTCACAAAATATTTACTATCAATCAAAAGGTGTTTAAACAATTTGAGGACATCTTATAAGAGAAAACATAAATTGTAAGAAATTGTTAGAACAGGACTAGTTGCAATGAATAATTTTTCTGTAAGGTATCTATATGAATACAAGTTCAAATGTCTTTGTATGTACGTGGTGCACGATTTCTTGTTGTGATAAACATACTTGTTGCATCATCCACACTTCTGTTTTTTCCTCGTACTTGAAGTGTTTGTGTTGAATCGATTCTTTTTTGGTCGACCAGGCTGTGTGTTGTAATCTGGAGCTAATATCTCAATTACATTTGCCAATACATTAGCACTTGGACCAGAAGTTGGCACTGGATTAATTGGTTTCTAGTAGGAGCTCTTATAGTTTACTGCTAAGAAGCACGGATCAATGTACTCTAAATATTTTTATTATCCGCGAGTATGCTCAAAATAGCATGGGAACACGGGAAACCATCAATGTACCAATAATATATTGCAGCCGCAGTGCCATCTTTGAAGATTTACGCGGTAAGTCTTTTGCTCTCTAACTTCATACAACGTATTGTCAGATTTAGTCATCGTTCATGAGGAACTCTCGGTGACTTTGTCTTTCAGCTTGTTTTCGACAGAAGGACACAATTCATTTCTCCAACTCCTTGACGCCTCTCGCCTATCTGACATTTGTTTCATTACCTTCACCCGAATTTGGTTTAGCATTGTTGTAATTGGAAGATTACGTTCATTTATAATCTAGGCGTTATAGCTTTCAGCCATATTTGAAGTCATAACACCATACCTTCTCCTCGGGAAGAATGCATTTACCCAACGTTCAACGGGTGCACTTTCTAAAAATTTATTCATTGTTTTCCCCGCAAGGATGCCAAGGTCTCGATAATGCTCCATATACCCATCAACCGTACGAGCATTTGCGCAACTTGAGAACAATTGTACTACTAATTTCTTTTTCCTAAAGCTTTTGAAAAGTGTTAATATGAAGTTCTTTTTTAAGTGGAAAAGGCAATAAGCATGGAATAAATCATTTAATACTTTAGGAATTCCATTTTTCAAGCCAACATGTCGGTGAGAAATAAACGTTGTTTGTCTAAACGTTCTGACAATAACCTTCAGATAGTTTAAGAACCATTCCCAATTAGCAACATTTTCTGAGTCAACAACAGCCATTGCCAACGGGAATAAACCTATAAATAATACAATCAAGTAAGAACAGCAGTCGTGCTAAACGTTTTCACGACCATTGTGGTCAACACACATAGGGTACTAAAAGGTGCTAAATTCATTTAGCATCCCCTGTCTGCACAGTTTTACAGAAGGTTATGAGCACAGTTTACAGCAAACCAGAAGGTGCTAAATGCATTTGGCACCCCCTGTTAGCACAGTTTACATCAAACCAGAAGGTGCTAAATGCATTTAGCACCCCCTGTTAGTACCCATCACCCATGAGGTGCTAGTGCATTTAGTACCCCCTGTCGGCACATTTTACAGGAAACCAGAAGGTGCTAAATGCATTTAGCACCCCTTGTCAGTAAACATCACCCAAGAGGTGCTAAGTGCATTTAGCACCCCTTGTCGATAGATTTTACAGCAAACTAGAAGGTGCTAAATCTATTTAGCACCCAGCTAATTTGCACGTACTGGGGTGCTAAACGCTTTTTAGAAGCATTGTTGGTGCACAACTATGGTGCTACACACTTTTTAGCACAAACTATGCTGCAATGAGACAGTTACTAAATCAACAAAAAATGAAAAAAAATAATTGGTGAACTTTCCTCCATCACCATTAGTTGCAGTTGCAGAGAGCATGCGACCTTTATATTTTGCCTTAAGATGGCAACCATCAAAAGCTATTAAAGCTTGACAAAAGTTGAATTCGTATATACAAGCTTCATATGCTATGAAAACTTTTTGAAACTTTCTAGTGTCTTCCTCAATTTCGAGAACTACATAACTTCCCGGATTTGATTCCCTTATACTATTAGTGTAGGAGGCTAGTTGTTGATATGATGCATAATCGTCACCATGGACTTCCTTGATCGCGTGGCTCTTACCGACGTAAGCGAAGTAGTAGTTTAAGGTAACACCAAACTCGCGTCTAAAGTAATCTATGATGTCGGATGGTTTTGTGAGAGGTTTGTCCCGAATCAAATCTAAAATAGTTACCTTAACAACTTGGCTTGTCATTTGTGGGTTCCTTAAATCCTTGAAGTAATTCCACACGTATGCTCGCATACCATTTTTCTTATTTCAAAGAACTTAACAAGCTTGAACTTTGGAGAAGCGTGTATTCTCCACGTGCACCCCTTATCTTTTTGCCTACTATAAACAACCGTAATCCGATCACTAGAATTTTTCTTATATTCAAACTTGAACCCCTTGTGAATGGCATATTTTTTTAAACTTGTTTGGAACTCATCTGCACCACTTGGGAATCTCTGTTCAACACCAATAATACAATTTTCCCAAGCATTAGATTGGCGTGGCTGAGTATGAGATTCAGCCTCGCTTTTTATACTCCCATAATTGGAAGAGCTAGTAGTAGAGTTATTGTCTAAAACCAAGGATCTAGGACCATCACTTTTCCTTGCAACTATATCTATGATATCTATATTTTGAACAGCTGCAAATCAAACCATGTATTGTATATATTCATTACTATCCAGAACATATTCCTTTCTATCAGGAGAGATGACTAGGTCCAAATATAATGGATTTATATCAAACTTTGGCAGATTGACCTCTTCAATACATCTATTGATAAACCTAGAGTCAATTGGAATCCAAAAACTAGAATCATTGTAATGCACTTTGCCCAAAATTCCTCTGCCAATATTTCTGCAAAAGTCATTTAGCACCTCTTGTAAACATAGTGAGAAGTAATATAATGGTTCTAAAAGTCAGTTAGCACCGCGTAATAGTAGATTTCACCAAAAATCAGAAGGTGCTAAATGCATTTAGCACCCACATTCAGCACAATTGACAACAAAATAGAAGGTGCTAAATGCATTTAGCACCCCTTGGACAGCAACCAGTAGGTGCTAAATGCGATTTAGCATCACTTGTTATTACATTTGACAACAAACCATAAGGTACTAAATGCATTTAGCACCATTGTCATCACATTTGATAATAAAATCAAAAGGTGCTAAATGCATTTAGCACCCCCTATCATCACATTTGGCAACAAACCATAAGTTGATAAATGCATTAGTACACTTGACTACAAACATGGAGGTGCTAAATGCCATTTAACACCCACTGGACAGCACCAGAAAGTGCTAAATGTGATTTAGCACCACCTGTTATCACATTTGACAACAAATCACAAGGTGCTAAATGCATTTAGCACCCCCTAGACTGCACATTTGGCAATAAAATGCAGAAGGTGCTAAGTGACATTTAGCACCAAATGTTATTACATTTGGCAACATTCCAAAAGGTGCTAAATGCATTTATCACCCCCATTGAGCACATTTGGCAACATACTAGAAGGTGCTAAATGCATTTAGCACCCTCTGTGAGTTCACATTACTAAAAATTAAAAATAAATAAATAAATTAGGTTAAGTACACTAGAAGATGTAAAAGCGATTTAGTACCAGATTTCAACACAATAACAAGCGATTTTATATTTCTAAAAGCCATTTAGCAGCACCAGAAACTGCTACACATTGAAAAGTAATGTGACAGTGATAAAACAAATTAGTAGCTGGTATGAATGTTTTAATTGATTCAGACTAAGAAATATGATCAATGGAAGCAATATATATGTGTATTTCACGATGGAACAAATGTATTAATGATGAATGGAAGCAATATATATGTGTTTTTTTGAAAAAATATCTGGATAATGAATCGGAATTGATTATTGGAATGATCTCTTGATTCATGTTTGCGGTTGTGATGATCGATCGTTGTGTACTTTGGTATTTTTTGATTGGGATTTGGTTGGAACTGTTTTGATCGATCGTTGAATACGTTTGAAGTTATATATATATTAGGTTTAGTGTATTATTACTTAAATAAGGAAGGGGCATTAATGTCTTTTTAATGTAGTGTCCTTAATTTGTAATGCTAATTTATAATTGGCCTTTATTATTTTGTTATTATTATAGTAAGACCTTATACCTAATTGCCTCAAAAAATTAATATAAAATTGAATAAGGTTTTGTCAGGCATAAAGATAAACAAGCTAGCTTTTAACTGGGGTTAAAAAATTAAAAAGGAAGATTTAATTTAAGTAGTGGTAAGAATTCCCTTTTTTCTACTTCAATAATAAATATTTTTTTTGCCTTTTTTAGTTAGATAATAAAAAAATTATGTTGATAAAAAAGATAAATAATTTTTTTAGTGAAAATAAATTATATTTTAATAAGTTAATAAAAACAAAAGGATGAAAAAAATTAAAACTAACCTACTTCAACTTTTCTCCTTTTTATAGTTAAATAGGGTTTTTAATTTAATCTTTTCCTATTTAAATAAGTCTTTTTAATTTATTAAAAAGATAAGTATGGTTTTAATTACAAGGAAACTAAAACCCTAGTCTTGTGTAGATACATACGTACGTAGATGTTTAAATTTTAAAAATTTGTGTACTCCTTCCCACTCTCATCGTACGAGATCGTTAACCAGTTCCTGCGATGAAAGTATTGTGACGATAGCCTCGATTCTAGTGTGTGGGGTTACTTTAATTTGGTGTACTGTATAGTTTTGTTCGACGATAGCGATTTCGAGTGCTTGCGGAATCAAATCGACACGATTATAATTGAGGACAAGGTAATCATTGAACCCTAAGTATTTGTAATTTGATTATTGAAAACATATTTGATAAAGATTTATTCTTGATTTCCGTTGATAGCGCTATAAAGTTTTAAGATCAACTTGCAATTTAATTAGAATATACATGCCTTCGACGTAATATAATGATTTCTCATCCTTTCATTTGGTTGTGCACATAAATGGGT